>CAVNZL010000139.1:4595000-5007500 GCA_963693355.1 Pontia daplidice
ATATATTTAAGCGTATACCTTATATTAATGTCACTTTAGTGTACGTCGACCCTTACATTTGCACAAAGCACTGAAAACCGTGTGTATAGTAGTTATATAAGGTAAGATCAGTGGTCAATAAGTATAGTCAGCCGTGATAAGCACGGCTAGCAGACAACTTTGGTAACGACGAAATAGGTAAGATTCTAAAAATATGTTTTGACATACAATTTATACATATTATACAAATAGTAGAACGTTACTAAGGGATATTAAATTGCAGTGTACAAGATGTCTTCGAAGCACAATCTTTTGTTGTTCTTCGATAGGCCAACGGAACCATGCTTCATGCAAAAGGGTGAAGACAAGGCGGTGTTTCAACTACCCGACAACTTCTATGTAAGTAGATGACTTCATTATATGACTTGTCAAAGAACATGAAATATTTTCATACAAATTTAAAAAAACGGAAAAGCTTGTTAACTTAATGAACATGATTTTTTTTGTACACTTTTAATTAGGATATAGATCGATATAAATATTAAAGTTAAAAAGGCTCAGATAATATTATTATTGTAGTCTGTGTAATCGCTAAATACTTGTTTTTTTATGTGCTTTAACAGTTCTTTTTTCAAAGCTATAATCAATTTCAACTCAATTTGACAGCCGGAAAAATATAAGTCGACCAGTAACGTGTTGGCTAACCGTTTTGGAAATGATGCGACCAAGACGATTCCGGTTCGAAACATTGCCTTACCTGACCTCTCCTTACCGCAACAACTCCCATACAACTCGCAATTTTCCCTATGGATTGAGAAACACAGGAAAATGGCTGCCAAACTTATTGATGTATTTATGGGTAAGATTATTATTAATTTAATGAAAACATCACCTAATTCACATATTTGCTATTATATCTGGGCAATTATCTTTCAGGTATGCGTGACATAGATGACCTCCAGTCGATCTGTTCGTACTGTCAGATGAGAATCAACCCCTACCTATTCAACTACTGTCTCTCTGTCGCCATTTTACACAGGTACCTGCCGCCTTAGTTTTAAAATTTACTTTTTTTTAATTTTATAGTTTTATTTTGTTTGGAGGAATCTGATGAAAAGTTTGGTGACTATTATTTTTTGTAACACTTCATGAACTGTATGAAGTATCTTGTGTTAATATTAAAATGCCGGAAATTAAATATTTTAATATAAGTTTTATTTTGTTACCATTGCTGGACAAGGGGACCTGGGTTCGATTCTCGGTACGGCCAACATTTCTGTAATACGTGTGTGTGAATGAGAGACTCAGATGATAATATACATTTTGTAAGTCAGTGTGTGAAAGATGTAAAATAAAATATGTGAATGAGCCTACTTATATTTTTTTCAGGGATGACACCAGAGGTCTTAACATCCCGACCTTCGCTGAAACATTCCCTGACAAGTTTATGGACCCAAAGGTGTTCCGCAAAGCAAGAGAAGTGTCATCCGTGGTGCCCACCGGAAACAGGGTAAATTATACCGAATTTAAAACAATAATTGAACAGGTCCTATGTAAACGGGAAAACAGAAAGCTTTTTATATTTGTATCTAACTTTGAGAATCAAAATATAAGAGAAACTTTTGTTTTTCTAAAGTCGAATAAAAAACTCAAGTATTCTAATAAATATATTACGTGAATACACACGACATGTCTGATTTTTGAGGCCGTTTCCAGCAGATGCCGGTGCTAATTCCCCAAAACTACACGGCGGCAGACATCGAGCCTGAACAGAGAGTAGCTTACTTCCGCGAAGACATTGGCATCAACCTACACCATTGGCACTGGCATTTGGTCTACCCTTTCGACGCTTCCGACCGCTCTATTGTGGCTAAAGACAGGCGCGGAGAGCTGTTCTATTACATGCACCAGCAGATTGTTGCACGGTTAGTGTTTTGTCCTAATTTTGATCGAGAAAACAATATTGACGTATTGCATTCGAAGAAGTTCCTATTATTTACAAAACTCTAATATGTACAAATAAACAAAACCTTTCCCCCCCAACGTACTTCGAATGCTTTGGTTGTAGGTTTTTACGCGGAGTATTGCTTACATATTTGTCTATTAGGGTTTTGTACTATGGACTTCCGCAAGGTAACGCCTGATTCTATTAATAAGTCCTATTATTTATTAATAGAGCCATTCTATTGAACTTGAAATAACCCTTTGCTGTTAATCATTTTTAAACTTATAGCAGTGTTGAATGCTCCATGTGGTTTTGGAGATTGTTGAAGCAATTTTATCGAACGAGGAGGTAGTATCGGTATTGGGTTAATGTATTTTTAACTAAGAGTTTATATTGTTGGATTAAGTATACAACGAAAAATTGAAAAACGTATTTTATGTTATGAAGTATAGTTTAAAATTTCATTCTGAGCATTCATTGAAAATGTACGTCGTAATTCACAAATAAATGTATTATGTTTCAGATACACAACTGAGCGCTATTGTAATAACCTAGGAGCTCCCAACCGATACAGCGACTTCCGGGCACCAATTGAAGAAGGCTATTTCCCCAAACTAGACTCCCAGGTTGCCAGCAGAGCCTGGCCGCCCAGGTAACTTACTATTTCAACTTAAAGCTCACTGTTAAGAAAAGTTTTATTTACTATGTGTCTCCCATTCGTATGTAATAAAAATATCCTGTCATTGGAATATGTAACTAAAAATATATATAAAAACTGTTCAGTAAATTAAAAAAAAATATTTTTTAAACGATTTTATACACAGGTTCGCAGGTTCCAAGATCCAAGATTTGAACCGTCCAGTAGACCAGATCCGCAGTGACGTCTCCCAGATGGAGACGTGGAGAGATCGATTTATTGAAGCCATTCAAAGCATGTCTATTATGCTGGTGAGTTGTTTTTTAACTTGTTATTACTCGCATACCTCAATAAAAGTATAACAAATATAAAAAAATACATCAAATGGTATTATATTTTGTTTAGCAAATAGGTAAAGGATATGAAATATATTTATATTAATTATAACAAATGAGTAATAAAAAAATATATATTTCATTCCCGGTATATTTTTTTTATATCATATCTGATGTGCGTGCTCTGAGCTGTATTTAATTTAAAATGTGAAGTGTTAATTCGGTTTTATTCACGTTCCATTAACACTATTACATTTATACGCAAAAAGAGATTGCCAGCATCCAATATTAAACTATATTTTATTCAAAACACCAATAGACCAATATACAACTGTGAGTGAGTCTATCGAAGCTGTTCGTAGAGGCAATATCCAGATGATCTCGGTTCGGAGCGAAACGTGTGTCAGTGTGTGGGTATTTCGCGAAAATTGCTTGTATATTGGTTGGGGTTTGTATAGGACGAAAGTAACTAGATAATTATATTTTATTTAATAAAAAGATGCTTGTTATTGTAATTGTCATTCTTTTTTAGCCCAATGGCCGTCGCATCCCGCTAGATGAAGAGACAGGTATAGACAATCTAGGTAACATGATGGAGTCATCAATCCTTAGCCCCAACCGGGCTTTCTATGGAGACCTTCACAACATGGGACATGTGTTCATCTCCTACTCACACGACCCTGATCATAGGAACCTGGTACGTTATAGGACATCTCTTAAATTTACGTACAAGTTAAACTTAAATATCACTAGCATGTTTACCCGCTTCAGTCAAAATATCGTATCGACCCACGGTAACGGAAAAATAGAAAAAGTTATGTACAATTTAAAGTCGGTGAGTTGTCTCGAGTTATAAATAGTGTAACTAGGTATATATTCTTATGTATTTCTTTATCTAGTGAACCCTATCAAGACAAAACCTTAATTTTAGGTTTAATGGCACTTAATTTAAAAAAATGTTACACAATGCTTTGTATAAATAAATAATATAATAAAAATTGACGTGAATTCCTGTTTATAGGAACAATTTGGTGTCATGGGTGATTCAGCCACAGCGATGCGAGACCCCGTCTTCTACCGCTGGCACGCATACGTTGACGACCTATTCCAACTTTATAAGGACAAATTACCGCCTTACAGCTCTGACAAGGTATTTAAAAACTGCTTTACACTTTCTTAAAAGAGGTTGCGTTTTTATGTGGATCTAAAGTACTTCAATGCCTTAATTTTTTGTGTCGGTTACCTCTGGTGTTGGACTATGGCTAGACTACAAAATAAACGTTTAATAAATAGGAAATTAATGGATTATGAACCGACTATTTTTCATTATTATTTCGCAATTGTAATGGATTAAAAATAGTTTTAGATAGTTCGATTTCCAGTTAGTGTACGGTTTCTGTATACTAACTGAAAATCGTACTGACCTATCTAAAATTTTAGACCATTGTATAACGTCTAAACTTCTGTATTAATGAGGCTATTTCCTTAATTGCATACGAAGCATATGTTTAAAAGTTGAACACATCTCCGTTAGAAAATAAAAAACAATTTTGTGTGAATAAAAATGTCTTCTTTAGTTGGATTTCGCCGGAATCCGCGTACTATCGGTCGACATAGATTCTCCCGGTGGAGCAAACACTCTATCCACACAGTGGGAACAAAGTACCGTAGACCTAGCGAGAGGTCTAGACTTCACTCCTCGCGGTTCAGTGCTCGCCCGCTTCACACATCTGACCCACGACAACTTTACCTATGTGTAAGTATTTCTTCTTGCCTTGTAGCTCCACCATGTTCTTTACTATAATATTCCCTCAACTATATTACTTTTAGTTTATATTGGATTTTTTATATGTTGCCAATTTACAGTGATTAACCCTGATGGCTTTGCTATATGGGGAAAACTTTTTATTCGTAAGAAAACAATCGGACTAATTACAGCGTTTGTACTTTAGTACTCGACAACAACTCGTCTGTTTCTCTTCACAGAGTAAGCAGCATCTCAACGAGATGAAACAAAATTTTTTTCAAAAATCTGTTTTTTATGGATAAAGTTTATGATTAATGTATAATGAATATAATAATTAGTTTTGGGTATATCTAAACTTAATTCTAAAAAAGGTGACAAAAGTGCTTTTTGCCTAATGTGAGCATAGCGGCGTGGCAATTTCATTTATCAATTTGTGTGTATTATTAAAAAAAAATTTTTTACAGAACTCTAACTACTTAATATGAGTATAATTTTATTGTAAACCCTTTGCCATGATCGCCACTGCAGCTGCATTTCTACCTCAATCATTTTACTACATATTTAATTTTACAATTTTTTTTTTATAATTTAACAATATTCTTTTTATAAAAAGCCATATTCAATTTATAAAATTCCAAATTCAGTATTGAAGTCAACAACACGTCTGGTCAAGGTGTGATGGGTACTGTTCGTCTGTTCATGGCGCCGACACAGGACGAGCGCGGGAACCCTCTGACCTTCAACGCTCAACGGCGGCTTATGATTGAGCTCGACAAGTTTACTCAGTCAAGTAAGTTGATCTTGCTATAATATGCACCTTATATCAAACTGAACATATGTATGGATCATCTTAATACGCGCATATGAAAATTAAAGTTATACTTCTATCTAAAGTACATACTTCTATCTTAGAAGCCTAGAATAAAGAAAGAAAGCCCTAGAGTAAAAGAAAATTGAAGAGCTGTCAAATTTTTCCTTGATATGAGTTTTCACCTATCTATATTAAAAATATACAAATTTTTATGATCAATGCAAACACTACTATGACTATTGTTATATACTTTTACTGTCCTTGTGTAAAACTCGTCAGTCGTTTCGCACATGTATGGCTGATTCATCGTGATCACAAAAAGAAATTTATTCTAATTTGAGTATAATGAAGGTATTTGGATTTTCCATTCACCTTGATGTTTATCAAATTATTTAAATAAATAATTAATAATGAAGTTATTGCAAGCTATGTCTTATATATAAAATTCTCGTGTCACAGTTTTTGTTCCCATACTCCTCCGAAACGGCTTCACCGATTCTCATGAAGCTTTGTGTGCATATTGGGGAGGTCGGACAACATCTATTTTTCATCTCCCTAAATGTTAGGGGTAGTCCACACCTAAATTTTTTTTTCTAGACAATTTTTAGTTTCTATTTTTTATGATACAACATACAAAAGAACATACAAGCTTAAATTTTTACCCCTCTACGATCAACTCCTATTATTTATTTATTTATTGAAAATTTAAATCACATGTATGGCAAAACATCGTTTGCTGGGTCGGCTAGTTTATTATATAACATTAATGAACAGTAAGAACGTTTTTTGCTTAGGTGTATAATTATATCCTATAATGTCAGTTTATGCAAATTGAATTTAACTTTAGAACCTTTTAATGTATTTCCAATATCTAATTGAATTATTATTAATTATAATTGAATTAATATTCTATTTGAAATGTTTAATAAATATGAAGAAGTAAATCTCAAATTCGTGCGATAATATTTAGACAAACGATGTGGTTAGTAATAACATTATAAATTTAGATTTAATTAAGTATTTTTCTTTAGTCCCTGCCGGTACCAGCACCATCAGACGTAGCTCGCTTGATTCTTCCGTAACAATTCCCTATGAGCGCACCTTCCGCCGCCAGACGGACCGTCCTGGTGATCCAGGTTCTGGAACTGCTGCTGAATTCGACTTCTGTGGCTGTGGATGGCCTCACCACATGTTGATACCAAAGGGCTCTACGGGAGGATTCCCAATGGTTCTCTTCTGTATGATTTCAAACTGGGCTGATGATCGGGTAAGTTTAGTTTTACACCCTGTGTAGAAATACCCCGGGTTTGTGAACCCGAAATACGTTTTGTATAAAAAACATTTTATATGCGAATAGTAATTATAAAAAAATATCGCAAATACTCAAAATAATAATGTATATCTGAGGCTCCTCAAACAAACTGTAGTTTTGATTAGCTATTTTATTAATAATGTTTTATTTTCTTACTAGTCTGTTACTGAGCCGGTAATGTCGATGAATTTCGGAAAAAAAAATTGTACCAAAAAAACTAATGGAATGCGAATAATATTAAACTTGAGATAAATTGTAATAATTATGAATATTCTACTCTTACTGAAACTTATAAAAAAAATCATCACATTTACAATTCATATTAGCTAAATCATCATACGTTAATTTAAAATGACTGACCTTAATACTTCAAGATCTTTTTTTCTTTAAATAGTGTTGCGTCTTATTCCAGGTGGTTCAAGATACCGTAGGCATCTGCAATGACGCAGCATCATACTGTGGTCTGCGTGATCGGAAATACCCGGACAAACAGCCAATGGGATACCCCTTCGATCGGCCAATACCCGTTTCGCGTCTAAACGATTTCTTGACACCCAATATGAATGTACGCGACTGTACCATTCGCTTCAAGGACGCCGTGCGTCAGCGACAGGGGTAAGATTGGATATATCAGACAACGCGGATCAGGTTCATAGAAATTTAATGTTATTTGGCTTACCTAATAAAAACTTTCTTTATTCATTTTAACTTTCAAATTGTTTTTTCCTATGATGAATTTTTCTGACTATCAATAGGCGTGGAATATAAACTTTTGTGTGCAATAAACAATATTTGTTTGATAAATTAAAGAAACAAGGGAGACTTCATGAGGTAGTTTAAATATTGTTAATTAAGAAGACGACAAAATTTGTATTAAAGTTTTTGATGTTCGTTTTTCACCAATCGAAGTCTTTAAATATATAAGAAATTTTGTCATAGGAAACCGCATAACGCAGACTCATCCGGTAGTTATACACAAGTCAGCGAATTTAGTTCGTCCGGTGACTTTATTCAGTCGAGTCAATTTATTTCTTCGAACCTAAACGAAATGGACCATGATGTAATGGCAAATATTGAAAATCAAACTTTTGCGACTGACGAATGTCATGAAAATGTTGACATAGATGCTATATTACGGAAGCCATATTATTATGTTAAATGCAATAGGCATAACCACCACAGCATATATTAATTTCGATTTGGTAATCATTTGTCACGATGACAATTGATACGTTTGTATTTTTAGACGATGGATGAATATATATAGACAACATTTTATTGTCTTTGATGTGGTTTTAGTTGTACGTATATTGTGTATCTACTATGTATTGAGCAAGCAATTGCATTTGCAAACAAGCAACTTAGAATTAGTTTTATTCCAATTCTGTTGAGATTACACTAATGATCCCTATTAGATTTAGTAATATAGATATTTTATATGTTCATTGTTGTAAATTTAAATAAGGGGAACTAAGGTTCTAAAAGACCGCGAATAATCTGCACGAACTATCAAAATATAATATGTATTTCTATTTAAAACGGATTGGCTATGAAAAAGGACAACGATATAGATTTAGTATTGGGCCACTAGTTATAGTTTAACTGTAAATAATGTACATATGTAATATAAGATTAAAGAATTTATGCCTTTCAAACTTTCTTTTATTATTGCACCTCTATTTACATCTTTACGGTTATGCAAATTCTAATAAAATTTTCCTTTAGGTCCATTGTCATTTATATAGCATAATAATTGAATATTTGCGATATCCTCTGTGTATAGTAATTATATATTTTTTATCTTTAATAATAAAACCAAGACATTTTGCAAGCCGGCTGTGTTGACATAGCAATTGGTAGTAAAGTCTATTTACTATTATTTAAAATCGAAAACACATATTTGCTCTTAAATTAAAAAGTATTATATGTAGAAAGTTAAATTATTCATATTTCAGTAAGCTTGCCTATTTAAGGACATAAATTATTTATAATATACCGAATAAAAACAGCGTTTAGTCGCGGAAATACCTGGCAATTTGTTAAGTACATAACATAATTGCCCATGCAATATTAAATTTAATTGCCTTACATTCAGGTTAATTCGTTTATTAGCAATCAATCGAATTATAATCTTATAGATCCTTCAAATCTTTGTTATCACGAAACACCTATTTTGCCCGCTGTTATTTATACACGTCTTATGTAATTATGTTTAGTTATATGTTGTAACTAGAGCCAGTAGCCATGAAGTTGGTTATAATAGTGAGTATTCTTTGTTTGATTATTGGCTTTTCCCTCGTACTAATAATTTATATGCATATATCGAAGCCTAGAATTAAAATAAAATTGTCTAATTTTTTGTTCTTTAAAAAGATATTATCTTTTTCTTGTTTTTAAGCTCTATTTATATTATTTCTTGTCCACAATAAATAATTGATATATCTATAATTATATATATCACAATATTAAAGATGCTTGAAATATTCATTAACGTTAGGGCGAGATTAATATACATAATGTAATGTTAGTTTTTGTGTGATTACATCAATTATGTGTAATATTAATTACGAAATTTCACTACCTTATATACATTATATGTTCGAATTAATAGATTTTAAGTAATATTTACTATAGAGAGTTGAGATAATGTAGCTCTTGTTAACGATAATATGCATTCAAACTTACTCGAAGAGTACGTTCTAGTAAATTTTGTTGTATATTATATATAAAAACTCAGCGATTAAAGTATTGCCGCTTAACGTTATATCAGCATGATAGAAAATAATCGTGGATGCCAATTGGATAAATTATGTGTGACCTTAGAAAGTCTTACTTAGGAACGAAACATTTAAATTGTCGGAACTTTAATTCTATGCAAGACAATTATTGTATTCCAGGCCATCTTCTCCGTAATCCAACTTGTTGTTTGTGCACCCCAACAAGAAGCCCTGGCTGAAGATACGCCAGGCCTTTATTATAACTTTGATAAAAATTATGGATGGAACATTGATAGTACATTCGATGAAAGTCGGTACGATGAAGTAGATCATAACCAAAGAGCAGATCGAAGTAGGGATATAAAGGGAATGCTAGAACAAGGTGATCGAGATTATAACAGAGAAGAAGATCAGAATAATAACAATGACAGAAATAGACAAAAACAGAGGGGGGATCGTGCAGATGATAGAAGTAGCTTTACAGAAAACTACAAAGATGACGATAATGATAAAAATGAAAGATATAGTAAACGCGATAAAAATCGGGACAGAGGAAACGATAATGTAGACAGTAATAGGGACGATAAAGGTCGTTCTGATAAAAATAAAGACTACAACAGAGAAGAGAAAAATGGAGATAAATATCGTAAGAAAGAAAATGTAGAAGAAAATACTGAGAATGCTGAAAGACAATTTAATCAGAAAAAAGATAAGCAAGAAAGTGGTAAGGATAAAAACAGTGGAAACAAGAACTATGAACGTCAAAATCAAAATGATAAAACAGGCCGTGATGACAAAAACATTCGCGGATTTGTGGATAAACAAAACAAAGATCGGGGTGATATAAATTATAATGGAAACAATAACTATGAATCAAATTATAAAAATGATAAAGATAGAAGCAAAGAAAAAGAGAATAGGAATAAAGATAATGCGTCTTACACAAACGAAAAAGAAATAAGAAAATATGAATATGATAGCAAAAATAATGGTGAAAACAGCAATAAAAACAAAGGAAAAAATAATGGAAATAAAGATGACCGCCGGTACCAAGAAGGGATAACGCGTGATGATAAGCAAGATAAAGAACAGAACTATAATTATGACAAAAACAATGAAGGATCAAATAAAAGCCGAAATAAAGGTACAGAAGATTATAGTCATCAGTCAGAAAATAAATATAGTTCAAGACGTGATGATAAAGATAAGGACATATATGTCAATAATCAGTATAAAAAAGAACAACAGAGTTATTCAAGATCAAGAAGTGAAAATTATAGTGATAATAAAGAAAAATCGTATAATAATGGTTCGCCAGGGTATGGTTACAGCTACTTAGAAAGCTTAATAACAGCGCCAAAACCTAACTCTGATAGCTCAAATGCTAAATTGCAAGGATCAAAATATAAAGAAAATATTGGTAAAGAACAAGACAACGAGAAGAAGAAAGAAGTCATTGAAATTCATGGTTACATCAGTAAAGGTAACGAAAAAAATTATAAACAAGTAGAAGTTGATGTTATTGTGAAAAAAGCTGATACGGTTCTAGGGAAGGGGCTAGATTCTAAAGGAGGTTTACATATTCACAAAGTTCTTAACAACGAAGTAAATGATAAAGGTTACCAAGTCGGAGAACCGCAAAGTGAGCTTAAATATGAATACATTAAACCTGGCAAAAAAACAGAAAATAAAGAAAAAGATTACAGAGAGTTATTCAATAATCACGTTCAGGACAAAAAAGATATTCTTGGAGGAATAGAGCTACTCGGTTTAATTAGTAATATAGGACAAGAAATAAAGGAACAAGTAATTGAGAAAATTCCTGGATATAATATTATTCAAAAGTTAGGAGGCCTTAGGAGGCAGCAAAGTGAAAATATACAAGAATATAATTACGATCAGGGTAATAAATATCCCAAAATAGATCTTGAAGTGTATTACCCTCCTAAAAAACAATACGAAGATGGTGATAAAAAAGTTGAGGATTTCAAGTCTTATACTCAACTTAAAAAACAAGATAAAGAAGTTGACGTCTATACGAGGGATAAAAAGAAAAAAGAAAAAGTTAGTAAATATATGGAGCAGGACAGAAAAGTACAAGTTATAAAAGAAATTGACACGTATAAAAACACGGAAATAAGTGAAAGAAATAGTAATGTTTATAAACCCAATAAAGGCATTAATATAGAAAAGGAAAAAGAAATTGATGTTCGCATAAGAACAGATAAAGGAAATCAAGTAGTAGATGTTCAGCGAGAAGGAAAGAAAGACAGCTATGACTATATGATTCGTCATAAACAAACAGGTTTATATGAAAATAAGGCGCAGAAATACATGCCAAGTAACAATGACGGTACTGAAAAGAAAAATTCAGTATACCAGCATGAAGAATTTTATAACCCCGGAAATTCATATAAAAATTCTGAAAAAAGTGGAGTAACAAAAGAAGATAACAATTATCAGCAAAATGAAATACCAGTTCATATTATAGAACCACTCAAGTTTAAACAGATACCGGTGAACTTTAATCGTGACTTTTCAGGTCGAGAATATTTCCTTCAGGGAGGAAATGTTGGCACAACTGATCAAGGACCTGGAAATTTCAGGCAGCTAGATAGAATAAATTCATTCCAAGATTATATGAATAACAAACAAAGAGAAGAAAAATATGTCTATGATTATACAATAGGAAATCTTGAAAAACAGGGTCCTGTATATAATTACAATATGCCCAATTCGAAAGGACAATATGAAAAGCAAAGGGATTACAGTAATGTCAAAGTTTACAGGCCAAATAACATGTACGAATATAATAAAAATTATGAGCCAAAACCGAACGAAGGTTGGAGTTATCAGGGATTTACTATTAGTGACCAAAATAACAGAAGAAATCTTGAAGAGAAAATTAATTTTCCTCAATACGAAAAAGATAAAGACGATCAAGCCATCGTACGCGTTGGTAATCCCTACGGGTATAAAAGTTACGAAGACTTCCGTTATAGAGAAGAGCCATACATAAACAGGGGTTATCCTAATTATATATTACCAAATTACTCGTATAACCAAGGTATCTTCGGAGGTGATTTTGGTTTATCCCATCCGTACCCATTACCTAATGTAGTAAATCCATTAAGTCAACAAATATTGGGATCTGCTGGAAGGACACAAGAATACTATCATCAGAACTATACAAAAAATTTAGGAAATTTGCCCCGTCAGAGAGAATATGATTTGCGTTCCGGGGAATCAAAACCTGCTGAAACTTATCCTAATTATGAGGAAGCTTATAGTTACTATGAATAAAGATAACGATAAATATTGAATCAATAACAACTACCATATATGCACCGTGTTTGCTCGACTCAGGAATTACTAAGACTGTTTTTGCTCTGTACGTCCGCTGACTCAATAATATAGGAGTCAGTTAGGAAATACGATCATTGTTATGCTATCTATTTGATAGTAATTTAATTTTATCTTAAATAAAAACTGAGATCAGATAATCGTATATCATTATGTACATGTATAAAAACTTAGATACTATTAAATGTCTCTTTTATAAATTGTTATAATTGTAATATATAGTTACAGGTAAATATTTCTAAAAAACGTTAAAGCTTGACAACTTCCCGTGATTATAGAAGTGAATTTTTAATTTCAGGCCATCTTCTCCGTGATCCTACTCGTGAATTGCGAGCCGCAACGTGGCCGGCCAAATGATGAGCAGTTGACCTCAACGCCTTATAGAAACAAGTATGAGGATCGCTACCGCAACGATCGCCGCAAGGAAGGTTATGAAAGAAATCGGGAAAGAGATAATGAAGAGCGTGATCAGAGAGAGTATAGAAATCAGGGCAAAGAAAGAAGTCGAGGAAATCAGGCTTCTGACAATGTAGACGGCCGTGTGCCAGAGCGACACGGAGCTTACGGTAACTACGAATATCCTTATTACGAAGGATTGGACTACTCCAAAATAGCTGAATTCCTCTCAGCTAGAGACAACAACAGAGAAATCAAAAAAGATGACAGACGTAACAAAGAATATAGGAATCGCGAATATGCTCCATATTATCCAAGGAAGGGTTACTTATCCGCTGATAAAAACGACCCGAACTATGATTTCTACGAAACGTTTCCCTACCCCGACTTCGCAGGCCGCAGAGGTCTCGGATTTCAGAGAAGAACTTATTTAGTTAATGGCTACACAAGCCCTCTTACCAAAGAGTTACTAGAAATTGTAGGAAAGCGTCGGGACTTTGAATATGACAAGAATTACCACAGAATAAGTGATTATTATGATCTGTATGAGCCCAAATATGATGATAAAGAGTTGTATTACGGTAAAAAGGAGTATAAATATGAAGCACAAGATTTGTACAAAACTCCTTACCCGTCTGAGGTGCGTCCTTCAGAGTATCAAAGAGGTCTGACTAACGGTTTTAACAGTCCCATTGGAAGGGAACTTTTGGAAACTGTTGGAAAATATTATAATTATAATAATGCTCACTATCCCAATGTGTATTAAATTGTAACAGGTACCTGCCGATTTTGAATAAAATATAATATTCCGCAACGCCAATGGTTTAATTTACCCTCGTAGTTTTCTTGATTCTCGACACATTTGTTATGAATAAATTATTTAAAAGTATAAACAATTGCTTGTTTTTTTTATTTGATAACAAAAAACGGAACGGCCACAATAATAATATTATATACACATATTGGATGGGACAGTGTAGCATCGATATATTTTTTTTGTTCATTTAAGTTGTTTATACGTTCCTTTTTAAGTGATTAAATATCCAAAAAAAATAAATGTACATATAATATAATACATACATTATAAATTTTACCTCTGAAACCTAAATAAAGCTAACCAAAACTTACGCTACATTTATTAAATATGAATGCAGTGTTCTAGTGGCACTTATTACAATCTTCGGTAAGGAAATGTCTTTTCACACAAAAGGCTTCAATTTGTCCATATCTTTCATTATCTCATGAATCGTGATACTTAGAAGTGATCAACGAATACTAAAAAACAATAAACTTATAAGTGAAACTTATAAAATTAGCTGCGTTAATTTATTTCTGCCACTTACAGTCTCTGAATACTACCTAAGGCTAAGATTACTTTTAACTGTTGACATTGAAAGGAATGGTCGTGCAATTCTTATATACACTTGCAATTCAAAACAATATTTAATAATAAGTAATAGCTATCAACTCGATGAAACAGGAGACGGGAGATCGATTGGAGGTATATACCCGAGTGACGACGTGTCGATAGTTTTTCGCTACATATTTCTAAACGTCGACTTTAATCGTCGAGCATTCAAACAAGTAAATTTTAAATCTGGAATCGATCAACTGAGATACAAAAAGAATTGCTTTAGAAATTTTTTACTCCCACAGAGACGTTTATTATAACATTCGTGCGTCGGTTTTATTTGAGAAGCTGTAACGTTTTCATAAAAATCCGTAATCGACCTCATAAATGTATCATACGTAGGTAAGGTAGTTTATTCATAGTAAAAAGATATTTATCCCAGTTTACTTGTAGCAAATTATATATTTTAGAATAGTTGTAAAACGAATTTCTATATTGATTAAAGAACTGATAATTTTTTAGAATATTTTTTTAATAGGTACTTAAATAAGTCAAAAATTAAAAAACCATTAGTTTTTCGGATTTCTCGTAACGTCATAGTAATCTTCCAAAACTCATATCGATGCATTTGATAATTAATTTAATGACTGCGATTAGCGGGTTGCGTGTGGTTTTTCCTTAAACTTTCAGAATACTATTATTAATTTATTTCCTAATGAGTTATAATAAAATTTAGAGACGGAATTTAAATTAATGTGTTCGGTTGTTTTTGTCATTTGTTGCTCCGATATGGAATGGAAAGCACTGGTGAGTTAGTTGCATATTTTAAATTTAATTACTTTCCCTAAGTTATTATATTCTTTACTTTTACTTTTACTTCTACTTCTTTTCTTTTACTGGTATGCGTGATAAATAATTCACGCTTTAATCACTTAAATTCTATGTACTTAGGTATGAAATAGATTAGATATTATATCCACCCACTAAATTAGAATACAGTTAATATTCTCTATGGTGCTAAACGAACATAGTCTCTTTTTAATTTTTTGTATTTTAAGGTTGC
Source organism: Pontia daplidice (assembly GCA_963693355.1). Lineage (NCBI taxonomy): Eukaryota > Metazoa > Arthropoda > Insecta > Lepidoptera > Pieridae > Pontia > Pontia daplidice. The sequence goes on from CAVNZL010000139.1 coordinate 4,610,657, forward strand.
CAAAACAGTAGGCATATTTTTGTTTTATTTCAGAAAGTGACGAGACATTTATCGTATTTTTCAGATTCTCACTTTGGTGTTTGCTGTTGGTAATAGTCACGATCATTATGGAAAAGACCGACCAGTTAGTATTTTTGGCACTATACCACATCTGTTGCACGACATGATCAAAGGGCATCAAAACATTTATGGGAATACTTACAAGCAACAACCAGAGAGAAATGATTTCTTCCCATCTAACCGGTATGGCAACGGAATGAATTCAGGGTATCAGCAAAACAACATGGGATACCAAAATTTGGGACAAAATGGATACAACATGCAAAACAGTGAAGGTCTTCCAAATTCAGAACTTACTGACCGTTCAGAAGATTTTACTGCAAGTAATCCATCAAATGATAATACTGAAGAAAACCTCACTACTCCTCTAACAACCACGGAACCAGCAAAAAAATTGCTTCATTTAAGCACAAATTCACCTCTCGTCTTTAATTTGTCTGCGCCTACTGCTTTCAACACTAATACAGAACATTCATCAAATATAAAGAGAGATGTCAACGGTTTGACCAATAAACCAAACGGTGGCACCAGCACATCACATAAAAACGATCAAATTCATAATGCAATGCACATTGAACCTGAGAAAAATAATGAACCAACTTTAAATAAAGAAAAAGAATCTGTGAAGGTAAATAAACCACGAGATCCTAACGCGATCGTTTTCCCAGATAGAATAGAGGAAGTTAAAAGAGAGTTGCAAGAGAATGATAATAGAACTGCAGCTGAATTACCAAACAGATTTAACGATACTCCACAAATATTGTATGCGGTTAATATAGCTCCTTCTGATACCAGTCAGTGGAATAGCAATCCGTCAAATCCTTTAACTAATTCAATTACGCAAAATCCTCCTTTAACAAATGCCCAAACATTTATCCCAACTTCCAACCAGGCCTCTTATGCAACACTAATAAATCCAAACCAAGTTCCATTAACTAATAAAATCGTTCAACCGAATTCATTTGACAATAGCATAGTCTTACCGAATTCAAATGGTGGTTCCTCCTTATATACAATCGTAAACCTTCCTGGCACCAGTGCTAATAGTGTTGTTCCAGGCCAAATTTTACAATCAAACAATATCATTGCTAACCCTTCTAGTTATCAAATACAAACTCCGATTCCAACAGCTAATAGTGGAATCATAAATGGAATGCCATCGTATTATGTTGTATCTTCACCAAATCAACCCTCGCAAACTGTTCAAACGAGCGAGCCATATTTAAACGCACCAGTCAGGTATACGATCGGTTATATTTCTAGTAATGGGCAAACTGTACTAGTGCCTAGTTCTCCAATATTGTATCAAATAGTTCCTCAGACTTTTGTTCCCGTTATTCAAAGTAATGTACCAAGTTCTTATGTGCCTGTGCCAAGTGGACAACAAAATGTAATTTCCCAGCCCGTAGGAAATCAAGGAAATGCCGCTACAGTTACATATATGCCTGTGTCTAGCTCAATAGGTTCTGGGCAACAGACTTATGTTACAGTTCCCAATTCTCAAGGAAATGCACCTAATACCCAGATACACTATGTGCCAGTGACAAATGGACAAGGAAATACAGTAACTCAACCGAATTATGTAACCGTTTCAAGTGAGCAGGGAAATACAGGGACTCGAATTACTGTAGTACCTGCCGCTCCAGAAAGCACACTCAATAATCAAATAAACTATGTGCCAGTGTCAAGTGACCAAAGTAATGTGGTTACCCTAACGTCAGCGCCTTCCGACACCATGGTTTTGCCAGTAGATAATCAATCTGTGACTTTGTTGAGTTTCAAAGACAAAGCTGAAGAAAAACCAAAGAAGAAGCCATCAAAGAAGAAGTCTAAAAAGAAGTAATAGTAATAAATACAGAAGATGTGCAAGTGTCATTCTCGTTTTTCTGTTTATAACATTCAAGTACACAACGTTATGATTGTTGAATCTATATTTATTATATTATTATCCAGACATGTTGCTATGTGTTTATGCATTAAAATGGGAATTAAACTCTTCTTTTGATTTCCCCTAGGAGCAAGCGCGGAACATGCGAATTGTTTTTACGTCCACATTATTTAGGAGGTTAGGCCTATCGCGGCTAAGTGTTTTAAACTATTGTTATTTGTGGAACACTCATGTAATATGTTTATTGTAATTAAAAGTAACCATAATCCAAATGTTACTTTAACAAAACAAATGAGCGAGCATATGAAATGATCTCCTTAGAAATTGTATATTTAATTTATCATATTACAATTAGTAATAATCTCGTATTTCTTTATTGAACATCTAATGACATACGTAGTGTAATGATTACACTTATCTTAATTGCTACTAATGGGTATCGCCAGTTATGAATCATATGAAAATCTTTTTTCTTCAAATCTACACTTAAGATTAAACGCTTGTTAACTGGTATTTATTCTTGCCCTAAGTTACGGCAGTAGTTTGATTTTCTACTTACCTACTTTGTATACCTATACATGTATGAAATAAAGAGCACAAGTTGAATATACCGAATGTTATAATATATATATATATCTACAAGCTCTTAGAATAATAAAATACTGATCCTTGCAACAATTCAGATTTACAAAAACATACTAAAGTGATCAAATAGGTACAATGCTTTAATAGCATAGTGTATAGGATAAATAAAACACTCATACGAGTAAATAAGATAAAAATTGATTTAATATTGCCTCCAATTCATAAAATTCACTTAACAAAGTCATAATTGTTACATTTTTACCAATATTTACATAATTTTTAAAAGTTTCAAAGACGTATCATGATTGAACTGCCAATGCCTTTACAACTACGTTTTTAGAGTTGCCTTTATATAAAGAAAATATATCCAGATTCCGTCTTTAATACATCGATTGGAACAAAATATAATCCTAGAGATTATTTAGGTATTTTTATAGGCCTAAGAATTATATTTATACACGAAAAGTCATAAAATTGAAATTTTAAACATTTTAATGATTTAGTACTCGGATATTTTTCGTTCGTGAGTCGTGACTCTGTGTCGGTTAAAGTATCTAGGTACAAGAATAGATAAATATTAAATATTAATCCTGAAGATTGATGTGAAATTAAAAAATCTACTGTTTTTACAAAGTCCGGCTCTAAAAGACGAAAGATAATGTTTACAATATTGGTATATCAGTGTACAGGTTATAAGGCATTGGTGGTTCAGCAATTTAAGCCACAATATAAGCCGAATATAATTTAGGGAAATATATAAGCACTATTCACTATCACAACATTCAAAGGCTTTTTAATTGGACCTTCCGCTTGCCGAGGATAATGCGAACCTAAAACTAAGCTTGGACAAATTTTCACGTATTTTAAATTTAAGCGACGACGGTCATACTACTCTTAAATACAAATAATACATAAACATACCTGAAACACTCGTTGTACACGCACGTTTTCCTACGCCTAGATCTATTTTTGAGCAATTGAGTTTAAATAACAAAAAAATCAACGTGTCGTTAACTATATATAGAAATGTGACTGTGCATTTAACATAAATACTTATAAATAAAAGCATAAGATGACCGTAGGAAATAATAAAAGTAACTTTAAAATATGGTATTCAACTTCTCTGCTTAGTTTGATAATACAAATTTTAAGTTAGGTATTGAAATTTATATATTCACTTATACCAAATAGAACCTCTCACTAAAACATATTTTAGGTAATTTCATAAAATGTATATAATTTTTTGCACATATAGCTACAATATCAAATGTGTTATACAAGTATAAGTAATAATTCTTATTTGAATATATTCTATAAATTCTATTAGAGTTTAGTGTTTCGGCATATAGAAACTTGTAAAAATCGGACATACGACTAAATTTTGGATAAAATTATTAAGGGCAGTGATTTCGATGTTTTTTCTGATTTGTTTAAATTATTTGAGCAATAACGCTAGAAGGTATTCATATTAATTAATAGCAGGCGCTAATTTAAAATCCCGGTTAACTAACTATTTTAAACATTATTAATATTTAAATATCATACCAATTTTAGTAAGCTATAGCTGATCCGTTATATATTTTAATGAAATAGTCAAAATGACAATTGTAAATATCTTTTCTAAAAGATATTATATTATGATACATCTTGCATATTCTTTAGCTAGAGGTCTAAGATAAGTTTCTATAGTTCGTTCACAAAACTGCTAACTGTTAAAATCTTATATAGTACATGAGAGATTTTTAAGTTCCTTTTAGGTCCTATTTTATCTTTGAATCCTATACATCTTTTTTATTTTGATTAATTCACAATTAGAGATTATCTCTAATGATAATATAATCGTAAAATTATTCTGTAAACTTTACAATTCAGTGCAGACTTGTCTACATTGTTCGAAGCAATACCACAGAATCATTACTTAAACAAGAATTTGATACGTAGGACAATTTGCTTATTAATCAATTATCTAGTTACGATTTTTGATTATTTAGTAAATACTTTAATGTCTGGTGATTATTGCTTCTAACAATGATTTGATGGTGGCATAAATGTGTGTTAGTATTTACAATAGTTATAGATAAAAATATTTGATTGTATTAGCATTTTAGCGATTATAATTTATAATTGTAAAATAGTGTTTCTATATACTATTGCAAAACGTAAATATAAAACATTGTGCTACTAACAAAGATCTTACCGTATAAAAATTGTTTGTAATGTGCTATCTTCACAACCAAGTAAAAATTGTATTGAAAGATGTTTTTTCTTTGAAAGGATTCGGCTTTTGAATAAAGTGATTATTTAAGTTACTCACATTCATATTTAAGATAAGCTTGGGAACTATTAAGTGAGTTTGAATTTAAATGGTATTTAGTGTTCAACGCGAGCTTTCGCACGTCATCTTTGCGGTGCAGTCGCTTGATTATTTTCTTTGCTGTCCGTACTCTTTGATGATTTGTTGACGGTACTCTGTTTTGTTTCCACTTTTTCTTTGGTTTCTTCAACAGCTTCCAAATTGATATCGAATGATACTTGTCTGTAATAATTTAAATATTTATCAACACTTGAGGTTTATTCAATGTATAACCGTAATAGTAAAAAGATTCCTTGGACTGGACTTGGACGAAGTTGACTGAACATCGTTGGATCATATTTTTGACAGACAGACAGACTTTAACAGACTTTACTACACTTTACTGTAAATTTAAAGTGATTTCAGTAGATATTATCCTAATATAAGAAAAGCATTTTTGTTCGTTCCATAGTATTTTATTCTTATGGGTTATGCTCGCGTTAATAAAAAAAATATTGATTAGAAAATAAATTTAAGGGGTACAATTGTTAAATTTGATCCCTAGAGTGTTTTATACTATTTTTGGCAAATTTCTTACGGAACTTTTATTGAAAAATTACTACCAGATACCACTTCATATATATAGCTATACGTCCTTAGATCAAAGACACCAATGGCTACTTGGGTGCTTACTTTGAAATCGAATACTTTGTATCATTTGTTATTGAGTCTTTTACAAACGAGTTAACAATCCTGGATAACTATGAGTATACCCTGTAAGCGGTCATAATATTTACTTGTCAGTGAGATAGTTTCCAGGTGCAGAAAGTGAGCGTCCTGCTCGTGCGAGAGCCGTGCGTTTCCCCCGGGCAGCTACCGCCGCTTCACCAGTTTCACTGGACTCGCGACGGGAGCTACTCTCACGACTGCGTAAAAATGGGTTCTGGAATTGTTAGACAGAACTGTAAATAAAGTATCATACCAAAGTATCAAAACGACTCAGTCTATTAATTCAAACAACGTAAGAAATTTTTATGTTTTGTTTTCATTGGTCAACATTTATATTAGTACTAGCTGATCCGGCAAACGTTGTTTTGCCATACATGTGATTTCAATTTTCATTTTTTAAATAAAAAATAAGGGTTGATCGTAGAAGGGTGAAAATTTAGGATTGTATGTATTTTGTATGTTGTATCATAAAAAAAATAGAAACTAGAAATTTTGTCTAAAAATAAAAATAAAAATTAGGGGTGGACTACCCTTAACATTTAGGGGGATGAAAAATGTTGGCCGATTCTCAGACGCTACTCAATACGCTTACAAAGTTTCATGAGAATGGGTCAAGCCGTTTCGGAGGAGTTCAAGTTCGACCCGTTAAACGAGAATTTTATGTATTAGATATTTATCTGATTGGTGAAACGATGAATGTATGAAGTCTTTTTCTCACGCTGCCAGAGGGATCGCAAGTGCGTTGCCAACGTTTTAGTTGACGCTAAAACACTAAACTATTTAAAAGAATACCAAATTTGTTGTTTTAACAGCACTACAATAGTACAGCTGTAACAAAGCTGAAGAATGTATCGTCCGCGCTTATATACGGAACTACTGGTGCGAATTTAAAAATCATATGTGAAACGCCCTCTTGAACAAACACCTTACCTGAAAGCTGTGTTTCTTGAGCATAGTCTTGATTAGTATAAGAGTGGAGATGTTGGGAATGGAAGTAACCACCTGTGCCAAGTCTTCATCTGTCACCTCGACCAATCGGCAATTCTCCTGCTCTGACGGCAGCAGGTCTTTGCCACCACAGGTTATCCATTCGTGATCCTAAAAGATAATTTCTTATGATTATGTTCTAAATTACTTAATAGTTGTCGTCAATTGTTAATATATTAAAAGTATTATAGCAAATATCACATGATTACACTTATTTAAGGCCTATAGATAATTTAATATGAGGGTAGTTTGAAATAGTTTGGTACAAAGGATTCGGCGAACGGATAAATAAACAAACGAATTTGTAATAAAATAGTATTGACAATGCGCTGTAAATGCATAATTACAATTTGATAGGGAAAATGAGCAATTTCTTTCTAACAGCTTTATAGATTTGCAAGAAATAAGGTAACCTTAATCTCTTGCATCGTTGCCCTCGTAACGGGATCCTTATCTAGCATTCGAGTCAGCAGTCTTTTAAGAGGTTTTGAGAGGGCGGGTCGCGTGGGGAACGCTAAGGGCTCAGATAGGATCCGTTTCTGCAACTCAGTGGCTGTTGGGGCTGTCCAAGGAACTCGGCCTGTGACCATGGCGTAGAGAGTTACGCCTAGTGACCAGATGTCTGCAGCCTGTAATCAGATGTACTTATTTTATAAAAGTACAAGTACTTTTTATGACTTATTTGTTGCAGTAATAAAAATTAGTTCTAAGTACCCGACGGCTCGTTCGCCCCTGTCTCATAAAAACCAATTAAAACTCTTTACAAATTAATTTAGGTGTAACAAAACAGATCTAATTACTCGGTATTTCCTGTTGAAAAGTTTTCTATATTGCATATCCTTCGATAAATATATATTGAAGATAAATTAGGTTTTTAACAAACCAAGAACTAGTTGTGATCCAGACATATCTTTTAACGCAATGCGGTACCAACTACGGTTAAGATCAAGACGAAAAATACAGAAATTTTATAGTCCTTAGTTAAATCGTAAATTTGAAAAGAAACGCCATGTTAACCTCTCCAATATAGTTGTCGCTGAGCGTGGTAGCCTCTGGTGCGCGAAATGCTGGTGTGCCAACAGCTCCAGACAATTTGCCTGCACCTGCCAGCTCTCCACAGGCTCCTAGATCTGCCACCTGCACGCGATCATCGCCAAGCAGTAGGTTTGCTGGTTTTATGTCGCGATGGGCTATGCGCTGGTAGTGAACTGAAAACCACAATAAGTATACGATGAAATTAATATTTCGTGGTGACATTTAAATTAAATTAATTATTAATTTCGATTTCGTAAAAGCACTGTACTTCGAATAGATTTATAGATTAAAACATGCAAATTTCGATTAAAAATTATTTATCGTTACAATGAAGAAATTATTGAAAATATAACTCTAAGACCTCCATTATTCCATCCATTATTATCGAGTTTTATGGATTAATTTAAAGTAGTTATTGAATACAACAAATATAATGTTGTACAGATTTAGCTTAGCCTTAGCATTTGTTGCATGGAAAATATTGCATACATGCATAGTCTACTTTATTACATATTAATTATTAGTGCTCATATTACTGAAAAACATAGGAATTGAAAATTAGCCGCGAGACGTCTGTATATTACATAATTAACTGAATGTATGTTACTTGTTCTCTCAGTTATATGTTTCCTTTGACTTTTGTATCAAAGGTACTGACTTCATTTTGACAAAAATAACAGACATTAATATAAAGCGATGGACGTGGGTTGGGATTCTCGGTATTTCTTATTATACGAACATATCCGATGTCTTGAAAAATACCGTGATTTAAATATAAGAACATTCATACGCCTAGTTATATATAGAGAAATAAATAGAATGAGTTCGCAGTGTGTTCCAGATATATAAATAATACTAAATAAAGGTCTTGGACTGTGCTAGAAAAAAAAATTGTGTCAACAATTTTGACTTTAGCCTAGAGTAATCCGTATAGTGACAAAGAACACTGTAATATCCCCGTAGGGTTGTGTTTTTGAGTTGTACTAATATTAGAATTGGTTGTTCTTAAGCTTGATGCTCTCTAGTAGTTTATTTTTAATATTTAACAATTTATGAAATCACACCAAAATATACTCGTGAGACCAAGATAGACGAACTGAAAGCAAACACAATTACAAAGACTGGTAAATGTTAACAATTACGCGGGATACTTTCACAGGCTTATATTTTTATATTTATTTAGAAAATACTTTCAAAACTGATATTACAAAACGTTCCGGTAATATACTTAAAGTTACATAATTTATATTCAATAATACATATCGAGAATACATACTCAAACTTACTCAAAATATAGCTCAAAATATTTCATCACAATTACAATTAGACCGGAAAAGTACGACGGATATGCAAGCTAGGATGGCTGTCGGCCGCGTCAATCATTTACCGTCATACAGTGAAAAAAATAAAAAGTATCCAGAACGTACCACTTATTCGGGCTCTGTTTTACAAAACTATATTTGATTCGACAAAATGTTATCGTAATTGTAACTCAGCACGTCAAGTTTCAAAACTAAATTATAGAACGAAAGGATTTGTTTCCGTAATAATCAAACCTTTAATGGTTATTAAGTTCATTAAATAATTATATCTTATACCTGTATTTAAAATAATAATTTTCAGTCTCGGTAAATTTATATTATTTGGATACAGATAATATTAATAATTCCATTATTATAAACACATAAAATGCAGTTCATCGTTTATTTGGAATTACATCCAAGTGAACTATAAACAAATAATTTTGTATCTAATAACATACTGCTATGGTTACATAACTGTAATATACTATCTAGAGAAACAAAAAGTTTGGTATCACCCCTTTTATAAAAAATAATAAAAGAAAGTTTATGTTTATTGGCTGCATAACATTTATTTATATATGCCGAATTTTACTATTATTAATGTTACATTTAAATATGTGATACTATCTAAGATATGAATTGAAATATTTAATAACGATTTAACTTACGATACTCAACGCCAAGTAAAGCGTCCCTGAAATATTTTCTTGCCAGGTCTTCGCTGAGGGGGTTGTCGGTGGGAATGTCAATAACAGGTCCTCCCTCTAATAGCTGGAACACAAGGTATAATTGGTCCTCTGCTGGATCATCTAATACCTGCAAGTGTACGCGAAAATTACATAATGCAAACAACCACAATCTACAGTCATGTTTCTAAGGATTTCTTTAGAAAATCAAATATATGTTTATGCTTCTGAACGTAAATTTTTCTAAGAAAAAAAAAATTATAAATGTTAAATATTAATTCAATAAGTGAGTACCGGGGACCTGGTATATTCCTCGCTCAGTTTTTAAGTATTGCCATACGGAGAGGAAATGCAGATAGGTGAGTAGATTTGAAAACTGTGATATATAGAATTATTGACCACACTATTAATAATAATATATTAAATAATAATAAATAAATAATAAATATAAAATAAAATAAATAATAATAATAATAATAAATTTATTTTAGTATTTTTGTCTTTATCTATTATAAGTGTTATTATCTAACTATATAGCTAGAAATAAGAAGATTTTACACGTAGTTTTAAATGAAATTAAAATTGCGAATTAAGGTTTCAAATCCTTTACATTACTTGAAACGTCTTATCTGATTTCTGTAAAACGGCATTTGATTTCCGTTGAGTTATTACCGGTCTATTTATATAAAGGTTTCTTAGAAAAGGAGTTACGAAACTTGCAAGAAACCTTTGCAATAACATTAAATACTGAGAATAATATATAATTTATTGTACGATTGAGAGTGATGTACCCAATTAATTGATAATGTTTCTTCACTTTCCAGTTTGTTATGCCATTAGCTGATAAAAAATCCAGTTAATATATTTAGAACTACCAAAAATGATCTATTGAAGGAGAAGTATCCAGAAAACCCGCCATGTCTAGTGAGTGCTTGTATGATTATATAGTAGTTTAGAGCAAGCTCTTTGACTCTTCTGTAAGCCGATGTAGGATTTCGTACACTCTCGACGCTACGAGCTGAACCTACCCTCCACTGAAGGAGTGGTCCACTGGTTTTGCTAAGGAATTAGGACAGATTCGATGCGATGAATTATTTTGATATATATTTTGCAAAACAAAACTTTCATTGCCGAGGCTGAAATATTCGTAAACAACCCCATAGTTGGAGGAAACTAACAAAATTAAAATATTCCTAAAAATATAAACTCTAGTTGTTGTCAGACATAGTAGACACATATCAGTATATTCAGAATACGAATCGCAGTATTGAGTATTAAATTATCTCCAATATTGAACGTGTATCGCAAGTAATTTCCCGTGAGAGTCATTCGACAGTGCATCGTTGTGCTTTGTTTTTCTATATCGCCAATTAAAACCTTACTTAGATTTGATCTGTAGTTAGAATGAAAATCATTAAAGTATTCATCATCATAAAATGGACATCGTGATTTTATTATTTTATGTCTAATAAAAAAATAATAGTACAAATAAATATATCTTGCCTGACAATTGAATGGAACAGTAACCCGAAAACTGAATAAATATGCAAATGCTTAATCTTAATCTCATAACTTAATTCAGGTAGTTAATGCAATGTACCACATATTTCTATATCTTGTTTCCAGAATTATTTGGCGTAATATTCCTACTACTAGACTAGATTCGTTACACGTAGTTCTAAAACGGTGAGCGGTTAAAGTTTCTTCAGCGAATTGGAGCAACTTACCTCAACTAATTTAACTACATTAGGATGGTCCAGTTTCTTGAGCACAGCTATTTCCCTGTAGATGCTTTGTAGTGGGTCAGGTGGAGGCCCGGGTCCCGGTCGACGGGGCGGCGCCCGCCCAAACAGTCCCGCGCGACGCATCAGCTTACGTTTAGAAAGAATTTTCATTGCCTAGAAATAGGTTGATTTGAGAAGACAAAAACTGTATATACATCTTAAGCTAATAGTTGCTATTTACTTTTAATATACTATTATTATTATATACGATTGAAGCAGTCACATAATGTTTTGTCCCTTTAAATTGAAGCTTCACCACACTAGAAGGACAAATTATATGTATATTTAATATCCAAAGAAGAGAAAGATAAAGAAAGAAAATGCTCAGATATTTTTCGTGTAAACAACGATTCACGGTGGGAATATAGATGGACGAGTTTGAGTGTAATTTAAAATAATGTTAGCATGTTTAGGTTTGTTGGTTGGTAGGGTAGTAACTTACATAATGCGTGTCATCTTCTTCGTTGTATGCCAACTTAACGATTCCATATGAACCCTGGAAAAAAAAATGTATTATAAAAAAGGTTAAGTTATATAATTTTTAATCTATCATTAAATTAAATTATTCTTGTAATTTATTCAACCATCAATGTTATTTATTATTATAAGGAAAATTATTCATTCCGAATAGACTAAACAAAGTTGTTTATTACTTGAAAATATTTATTGTATATGTTTATACTTTCTGCAGCTGTAGCCGAATAATATTTCAATTCGCCTTCAAAATAATACCTACAGATATATAGAATCATATTAGGAAATAATAAAACTTTAAAGGTCTTTCAACCGAGAATACCTGTCCAATGGGCTCTAGCAGTCTATACTGGTTAAGCTGAACATATCCGGAGGCCTGCGCAAGTGAAACTCTCCGAGACTCTCTCGGAACTCTCCTGGCGCGCGGAGAGCCTTGACTGCACTCTGCTGATTTAGCCGCATGAGAACGTAGGAGATTTGATCGATCACCGCTTGGGTAAGCAGATAATCTGGGGATTAAATTGTGGTAGTGAGAAGGCGCGAAGTTTTTCTATCCAAAAGGATACAAATATGACAGGAATAACATAGTTTTTTAATCTGCAATATATATGCATCACAGTTTAAAAATATTAACAAACTGTTCGCGTGCCTGAAAACAAATAGCATTTCGTGATATAAAGTAAATCTTTCAGCCCTTGAACAAAAACATGTGTAAACTTAATTAAAAATACTGCAATAAAGGCTTTTATTACAAAGGTAAACATATAAATTGAAATGAATTAAATTAAGTACCACAGACATTAAAAATAATAAAAGTACCTGTCGGAATCCGTGGCTGGCCATCTTTGGTCCCTTTTCGTTTCGCCGACAACATCGACGGCTGAATGTCTGTAACGACAAATTTTATTTATTACGTAAAAGTGTATTTAAGAAAACTTAGTGTATTTTATTTACTGTACACATATCGGGTAAAGGCTTTTGGAAAGCCAATTCAGTAATACATAAATTTAAAACGGGAAATGTAAAAGACCGTGTTTCGGACCAAGAGATTACTCTTTCAGGTATTCTATTCTCTCGGTGGAAGTTTGAATTTTTAACTCGCCACAACGTAGTGGTGGAAATATTGCGGTCGGCGTTGAATAACAACGAAATGAATACTACAATATTTATGATTCCAAATATACTATATTTGGTATAGAAATAAATATAAAATAAATGCTATTCCATATTCCAACGAATTTATGTAATTAAAGAATACATAATAATAATAGCCTTTCATTCGCATTAAGATACATACATTTTTAGTTTGGCTGGAGAAGGGTATAAAAAGATTCAAATTGTTGTCATTTCAAAAATGTTAAACATTTAAATTAGTTTTTAAATTTCGGTTACTATACCAATTCTTTATGTAAAAATGACACTACATACATTTCAGAAGTTACTTTCTAAAGTATTCCATTGTGGCCAGTGTCAATGTATTTGACAAAGTAGGTCTATCATAGGAATCTATATATAACTCAGGAAAATCAGAAGAGCGAACTTAAATAGATTTAAGTCTCAGAGGTTTCGTAATTCTGCAAAAGTACTAAAGCAAGAGTAGTTCTGGGAAATAAATTAATATTCAACCGCTGCAGCATCTAATTTATTCATTAAGCCGCTTAACAATTCACCGTTCGCCTCCACCGGTTATATTCCCTCTTCGACTTACATTTCGTTTACGAAAAATCTCAGTTTATATAGAACAAAAAATGTTTTTATGAAGTCCAATAATTTCTGGTCACCTTGAAAACTAATAGGTAAATCGAAATTTCGATTCAGTCATCAATCGACCTTTTCCTAGATTTTCTAGAGCATGATTATTCGCTAGGTCACTAGGCTAATTATGTTTTAATAAATCATAGTTCTCCGTTGTTTGCGTACAACATTTTCGTTTCCGTTCTGAAGGAAAGACCTTATCTTTTGACTCGAAAAAGCGTTTAAGCTTCGCATACTGTATTTCCACGATTGTAAATTACATTATTTATTATTTATTTATTAAATTAACATTATATTGCAATTAACATTATTTCCTGTATTTTTGTAATTTGCCTAAATATTATATTTAAATTTTCACGCCTACGCCTGTTTACTGTTAGCCTGTTCTTAGTAAAAGAATTACGTAAGTAAAATATTAAAGCGTGACTGGTATGAAAGAATCTGGAAAAAGGAAACAATAAATTTAATATTACACATACTTTACATGTGTGCACGTAGAGCTTATCCGTGTTACGTATAATCCGGGTTTGATCTAATTTTATCCGGACACCGCTCGACCGGCCCGTCACCCGGGTGAGACATACAGGGACGGCTTGCGGTATATGGGGACCGAACCATTGTATATATTGTTTAGGCTCAAATGGTATGTTTTTTCAAGTCAAAGTGAACAATTATTAATAAATCTTGACTTTTTTATTGCTATAAGTATTTAAAAATATATTCATGGATAATATGTCATGTATATATATATATCTTAATTACAACTGACTACTATACAGTTGCCCGACTGACAGTATCTTGCACGTCTTGTGTTACTTTGCATAGGTACTATATTTCAGGGTTGTATTGAAAATATATTTTTAAGGTAATATAATATATTATGGTATGGTACATATACATATTATGGTAGATATAAAATCAATCAGTATGAGGTTATAGGTTATACTTATTAAATAATATCAATTTAAAGGGCCCCGTAAGGACGTCTCTTAACTATAGAATTTCACGGCAGCTTTAACTAATCTGTGAGCTGACAACTAGGTTAATGCTTGAACTATTTGCGCCATCTGTTGTCTCTTTTTGTTGCAGTTAGATTAGTTTAATCTGATTGAATAATTGGATTTATATGACGTAAATTTAGTAATTATATCGAACGAAGACCAAACATTTAATTTTCTAAATAATAATATAGTTAAAGTGATTTAACAAAAGATTTTTTGAATTTTAAACAAATTTTCGAATTTCACTGTGGTAATATTTGGCCGTACGTTAGACAAATAAACTTATAACAATTTCTTGTACTTTACAGCAGCTATAAATCACTCAGAGCAACACTGAATACTTTTTATGAAGTCTGAACAATTCTTCAGGCTATATTGTAAAAGCGAGCGCCGACTGACCTGCTTTCAGAATTCCATTTCTGAATTTACAACCGTTCTGTCACTTCGACCGAAACATTTAAGAAAAAATCATATTAACTAAATATTTGCAAAATTTCCTAGTTTCTATTAAATATGAAGAAAGTAATAATTATTTTATATCAATATTCATATCGATTCACACGGCAAATTGAAAAAGATTGTTACGAACAGTTTAAATATTCGTAGATCTCAACGCGTTTTCATTATCACGTTATCCTACCGCGTTATTAGTTTCTAACATTCAGTAAACATGGTTCCAACTGGGGACACAAAAAAAGAAAAGGAACAGTTCTAGAAGCAAATAAGTTATTTAGATAGTTAGTTATATTTATTTTTATTTAGATAGATAGTTGTTAGTTCCTGTTGTACAGTACTATTGCATGTTGTGATCACCTCTAATTGAAGAAACACAATGTTTAAACTGCAACAGTACAATAGCAAAGCTTGTAAAGTGTATTCTTTGTTGGAGATCCTAATAAATAAATAAATAAGTCTTAAATGTAAAGGCTAAAAATTTCCTTTGCTAAAAGTTTCAATGTCTTTAAATTTTTTTTGTGTAAACTAAACATTTACATGTAAGAAGGAGAAGTCAGGACTGACAAAGCACGACCTGTCGAAATACTCTTAAATAGATAGTGAGACCAACTATGCTGACACCATAAATTTGTTTGTTGATTCCAGGCATTTTACTTTCAACTCTTCAGCTACTTAGGCAAAGGCACCAGTTTTAATAGCAACTCAAATATGAACAAAGAACCCGGCAACTGAATTTGACAATAATGAACTTCAGAAAGCCGCCATCCGATTGGTGCCTTGTAAACAAGATCGTGGAAAGTCGGCTACATGTACCGCCTTGTCGGCTATTTGTCAAACGATTAATTTTATTAACTGCTGCAGATTTCTAAGCTTGTCATGAAATTGGGCCGATTAAAACATAACAATGATCACTTATCAAATCTTGAATATGCATTAATTTATATTTATTTATTTTAATATTGAACGTTTACACAACATAAACAGATAACTAATTCATAGATAGTCAAATTTCGTTGCGAAAACATTTTGTACACGTCACTATCAAAGAGTTTTACCTTAAAAACAACAGAAAAAATGTTTCTACTAGTGTTTTAATACTGCAAATGCTATTATTTATTGACCATAGTACCGCTTTTATGTCGACAGAAATAGTTGCATTGTCTACGAGCTGTTATATTGTTAAAAAAATTCATACAGTACAAATGTAGTATGTAATGAATTCGCGCACGCCTCAGCAGAATAATAGTAACTAACCTATTGTATTGTGTGCAGTATTGTAACTGATTAACAACATGGTTCGCAGTTTTTTCATAGCCTAGATGTGTGTTACACAAAACAAAAAGAATGTATTTATTAGATAATGTAATATAATGCAGATATACATTAAGTCAACTAAATTTCATGTTCGTTTTGTAGGATTTATTTCAAAATTATAAATAGGAAAATGAATTTTATTATGTGCATTTCATTTGAATTTGAGGCGCTGATATTGTGCGTAACAAGATTTGTAGGGAACTCAGTTCGAATGCTGATTGAGTTAAAAAATTTTTTTGCGTTTGGTACCTACTAATGCTTCAACTATATTATTGTTTAAAAAAACACTTTGTTAACGGATTGATTATGTATTACAAAATTTAAGTATATTACATTATTTTTAATTTTTTCCCGACGTTTCGCGTGGTAGACTGAAGATAAAAGGTGTTAATTGTCAAAATAAGTGTCGCAGCTGCAGAGAGAGACATAATGTAAATAATAACTTAAATTTTGTAAAATACATAACTTAATCCGTTAACAAAGTGTTTTTCTTTAAATGAGTAATAGTTATGTTAATAAAAGACAATATTATATTATTGTTTAGAAAGTTAAATGTTTCTCTATTCAGAGCAACCCAATTAGTTTTTTTTTATTGACCAATTAAGAAAATTTTCATGATATAACTACAATTAAATGCGAAGGGCATAAAGCGTATTTGAGGTCAACCACATTTGGAGATGACTCACTGGATCTCACAATGAAGCGATACTAATTGGTGTATCAGATCCAATAATCAAGGTCGTCGAACGCTGACACATAAATTTTAGCGCTAAACGATACCTCATGGCAGCTACGCATGTTTATAACAAAGAACATTTTATTAATTTATAGTAAAATTAATTAGTTATGAAATAGATTTCCAAAGACGTAGAAAGACGTATTTTAATATAGTTGGAATTCTTACCGTTTTATACCACAAATCTTCTCTTACCGACCGAAACGTTAAGTGATACTTTCCGGGATATACATCCCTATATACCTAAATGCCATACTTTTTACAAGGGATACAAATTCATTACAAAATTAATTAAAAGTATTTTTATATAAATAATAATTGATAGATTACTATTTATATAAAATACTTTTAATGTTTATATTCGTATTGATTGATAGAATTGAACAAACTTATTTACTACCAGCGACCCGCCCCGGCTTAGCACGGGTGCAATGCTGATACTAAATACACTACAGAAAAATAAACGCGTCCGATCGCTGCTAAATTTAAAGTATGTGTAAAATCTGTAATATCTTAGAAAATATTGACTTAAATCTTACGGTGTAAAGGGCCATAAGGGGGGGGGGGGAAAAAAAAAAAAAAATATTAAAAAAAAAAAAAAAATATTTTTTTTGTTTTTTGGGGGGGGGGGGGGGGGGGGAAAAAATTTTTTTTTTTTTTTTTTTTTTTTGGGGGGGGGGGGGGGGGGCCCCCCCCCCCCCCCAAAAAAAAATTTTGGGGGGAAAGAAAAAAACCCCCCCAAAGAAGGCCGGCGGGGGGGGGGGGGGGGGGGGGGGGGGGGGGGGGGGGGGGGGGGGGGTTTTTTGGGGGGGGGCCCCCCCAAAAAAAAAAAAAAAAAAAAAAAAAAAAAAAAACCCCCCCCCGGGGGGGGGGGAAGGAAACCCCAAACCCCCCCCCCCGGAAAAGGGGGGGGGGGGGGGGGGCCCCCCCCCCCCCCCCCCCCCCCCCCCCCCCACCCACCCCCCCCCCCCCCCCCCCGGGGGGGGGGGGGGGGGGGGGGGCCCCCCCCCCCCCCCCCCCCCCCCCCCCCCCAAACCCCCCCCCCTTTTTTTTTTAAAAAAATATTTTTGGGAAAAAAAAAAAAAAAAAAGGGGGGGGGGGGAAAAAAAAAAGGGGGGGGGTTTTTTTAAAAAAAAAAAAAAAATTTTTGAGGGGGGGGAAAAAAAAAAACCCAAAAAAAAAAAAAAAAAAAAAAAAAAAAAAAGGGGGGTATTTTTCCAAAAAAAGGCAAAAAAAAACAATTTAAAAAAAATTTTTAAGTTTACCTAAAAAAAAAGGATTTTTTTTTCCCCAACCTATTATATCTATATTAAATGAACAATGTATTCAAGGTATTTAATTAGTTAAGGATTAATGCTGTATTGGTTAATATCGCTTCGAAAATTAGCATTATTTGTCGTAAAAAGTAAATGACAAAAAAAGTTATTGTGGGTTATCCATAAGAGATAGACATATACCATCACGGACTTTTCTGTACACCTTTTCAATGTGTACAGTACTTAGTACATTGTTTTGATAAAACTCGTAGGGTTCAGCCTGCGTTTGCAATGTAAGCGGAAAAAATGTAATTATTTACGACATCACAATAGAAACCTCAAAAATACAACAGTACTTCTTTACTATTTAATGGATGTTATTATATATATAAACCTTCCTCTTGAATCACTCTGTCTATAAAAAACCGCATCAAAATCCGTTGCGTAGTTTCAAAGATTTAAGCATACAAAGGGACTTTGTTTTATACTATGTAGTGATTATTCTCAGAACACATTTAATATTAGAAGGAGACCGTCAAATAAAAGCTGAGCAAAGCTTTGCAAGAGCAAACCTTCCCACATTTTTTCGCTGGACATGACAACTTGCATGACGGGACGGTAAAATAACTGTCTAAAATTGGATGTCACGTACGCAGCCAGAATCTTCGAATACGAATGAAGAATTTTAGTCATTACGATAATATTATCAGTATTTGGCAGCTAAGCGAATCAATTCTTCATATGATTTTTTGATATTGGAAATATCAACACGATTTCCATTCGATTCAATTTTTCTAAATTTTATGTTCTAATAAGGTTTCAAGTACGCTTATAATATCCTCTATTGAAGCAATATAAATTGGATTAATTAATACATTATTGATCGAGTTATTAAATCCTTATTTTGTAAGCTTATTTACAGTATTTGAATATCTTCAATAATATGCGAAAAGGATATGAACGTGCCGCAACTGAATATTGGATAATAAGTCTATTTCATAAATAAAAGAGAGTCACCGTAAGAGTGTTGTCTCTGAGTTCTTCAGATATTAATGAGATCTGCCGCCAAATCTCAGTAAATACGACTCGTTCTATTAATATTGTATTCGCGTGGGATTACTTCGTTACAAATCTCGTATCGCATCTTCTTAAACATAATTTATTAAAACCGCCATTAGTACATAATAAACATAATGATCATGACAGTTATTAATCAAATCACAGAATAACAGAAACATATCCCGAGTCTGAAAAATTACATTGAGTTGAACTTAATTTATATTTTTAAAACTAAAAACCAAATACAAATAGGTACCTAATCCTTTGGTTATCGCTGAGTACTCCCACTTTGAGTACTAACAAGTCGGAAACTAGTTATATATCTTAACTATGTCACAGTTGTTATTTGTTAGATACTTTACGTACCCGGGGAATGAATCAGTAAATAATATATATATTCGTATATATATATTCGTTCGTCAAGTAATAATAAAAGTGCGGGCATGAGCTACTCTTAATATTTACAAAAACACATCACGTCGCCTTACATTTTTATTTTAATGCGAAGAGGCGTCGTGAGTATGAACATTGAATTGAGTTTATTTATTACAGTTTTATTGGCGCTCCGTAACATCGTTACCTTGGTTGTCAGACACAGAGTTTCCTTTATCTAATATATAAAATTCTCGTGTCACGGGGTTCAAACTTGAACTCCTCCGAAACGGCTTGACCGATTCTCATGAAACTTTGTGAGCGTATTGTTGTAGGTCTGAGAATCGGCCAACATCTATTTTTCACCCCCCTTAAACAATTTGTAGATAGATATTATTATTTCGATTTTGATCGTCGTTCCAGGATAGGTTTAAGAAATACCTCACATTTAATTTCCTATAAAAAGCTACTTTTAATTTATTATAATTCTTTAATTTACATTACGAGGCTCATATCATGTCATGGATTAAGGAAGGCTTGGGCTTCCTCGACCAGTCTAACTCTTAACTGGCCCGAGGGACCACTGTCTGCTAAGAAAAGATGTAGCTGCAGATTGTTAGACGTGATATATCGATGAATACGAAAAAACAAATTAGGTATTAATTTTTATAGACACAAATAGTTGCAGCACCAACCGATTTCAAAAATATATAGTCATCAATTCAAATCATTTCATCGAAGATTTTTTTATGAGATTTTACCGCGCGCCACCTGTTTGTGTAATAAAAAGAGCATTCCAAATCTGAAAGTCACGTCGTCAGTCATGTTATTCAATCAAACTATAGTTTATTGGTTGAAACATTAATAATTATTTCCAAATAAAATCAAACTATGGTCGTAAAAACAATATTAGTTATGCAGTCCAAACTGCATTTTGCAGCCAGATTTTAAAAATACAATGTGTTATTAATACCTAGATATACAGTTAGATATACCTACATATAATGTTTAATTAATACCTAGATGTAGTGGCTATATTCACTCTAGACTAGAAACGAGGCGAAAGCTAGTTAGTAATAAGCAAGATGTGTAGTCGCCCCAAGTCGCCCATTAGTCGGTTCAGCGCCGTGGAACTATTAAATTATGCGTACCTTTACAAAGCACTATTTATGTTTTGTTTAACTTTTCTCTGGTGTTTTGTTTGTTTAAGCAATCCTTGTCGAAAGTAAAACATTTTGGTGTATAGCATATGACTACGTTCTGATTTGATTTATTTTATGTTCAAGAACTTGGGTGCATATCTTGGCTGTGGTCTGCATGTTCTATATTTAAACACATTTATATATTTAGTACATTATATATATTTATACATTAAATATGAAAGTAGGTATATGTTTACTAGTTATAGCACTCATGTCAAAATATATACAGTACTATGCTATGTCATTGTGTGTGAAGTGTTCCGATTATTATGTTGAACCATATAGCCTGATTTAATAATAATTTTCTACAATAATTATTATACGTTATGATTTACTTGAACGGTCATTATCAACTATAAATCAAAATAGTAATATTGAGTGTCTGATAACTTAAGAGATACCGGTAAATCCGATTTTGTTGTTATATTATTTAAAACGCCTGAGCAGACTTGATATTCAAGTCTTCCAAATAATTTTTCCAAACGAATGAATCGAGAAGAATAGACTGAGCTTTTTATTTACAAATCAGCGAATATCCTTTGATGTGATAAAAGATCAAGAATAACTTGCTGGTCCCCTTAACAGGTTGAAAGAAATACGATTCGCAATTTTAAGGTTAATATGTCCCGAATAAAGTTGGATTGGCTGGAAATAAAATACTAAAGGAGTCTAGGTTTTCAATTATAAGTTGGTATTCTAAAAAAATAGGTTTAATTGACTCATTAGTCTAATTAATTTACTAATTAATTAGATGACATTCAATCCTAGTAAAAATATTTATTATTTATTCTGACGTCAACTGATATATATTATATAGTCTCCTAGTCTGTTGAGCTTTTGGTTATATATATAAGCTAATTCGTGTGAAACACGAATCTAGTCACAGTCTACAATCTCTATATCAGTTTAAAAAGTTAGCTAAAGTCAAATACCTTTTTGAAATGTATTTTAGTTAAGTTAGATCGAATTCGAGATATTAAAGATATTTAATGATATTCTCTAAAATGATCGGCGTATTAATTACAAAGTTACTTTTAGTAGTGAACGCTTAAGAATATGTATAACAATGATTTTGTACCAGTATTTAATTTTAATCTGTACTGATTATTTGATGCGGCGACATTAAATTTTAAGTACGTGATAGTCGAGGTCGCCTGTATTTCCCCGGAGATTATATACCTCGTAGTATAACATAATTCAACGTCGTAACATATACACAAGGCAGTTTCCTGAGACATCAAATTACCACAGTATAGAATCCTAGTTCCTATCAAAACGCAATATTTATTCAACTTTAAATTTAATTTATTTAAATTTATGCAAATAACCGCGGAAGAAACGCCATGTTAAAGTAATTGACAATCCTCGTTTTACAATTGGACTCTGAAACTTCCTAATGACAAAAAAATATAAATATACACACTCAATCTTAATATATATAAATGTCCTGTCACGAAATTTGTCCGCGATGGAGTGCTAAGCTACTTAAACGATTTTGAATTAAATGGGCACACCATGAGCAGTCTGGTCCAACTTAAGAGATAGGAAGATCTAAGCTATCTTTAATTATAGTTGCAATTTTATTGCAAATTATTTGTCTATAATTAATTGACAGTCACAGTTGTCTGTTACCTCCAAAAGATTCTAACTGATGTCGATACTTTTCCACTGGATTGAGTAAGTGATCAATAGATGACACTGCTAAGGTAAACCGACAAACGTGTCATAATTATAAGCTACAATTCAATATCATGGTTACCACGTGTTATTGAGGCTAAGTATAAATTAAATGTACTTTGTAATAAATGAAATAGCGTGAAATTCAATTATTTCTACTTTTTTGATTTTTGGTGTTTGCATAGCCAACCACGTGTTACTTAGACCGAAGTATAAATCAAAGTCCTGCGCAGCCGAAGTCGCGGGCACCATAATATAAAACATACTGAAAAATCATATAATTGACTCATTCATGTGTGATAATTAATGTGTTATGTTTAGTACTTCAGTTCGAGTTGTTTCAGTGTGCAAAAGTTATTGTTTGCTTCCTTCAACTATAATGGGTGCGTTTGTAAACATTGTATGCGAGAATAGCACGGACCTTTGATATCATAGAAAAATAATTATATTATATTATACCTACAAATGCATTATGTGTCCGCTTCTGTATTTGATAAAGTTTATTAATTATGTTTTACAGAATTATTTGGTTTCTTTTCGGTTACTTTTTAATCACAATATAGGAAAGATAGTTCTCAATCCTCAAAAGTTTAAACTTAATTCCAATTTATATGTTTATTTTAATTCCACAGCTGTTCTGTGTTCCCATTTAGTTAAAATAATGTAGTCTTCAACTACAGTATGTTGAAATTTTACTTAACTATGATCGTACTTCGATCGAACAGTGCAACATTAAAAACATGATGTTTTAAATTAGTTTGATAAATTACATATATATTATTACATCTAAGCGTCATATAAAAATAGCATACATGTCATTTTCGGTATATGTATATAAAAATAAACGATTTTTGGATGGAATTAAAAGTTAACGTATTTTCTTTCAACACTAAAAGTCAAATCAAGAAAATCTTTCGATGTCATCAATATGTATTTTAGATTAATTAGTACAATATGACTGATTTAGTCTCATGCATAAAATCTAAATACCAAAAAATTTGTCCTATAAATTGGAGAGGGTGGTGTGGCACCAGCCCAGCCGCTATTAGAACAATATTTTCTGACCCAGTTCCGAAGTATAACTTATGCTTAGATGACCGATAAGTTTGACGTATAAGGTCGACTGTTTTATTATTTCGAATGAGGTAATGACGGTGAAACTACGTCATCATATTTTGTAAAAAAATATTTGTATCATAACTATTGTTTATATAATTTAAAAATATTCAAATATTATTTTTAATATATTTGTTATTGTAAATTATATTATTCTTTGTTGTCCTCTTAATAAAACAAAAAAAAATGTTAAAAAATAACACACATACCGATTGATTACCGTCAACTGTTCAATTCTCACATAAATTGGAAATTTTCTTTTCCTTGAATTATGCATAATCTAACCGTATATTTTCAGGAGCTTTTACAAATGTCATAAGTTCACACACCGTCTATATATTAAATTTTTCAGTTAAAGTTTAATTGAATAAACTATTCTTAAATGGAAAATAAGTTAAATCGAAACCCACATCACCCTCACGGCAAAAGTTTATTCAGAACTTTGCTCTCAAAGGAATTACATGAAAGAATACTTGCAAGAACTCTAACTAGCTCACCTTCAATTACCAACTTTAAAATCTCGTTACGTAATTGGAACAAACGCCATCTATTAAGTAAAAATTGCACCATAAGCATTCGAATATGCTTATGGCAGTGACACAAAAATGTAAGGTCTTATGTTAAATGGAATAGACGAAAATAATGTATTTTTTCAAAAACCTATCATAAAATAAAGCCTTTATGCAAAATATATTTTGCTAACATTTAGTTGGCAATTATGTGCACTTGTGTTCTACTATTAATTGGGTGAACATTACAATTTACCATTACTTTAAAACTTCTATCGAAGGGCAACGGGAAGTATAAGATGTTTCCTATATTTATATATACACTAGTTAATATAATAAAAACATTTTGTGGATGATAATCCATTTCAAATAAGGCACATAAATAAATTGGTTCATATCAAATGTATATGAGATTAATTTTAGACAAAGGGGGAAAAACTTGAATATATTGGACAATCTAAAATATCTAGGACCAGTAGAGTTATTTTACCGTGAAGGTGAATGTGGCGAGCGTGACATCGCGATAACATTGATAAAAACATTCTCATGTTTCGCGCAAAACGAGTACTTAAATAAGTAACATTCTTCTACCTTTAAGTCTATAATTATTGATGACAAACACATTTAAATGGCCTCGTATAAATAGTTTTACTATCTCATCGATATAGAAAAAAATGCCACTGCATGAGACCGCGACGGCACAAATTTATTTGGCTTAGCAAACAGAATCGATTTGTTCTGATAAAAATAAACACTAACATAATAATAAGCGTTTAGTAATCCTTTCTGTCCAATGATGTCTCGGCAATGAAAACAGACGGACGAGTTAATTGAAAACGTGTAACAAATAGATGAATTAAGTTATCACCTCTAGAACCTTACGCATTAGTGATCTAGGAAGAGGCCATGTTGTTGTTCAAAGGTTTATTCTTGTGTAGTAGTGTAGGAACTTCGTGCGAATTAAGTTACCTAATCTGCAAGCGGTATTTATAATGCTTATACATTGATAGCCTTGACTCATCAACGCGTCGATCAAATACTTAAATCAGCCTGGAACATATGTTTTTAAAATACGTATTACGTATGTAAATCTACAGTTGTTTAAAGCTATTGTATTATGCTCGTTGAATGTTTCAAAACAAGTTATCTAAATGAAGATAAATGAATGTAATTTTTTTCACTATGGTCATAACAAGACCATTAATTCTAATCTTTGTTCTTTATTAAGTTTTTAGATTTTACATCATGTTTTTTATATAAACGATTAATTCAATTTTGCTTTTTTAAGTAACTCTGAGCGGTTCCACTCACTGTAACTAACACCCGTACATATGATCCTGTAAAGAATCATGTTTCAAACAAAAAGTAGCCTATATCTAGTATATAATCCTGGTTTAGAGTGGATATAGTCTATTCAAAATTTTATCCAAATACGTATTGTGATTTAGTCGTGAAAGCGTTACGTCAAAACTTACTCTCGTATCGACTTATAATATTAGTAAGTGTATGATAATGCAGCTGTGAGTTTAGACAAACGCATCAATATTTGATCAGTAGTGTTTATTCATTACATTTCTCAGTGTAAATAATAGTGGGTGTAAATTTTTGGGTTTTTTGTTTCGTATTAATATATAAAGGGCTGCTTTTACGTATTATTTAGTTACCGCATACTGGTTGCGACAGCAAATTAAGTACCTACCTAATCAATTAATGTTCTTTTAATTAATTTATGTTACAGCCAGACTCATATAAATGCGCGTGAATTGTAAATAATGGGTTCATATGATATCATGTGTTAAAATAATAGCTGATACAACCGGTAACGCCTCTAAGCTGACGTTTTCACCAGTCATCGCGAAACACTATTTCTACAGTCAAATAATAATATTTAATATATTAAACTATTATAAGGATAGTATAATTTAAGGATCTTTGTATGCGAAAATCAGTGGACTGGAAATATAAATTAAGCTTAACTTGCAACCATATAGAGACAAATTGTCTAGCGGAATGCATAATCGTAAACAAAATTTTTGACAAATATCATAAAGACCTTGAGTAGTGGTTACATGCGATCCGCATATCGTGCCGAGACCAATTGTTTTTATGCACAATTAACTAGCTCATACAGGGACGGAAAAATATCGTGACAAATATAATTTGTCTGGTTTAGTCTGAATGTCTTAATATTCAAAGCGCTAGGTGTCGACTGTGAATGATGCTTCAAAATACGGTGCGTGGGTAATTTGCTTGCCTAAAGAATATCATTTATCATGAGATAAATGATAGGTATTAATGATGATATATCATATATATTAGAAACCTCTTTTATATATTTTTGCCAAGAGTCAAATCCTTCCTCCCTCTTATTCGATTTTCAAATTGTTTCAGCGCAAGTCTCACCGTATGTTAATCATCACTCGGTTTTTGCTCAGGTCATAGCATTGTCTGTTTTTTTACTCAAACGAAATTTAAATAAGAATTGTAAATAATTATTCCGACAGAGCTGTCAAACTGGTAGTAAAGTAGCTCTGGTGTCAAGGTTCCCTTACCGGTTGTATGTACTTGAAATTCCTATAAAGGCTATTCAATTTACGAATATATAGACATCTTGGTGCAGAATAATCCCAATTAAATCTACTCAACTTGCTATGTAAAAGATAATTCAGTTAATGAATAAATGAGTTTTTGTAGTATTATAGCAAAATGAACCTGAGGATTTAGCACGAACGGTCGTTTCATTAAATAATCGTTCATGATATTGCGCATTTGACAGGTCATCGATTTTAGTAAATTGAATAGTTTAACACAAATTCAATTGAAAAGATGTAATGAATTTAAGCAAAATTTTAATAATATCCTATTACACTTTTGCCCCTTTTTCGTGATTAGCATGCGAAGGTTCCAATAAATCACAAAAAAATATCTTGCGTCGTTATAATAATTATAGATTATAATAATATTGCTCATAAATTATCATAACTTGTATCCTAGTATTAATAATTATACATTTATCGCTAATGTTCAATAACTAATAAAAATAATTTACTAATTAACCAATAAAGCTTATCTTCTATTTTTAGCTTAATTATTTTTAAGAATCTTAAAATAAAAACTGTTTTGTTAATATTAAATATTATTACGATATATAATAAAATTGGTCCTTGGGGTCCTTGCACTATAAGGCTTTTTAAGAAAATATCAATATGGTTAGTTGAAATCGCTGGAGATCGAAGAGCTGTCGGCTACCTGGGACAACGAATTAGTCTTACTATACCAAAGAACGCAGTATATTTGGAACCTTACTTAAAAGGACTTTAAATAATATTTAGACATCTTTTTTATATCCTAGTCAGATATCGAATGTTAATAGGGAAATATTCTATATTCGTATTGGTATTAATGGTTCTATATTCGTTTAAAGCCGACATCAAAGTTCAATTAGCATATTTATAACAGGGTCTCTTGGCGTCTCATTAGATGTAATATCAGTTCGAATTATACCAGCGGGCTTCAATATTTCACGCTCATCCGGGCTAAATTTAAACTAGCTGGATGGAACGCTCAAATTGCCTGATACACTAATCGTTTTGTAATATGGATTCATTTAAAAACAAGAAGTTTTAGTAAATATTTTTGAAGAGTCGGCCGTAGTGTGCAATTAATACCCAGAGCACGGTACCAATGGACTTCTCTATATACTACGCATGTTTCGATTGACTTGTATCTCTAGCTTCTTCTTAAATTCAGTTATATGTAGGTAATTGTAGGCAATATGGAGCAGAATTTTCAGATGATATTATAAAATATTTGAAAACTAATATAGCCTTAGCCATGCCATGTGTACCTACTGAGACCTTAAAAACACATTATCATACTATAATAAACAGTGCAAATATCGTGAAATATTCATTAGAGTGGATATTGGTGGTTAAAATTATCTATTATAATTCATGTATATACAACGTAGTAATTCAAAATACTTACCTAAATAATTACAGCTATTTTGTAATCTTTGTAATTTAACATGCAAGGTGCACAATGTGCATTTAACAGACATGTTTATTCCTTGCACACAAAGTAATTACGATAATTAAATATTTATAAGTCCTTCATACTATTCCTGTAAAAATATAATACATTATACGATCTTTGTTATGTCGCGATTTTAACAATTAAAGAGTGTTCTACAAAAAGCTATGTAAAAATATATAGCTTTTTGAAAAATCAATTGATATTAATAAAAGATATTTTAATGCTATGATTTAACCAGCTGACCCGTCGATGTTGTCCTGTCCTACTTAGAATATTGAATGTAGAATATAAATAAAATAACACTATTTAAATTATTTCTATTGTCGTGATATTATTATATAATTAAACAGGGTGTCATTCATCATCCTGTTATAATTATTATATATTTGGTAACGTGAGTTGCCATTATAAACTTATTATCATTATATGGAAGCTAAGCCATTATGGCAATTACATCTACTATGGAACCCTCGAGTGAAAGACGAATAGTAGTTTCTAAATGTTACAGTTAGCGTTTTAGAAAAAAAACATGGTTTAAAAGTTAAGTTACAGGATGTAACAAGTTAACGAAAGCAGTTATATATCAACTAAATTATTAATGTTTTTTTCTGTGTGTGCGTGAGTACGTTTGTATTCATGTTCTGCCTAAATTTGTGTATATACATAAATATATTATGTTTCCTTATTATATATAAATAATAAAAAATATGAGATCGTAATTGTGCGTTGGCGAAGAACCTCTAAGAAACAGCAAAGTTTATATTTAATTTATTTTTTATTCCAGTAACGAGGTCTTTCATTTCCATGATTCAGCTTAGATAACCTACAAGTTTCGTATTTATTTTCTTTTAAGAGACCACTTTAGAACGTCTGAGCTCTTTTACGATCAAACTACAGGAATTTTCTTTTTAATACTTCGAAAACCTACAGCGGTCAATAGAATTTGGAGTTTTACGCCTAAGTACTGTGCTGAAGATTCCGAAGCACTATTATCATTAAGATAATAATTAATATTTTAAACCTCAGAGAGTTGGAAATAATTGATTAGTTATACGTTTTTAATTAAAACTAACGTAAGGGGCAACAGGCATTATTGAAGAATATTCAGGATCTTACGCTGACTAACTTAGTACCTAAATATATATTAGGAATATTATCAATCGGTAGCGGTATTTATTGTTCAATCCTTAACAATTAATTATGCTTATTTTAACCAAACTTTGGGGTACGATGACTTGATTGTTTTTCCACTATTCTTCAGAACAAATACGTTTTAGGGACCTACAAGAAAAGAGCGTATAAGCGTCTTAAAGGCCGGCAACGCACTAGTGAGGCCTCTGGCATTGCGAGTGTCCATGGGCGGCGGTATTACTTTACATCAGATGAGCCTCCTGTCCGTTTGCCCTCTATTTAAAAAAAAATCTGTATAGATTTGGGCATTTTATTCACATGAAATCGGGAGCAACCACTGGTTCCTTGAAACTTTGTATGTTCAATCTTTCCTACAATTAAATTGTCATATAAAGTTACCACTTCGGCATCCCAAGTCATTAAAAAGTAATGAGTACCTTTGAGTTGTATTAAAAATATCTTTCTCTCAAAGGCAGAATGATTATTAAATTTGTTCGCGGATATTTCTAAGTTATAGTTTAGTAATATATATAGTTGAGAGAAATTAAGAAATAATTAGGTACTGTTGAGAGTTACAAAAAAAGTCTATTATCACTATATTACTTGTACAAGTGAAGAAGAATTGTTTCTCTATCAATAGAATCCTTCAAAATATCATGATAAAAAAGCAACGCTTAAAAATCAATGCTTAAAAACTTTTTCAAATATACAAACAGATAAATAGTTTTAAGAGGTCATTGTTATACTATTATTTGTGTTAATTGATATCTTCATAACCATACAAAAAGGATATTTTTTTTTCATTTTCCTAAAAACTACATATACGTGTACGACACAAGATAATGTTTTATCTACATTAAAGCGTTTTGGTAATATAAAGAATATCGATTAACTCTTAATTATAAACAACTCGCGAGAAACCATCAACATATTTTTTTGATAAGGCACGTAAGGTCGACATCGAGACACCGGAAATAATGTGTACAGGTGAACGAAAACAAATATTTAACAGTTTAAATGAGAATTTAAAACATGTATAAATTTTGAGTTAAATCAAAATGGTAACTTTAAAAAACTTGAAATTCTTTATTGGGAATAGCATTTTTTGAAATTGGAATTGCATAACGTTATAGTTAAGAATTTTGTACTAACGGATTATTTAAGATCATTGGACTGCGATTCTAACTATTCGCTACTATAAAAATAACTATAACGAAACAATACACAAATATGCTACTATGAAATAGTTAATAAAAGAAAAAAATATTAATTCTGAATTGCGTTCGATTCATACAAAGATAAAATACCATACCAACAAGATTATCCTAAACACGGTAAGAAATAAATTCACTTATGCGATTGGGATAGAATAGACTTATTTTATTACTTTGGCGACGTATTTATACTTGCCGAGCAACGGAATTTACTTAAATCTTGTATCAAATGCTAGTGTAAAGTAAACATTTATAATAACAAAACATTGTATACACATTATGTTTGCAGACAACGCTTAGTCTCACAAAATTATATGCTAAGCTATTGTTAGCTCAAACCCACGTCATGAGGTCAAAAGCTATCAATCTTCAGCTGTCTGTTTCAAAATAACAGATATTATAATCTCTTGTTTACAATAACAACCGGATCCAATACAGTTTACTCCCATATGACATATGGCTATGCAATTCCTTTCAAGTGAACAGTTTTACATTTTTAATATTACATAAAAAATTTAGTAGCACAATTCAGGAAATAAAGTAGTAGTAATAAATTATGTTATAAAAATATTTATAACTCTAGGTTCGTTTTTTTTTTTAATGGGAGAATTCTGATCTCATGAGCATCTTTTATCGAGCAAAATCCTTGTAATTTTCTATTAGACTGTGTAAGTTTTAAAATTCACATCGCAGTTTGCTTCGTTTTCTAGACATAAAAAAATTATTTGCACTGTTATCACAATACCTTCGCTGCAGATAACAATTTGTACACACTCGAGTATATTTTGACATAACACAAGCTTTTACAGAAGACCCTTTTGTAAGGAGAACTTTTCCCGACTGAAACTGATGAAATCGCGGATATTCTAAATATGAATCAGAATGAAAACACATTGGTTTGACGTAAATTGATCGCATCGTCGTAAATTAAGCCGCAAACAATTTTACTAATTATAATATGCAATCAACAAGTTATTTTCATCAATATCTTTCATTAAATTAAAAATAAATAACTCCATTACATCCATCTACCTAACAATGTCGCCAAAACGTGTTTTTAATCTGTCATCCGAACTCACCTGTCAACATTTCCCGCCATTTCCACGCTTCGTTCCACTTCAACAACAATCCCATTCATTTCACAATATTCACACTACACTATATAATATATAAACGTAGGTATTATGCAGATATTTTACAAGTAAAAACTATTTAAGAAAATACTAAAAAGGCATAAAGAGCACCTTAAAAATTTAAAGACTTAATTTATGTTAAAACTTTTTGATATGGTTAGATTTCGATATTTGAACTTTTGGCAGTTTGTATCTGAAGTATACGAGAAAAGAAAAGGAAAAATTAAAAGAAACGACCGTCTGGGTCAAACCTCCATTCGGTTTTGTTGAGAGCAAGCTATGTGCTAGTGCCGTATCGCGCAAACTTACACACGTCATAGATTAACATCTTATTTGGACCTTTTAAATTCTTGTCATTAAAATAACCTATTTAATAATTTATGTATGTTAAATTATCGTAATATAAATCTGAAGAGTTTATTTTTTTTGATAATGCTAATCTCAGTAACTACTGGTTTGAACTGAAAAATTTTCATTCATCTCTTTCTTATAAACTGTTTTTTTTTCACTTTTCATATGCGTGTATATTGTTTGTTTTGACACAAAAATGCAAATAAAGTTGTAGTAAAAATATGCACTGACAGCATATATAACAACTCTTTTTATAAGCCCATCTACCAAGTTCTTTTAATAAGCATTATAAATATCCATAACCAAATCAAAAAACAACATCAAAACGTATGGTCAGTGACTCCCCGATATTAGCTTCTTTAAGTATATATGTAGACACAGAAATACAAATCTCCTGCAAGACTTACTAAAGAAGGTTAGAAAAATGTGTTAATCCCCAAATACAACCTATATATAAGTGTAGCGAGCTTATCAGATCTGTACGAAATAATCTTTGTAAGAACCAGTTGTTGGAAGTTTTGCGCGCGCAAACTTAACTGAGCCAAAGTGTAATTGTACGGAATCTAATGACTCACGTCGTTTAATACTCTTGTACATTTACAAATTAATTAAAAGTTGTTACTTACTATATGTTATAGAACCAATTATAGTATAAGCTTACAATACAAGCATACATTTTGTTTGATAATGCTGAAAAATATCTATCATGAGTTTGAATTAAAATAATTCCGTTTGTTATAATGACGGAACTCATTGAATATTCGAAGGTTTTAGCACATTTTGAAAAGGAAGTCATTTTATACACATTTACATGCATACCATAATAATTAACTAAGAACAAGTATAAAACATTTAAATTAATGTGTAAACCAACTGAGATGGTGTTTTATGAAGAAAATCAAATGTAATATTGCACTAAGGGCTGGCTAGCCAGTTCCTTTACTTGAACCTGCTTGACACGCTGCCGCGTGTGTGTCGTCTTTAGTCCATGAAACATTTCAGAAACAAAAGACGATACTGTCCATAATCATTCTATAATTTTTATCTTAAATAAAGGAAAAAAATATTATATGTACGCAACAAAATCTCAAAGCTACTGGACGTTTGAAAATTGTTTACATCATAGCAGGGAAATTAAGCGAATCATGTTCCAGCGCGAGTGTAAAGCAAATTAAACGCGAAGGCGTAGAACTCGAACTCCCGCATTTAAAGTTGCCAGTATATTATATTATGATTCACTCAATAGAAACTTTTATATTGAAAAAGTAATATAATTTCAGTTTACGCTCTTGCTCGTTATAATTCCAATTTTATTATAAATATTTGCTCGAACAGTACGACGTTTCATGGTTTAAAATGCTTTGATCTTTTTATATTGCTATGAAATATTTGTTTAGCACATTGATTGTTTGTTTATACATATACATATATACCATAGTATACATACAGAATTTACAAAAGATCAATTTTTGTTCCTAGGAAAACCTAAGGCGTATTAAATCAAAAATACAATTTTTATTTAACAAATTGTAAAAGCTTAAGGATAGCATTAAAAGCTTTTTCAGTCGTGTTCGAAGCTTGTAATTCATTGCAGGCGCATTAAACTTAGTAAGCAATATTAGGAAGCTTATTTTGTTTAAATTAGTTTTGTTAGAACTAAGTTTTCTTTGTAAGGTAATTGCTCGACATCTGTCTTGTAAACATGGCAACACAATAGAACTCTGCAGAGGTCCGAATCTACTTTAGGGCCGCCAATCACATAACTTCTAGAATAGGACTAACAACTCTTTAATCGTCTTTGTACCTGGACATGATTCCAAAAAAATATTTGGGATGGTACAAATAGCTGATCCCTAATGTTTAGTAAAGCTCGCAATGACAGAAATACTATGTGGGAAATGGTACGAATTTACTTGATCAATTCTTAGAATACAATAATAACCTTTATAACTTTATTACTAAAATACCGTAGAATCTAAAATCTATCGTTAGAATAGATCGTTTGAAAGAGAATCTATTTTAAAATCGATTGAATTGCGCCAATATCGGTCGGTGTTAACCCAGAAACATCGAAATTATTCGACATTGAACCGTGCATAAGGCCGTCCTATCATGTACGACTGTAACGTAAGTATAAAATAAGTATACAATTTAAATATTTTATACCTTTGAATTTTTTGGCGAGAGTTTAAAAAAAAAGAAATTATGGCTAAGTTACATTGCATTGTTCAATAAAAAATGTTATTTATATAAGAGTGATAAAATACTTTTGCTTAAGACATATTCTGTCATGGACGGCATATCCGTAGCTAAGTATAGACATATATAGATAGTGGAGAAATTATCAAATGTGCCCGATGATACTTTCTAATATAAATTGAATAAAGCGAAACTCTTATTAGATTATAATATTTATTATAAACAATAATTTAATATTTATTAAGATTCAATATAACCTTAATTCTAGACGTTCATTAAAAACATATTGACACTTATAAATACATACAATAATGTAAAATTTATATTAAATCGATAAAACTTATTTGCTTATGCTTAAAACATTATGTCATAATACTCTCCAACTCCAAAATATTCTTTGCATATTTGAGCAAAACCATGTCAAAATGGATCGTGCGCGATCGGCCTAACAACTATTATTGAAGAACAAACAAACACGCGGTTCGGGAGTTGTTTACAAGCAATAAAATTGTGGTGAGTTGAAATAAGACTCAATTGACGCACGGATAAAGACTCGAGCCACTTTATTTATTTATAATTTAACAAAAATCTACGAAAAGTAATCATTGGTATATAAATAATGCATGTAGCCTTTCGTTTGTGTGTACAAATGAATGAAAAAAAAAAGATAAAAGGAAAAAGATAAGCTCTGCAGGCCCAAAATTCAACCCCACTGAGTTTTCGGTTGCTGTAGATATTTTATTTAAATTTTTAAAAAAATATATAACACATTTTATGATAAGATATTTATGAAAACTTCATATTATGTTTTCACTGATATTATTTATTGTAAATTTTCGGTAGTCTTACTAAGAAACAGGGTGCTTTGTATCAGGTCAGTATTTAGAAGTGAGACGCGTTCTTTTACCAGAATACGTATGTTTCCGTCATATATGTCATATAAGATCGATATATTCAACATTGTACGACGAAGTTCCAGACTCTGTATATTGAAAAGTTAAGTTAGTTAAGTTGCTTCCTCATAGCTAAGATCTTTGTGACGGGTAAAAAGATGCTTCAAATTTTGTGAATTTTCTCGATGCTAACAGTGTAAGTATAAGGAGGGATTCCAAACAGTGCGGAGCCGCGAAATCTTTACTGACTCGCAATACAGCTACGACTGTATCGTCGTAGTGAGTAAACAATGTTTTTTAATTAATAAATAGGTAAAATAATAAAGTTAAAGGCTTAGCTTATTAGACAATTGAAAAATGATGTAATTATATCGCAACAATTTCAATTTAATCAAATCCATTGCTAGTATGGACTTATATAGGAAGTGGAGAAATAAATATAATAAAGCGAAACTCTTCTTTTAGTATAATATTTATTAATAACAATAAATAAATATTTTCATTATAATCTTAATTCTAGCTGTACATTAAAATAAGGAAACTTATAAAAATGGAAAAAATATTTTTTTTAACTTTAAATAAAATAGCCATAGACAGCATTTATTTCAATTAATGTATTAAGAGATATCACAGCTTTAAAATGGTCAGCAATAATTGGTCAAGTACAACACGCCCTTACAATGTTCAAGGTTCTCTAAACGCGTTTAAAGTGTAAAAAAAAACTTTAATTGTAGTTACGAACACAAAATACTTCAAAGAACAAAAATAAAACGAACCGTGGGAAGTGAAGTATCAGCTGAGATACATTGTTAAGTTATCCGCCCACGGTGTGGCTACTATATCAGCGATTAAAGTATGCACTAAGCGTATTTGACATTGACACTATATATGACGTTATATGTCTTTCGATTATCTCGCAAGCTCACTAGACATAGGAAAGTCACGTGTGCTCATGCTTATCCACCTTTTGCCATTTGCAGGACATAATGAGGTGACTAACAAAGTAACCTTGCAAATCTTCATGCTAAAGGGACAGTCGACAAGATCGAAGAATTTAGTTCTTAAACGAGACCGATAGGCTAGATTCATTCCTTCAATAAGTTTGTATTTGGCTCAAAGCAAGACGTATTGTCGTGCTTTAAGAACTACACTACTATATAAGAATTTTATTTGTTATAACTGTTTGTTTCAGGGCTCCACGTTGCAAAGTATGCATGTGTTGATTTTATTGTGACGTCTTTTGTCTTTGACACGTACAACCAAATATACAAGAGAATGTTTTGTCTTATACATACCAGTTTCCAGATTCTGTAATACGTAATTAATACCGTGATTTAATACAATGATATTATTTTTAGTGTATAATTCAAACATTATATACTTAAAATAAGTAATAAAGTAATTAAAAATTACGAAAATTGATTGGAAATTATTCGCTTATGTACCGTTACTTTGTTTATATCTATGGTATCATAATAAAATCAAAAGATAGAGGAATGTCAAAAATGCGTCTTTTCCTAACGAAGTGATACATACGGTCTATAATATGACGACCAAGCAACATAATGCTTATTAATTTGCGTGATACTGTAAAGAAAAACGTCAAAAAATATTCGCAACAATAAAATTATTTTGATCTTCATTAACAATCCCTTTAAATCTCTAATATGAGGATCAAAAATAATTAGGAGAGGGATTTGAAAGCCCTTTCATATCAAATAACAATTCATAATCCGTTCGATGGCTGATAAGCAGGATTACGGGCTTACTCGAAATTGAATAAATACAACGCTGCGGACATTTCATATTATACATTTAATTAAATATTAATAGATAACTCTCAGTTTTGTGGTTTTGCTATGCGGTATATTTAACGACCATGATGTATTTCTGATAACCAATACTATTAATATAGTAGCCATAAATTAAGATGTTACATTTATTCAATGCTTGTGAAACAGCACTGTTATTGGGATACAGGATATAAAAAGTAATATATGATTTCTATTTTATGAGATAAACTATTATTGTATCACAGTCTTACGACGATAGATCACTGTTATCAAACAATAAGGAGATACAAAAATTTCCATGTAATTACATATTGATTGTAAATTACCACATCGTTTATACTTAATTAGAATTAAAATGTATTTCTTCCTTTCCCTTCGGTCTTATCTTCATGGACATTACTAGAAAACCATTAACTGAAATTCTATGGTCCCAAAATAACAAAACATTGGTTGTATTTAGATATCACTGAATAGTATTCGACCCGTAAAAAGTGGCGAAGTTAACAGTCGTTAGTTTATTAATGTTTCATTAGTTATAATATCTGTGTAAAGTTTGCATCAAAAAACTTGAAAGGCTTTTTGGGGAAAACGGAAATCGGGACACGTTCAAATTATATCTAGAATAAACAAAGACATGAGGACCATATATTCTTGTATTGAGGAAGCCATTTACGATGAGTAAATTTTGAGGATACATTAGAATCGTCACGTCCATCCTTTGTACGCTCTCGATAAAATTCAAATTCAAGCTTATTTGAATGATTGATCAAATTCACCCCAGGACACGGTAGGCAGGTGTCTGAATATTAAACGATTTTTCTCGAAAACCATGGTAAAGCGTGTGTCGGATGTTGAATTGGATTCGTTGGCTTTCCATTTATACGTTTTTTTGTATGATCTATTCGCAAAGGTTATATATCATTGATTACATTGCGTACGTGATTAAGGTCACCAGAGAAAATTAAATGATTAAATAATTAATCTCTTCCAATAAATTTAATGATTAGGAGCTGTGTAGAAGAAAATATTTATGTTAATTAAGGTACCGTAGATATTATTTTTTATGTACATACAGATCCATAGTATGTATGTATGTGTGGTCTGAATTTTTTTTTTTTATGCGTGTAAAACTTTTCTATTCCAAATCAGATTATCAATATTGATGACGAAATTAAACAGTGTGCCACAGCCAATCTTCTCGAGGAACGATTCAAGAAGCAAACTTTTCTA
The DNA here is from genome assembly GCA_963693355.1 of Pontia daplidice. Lineage (NCBI taxonomy): Eukaryota > Metazoa > Arthropoda > Insecta > Lepidoptera > Pieridae > Pontia > Pontia daplidice. The sequence continues at coordinate 4,648,914 of CAVNZL010000139.1, forward strand.
GCATTTGTTTTTTTACGACTATAGTATATATGTATATACATACATATACATTAAGTATCAAAACCGACCCCCACAACCACACATACATTTTATCATAATTATAATCGGTAGTAAGTTTCATGAAGCAAATCCATTAAAAAATCCAAAATTTTTTCTAAAACGAAAAGATGTCACCGAACTGCTGGCTCGAAAGGAACCCTAAGTCACAATTTATGAAAACCATACGCTCCGGTCGTCTACATATTCATTGGATGCGTGAACTGCTGCGAAGGTTAAACGAAATTTTATGCTACAATTTATTGGTGTAGAGTTTTTGGAAAAATTTTGTTGAAAATATAGAAGCATACAGGTAAGATTATCGGCCAAATGTTTTCACGTTTTAATTGATTGAAGACTATTCACCTTAATTTGAGGTAACGTTAAATAAATTACTTAGTGTATAGAAGTGTAGTTAGTGGATACAAGTTTCCACGATGTGAAATAACTTTTCTATAACGAAAAATTCAAACAGAGAAATTCATCTGTCTGTTGTCTTTTAAAACTCTAAGCATCACTATCGTGCTATCTATGTATAACCATAACCTGACGAATGAAGTTTGTTCCATGAAATTTCATCGTACGATTTGAAAATGATGTCTCTTAAATTGTGACGTTTATAGACTATTTTATAAGTGTTTATCGTATTTTTTAAATTTCATAATAAACAAAATCATTGAGGGTTGGGGTTTCCTTTCAGGTTAATCATGTACTACCTAGTTCACTCAGTTATTGCAAAGTAATGCATATAGGGAAATTCAATTTCCAGCTCAGATGCTTTGTCATATCAAATCTTTGGTAAATGAAGGAGATAGAGATGTATGCGGACTAAAATACATAAAAATTGTAAAATATCTCCGTAAATAACATCCTTCAAAATATGTGTAAAGTAAGTGAAATAAAAAGTAAATTCACAGTTATATTCCGGATGCATATTGGAGGGGAAAGCGGAGTTTTATCTTCAAAGGGAAACTAAAATATATGTGAGAAGTGGTTTCCGCTTGCGACTCGAGTGGCATGCAGACGTGTAAAATGAATATTTAAAATAGCAAGGAAAAGTAGATATTAGAATTTTCTTATTTCATTTTTCATACTGCTGGCGCGAATAAATTATACTGAAAATTTATTAAATCTTTGATAAACACTAATAGGGCATATATTTATAGTATGATATATTTTGAAATATTAAAAAAAATTGTTTTATATATTTTATTGAACAGGCTACTCGACTTTAAACTGATATATAATTGACAACAAAAACATTCAAACTCTTGACTAATGCACAATCGTCTCGGCATTCTATTTTACAACTAAATACGATTACAAAAGCTGTTTAAGTTTTGTGAAAGTTTAAATGTAGTGTTCATAGCAAGCGAAATTGTACTTCTAAAGCTTTTAAATGGGAGAGAACATTTTGACACATAGTTAACGTAACGTAACGTAACGTAATAGTTTTGGTCAAACTCTCGCTCAAAATATTATATTATTTTTAAGTTAAATTTTATTAATAAGCAGCATTTTATTTTGTGTCGGCTAAGTCTATCATACATATACAGATATATCTGTAGAGCGTCGACATTATTGATGAAAACTTAATCAATTATTACGAACTAACATATGCCAATTTTATTTAAGTGCAAATATTAGGATAAAGATCTATATTTTCTCTAGACTTCTTTTCGTCTGTAACCGTAATCGATTCAGCTTTTATAAAGGAAATCGCAGAAGGGGACAAATATTCTTACAGAAATCTGAGAATGCAATATCTTCTTAGAAATGTGACCGTGGATTATTTAAATGCATTTTAATATCTCTGTTGCATATTTCATGTATTTTTAACAGATTCTCGGAGATCTCACTTTATTCATGAAATAATTTTCCACTGACCTCGTATTTTTACTCGAAACTTTCAATAGAAAGGTTGCTCATAATACCTTCTCTTTGTTGTCATGTAATACCATAGTAGGTATATATTAGGCTTAATAGTAATTATTGGTTTTAAAAATACTAACAATGTGCCCTAACAACTGGACTTAAACATTCGATTCATACTTTAAATAGACTATAGTTAAATATGTACCTCGCTATGTCTCCAAGCCGTGGTGCTCTAGACCTTCGGAGCGAGCCCAGGATCGGTAGAACTTCCACCTGAAAAAATACAGTTGTACTATATTATACATATAAAATAAATCCTTCTTATTTATACTCATTTATACATAGGTTGTCATAAAAATCGTTAGCAAAATTATCTATAGTGAAATTCTGTATGACAGCTTGGAACAACATAAGTTTAGTGCATGCTATTGTAGAAGTACTAAAACAACTAATTTACTTAGTTCACGTTGTGTAAACACAGATGTAATATCCTGTGGGATCCAAGTAGGAATGAACCTCGACATTTACTCTTCGTAGACTTGGCAGAAGTTAGACGATTCTAGGCGCCGTTATAATACTCATAGGTCTGGTGGAAATAGATTTTGGGATTAACCCCAGCTATGTAATGTAATTTCTTCATCTTTCATAGAAAACAATAGGCTCTTTTGTTTTAAATTAACTTCACATTTTCCCAAATTGTACATAGATGTAGACAATTTTGTGTTTTTCTTAAAACAATGAATGTAGTGTATGTAATTGTTTTTATGGCCATCATTTCATTTGCTGTAAACATCCTACTATGAATAGATAAGGGATAAACATTAAAAAGCGCGGTTTCTATGTCTATGTTTGTTTCAGAAGGCTGTAGTTGTAAACTGTAATTGAAACAATCTAAATAATTCTTATTGGAAAGCCTTAAAATCATATTTCCCATCAATGCACCGTCTTATTGGAGGCTGTTTTGATTAGTGACAAAGGAAATTCGGAATCTCTGTAGGCTATGTCGCCAAACTAAAGAGACTCGTTAATTTTATAGTATTAATATTGAAATTATTACTTGTGTACATTATTAACTGGATAATGTACAGAATCATTGCTATAATAATCTTTACTTCAACAATAAACAAATATAATAAAAAAAAAATAACCTTTTTTAAACAGACATTAAATTATGTGGCAGCCGTATTTCGGGGTATATTTTATTATCGTAACGGAAGTAGGCTCTCAAGGTCGCGTAGGCTTTACTTCGTAATAGCTTCTGGAGGCTATTCATACACCTTACTAAAAATAAAAACCATGGAAATAATACATCTCTTGATCAGATACGACTAGTAAGTCATACAAAAAGATATATAATGTTTTATACATCTTGTAAAAACTTTTATAACTCTATTATAACCTTCCTACATCTATATATACTTAATATTATTGGTCGGTCATTTAAAAAGTACATATGTAATGTAATAAAATACAATAAGTTGAAACTATTCCACCTAGATATGCTTCAATTTGCTTATACCTTATGGTTCTTTTACACGAAATCCCTATAAACCTAGGCTTAGGTCTTAACAATAAATTTGATCGCATGAAACAAAACCTACTCGGCAAAGCCAAAATATTATGAATTACATGAACGAAGTTAGAGCTGGAATATGACTTATGCTAATTATGACTTGGTTATATATTAAATAGTAGCGACCCGCCTCGGCTTCGCACGGGGGCAAAGCTGATACTGAATACACTACAGAAAAATAAACGCGTCCGATCGCTGCTAAATTCAAAGTGTGTGTAAAATGTGTAATATCTTCGAAAATATTCATTATCGGTGTAAAGGGCCATATAGATCTATATTAAATGAACAATGTATTCAAGGTATTTAATTGGTTAATGATTAATGCTGTATTGGTTAAAATCGCTTCGAAAATTAGCCATTATTTGTCGTAAAAAGTAAATGACAAAAAAAAGTTATTGTGGGTTATCCATAAGATAGAAAAAAAAACTTGTACAATATTTTGATAAAACTCGTAGGGTTCAGCCTGCATTTGCAATGTAAGCGGAAAAAATGTAATTATTTACGACATCACATTAGAAACCTCAAAAATACAACAGTACTTCTCTACTATTTAATGTATGTTATTATACATATAAACCTTCCTCTTGAATCACTCTATCTATTAAAACAAAACCGCATCAAAATCCGTGTATGTAGTGATAAACATTGTCAAACTAGTTCAGTCATTAGATTTTATATTGCGAATAGCTACGTATTTTACACATACTGTTTACTTCAGTTAATATCATGATAGACATTCTCTAATGGCTCATGTCAAATATAATTAGGAGGGTGTATTTGTGACCCAATCGATATTGTAAACTCCAAATTGACTAGACTGAGTATGTTATTCTTGATATCAACATACAACAGTATTATAAGATACAACTCGAAACCTTTTTGAGCAACAACCGGCAAAAGTTGATTCACTTCAAGCGTGTTGTCATGTTGTCGTCGCAATCGTGTATCAATCGTCTACTATTAATTATTTATTAATATGAGGACAGTCGCATTTTACACTTCTTCTGACTCCCTAGCGCAAAGAAGAAATACTGTAACGCACTGATTTTTAAGGTTTCACTTGGTTGCAGTCTTGGTCATATATAGAAACTAAGGACGAAAAAAGATGTTTACATCAGAAACCTTCTTTAAGAATTATGAGCACACTTAATCTGTTTAGCAAAAGAAAAAAGGTCAACGTCACGCCAGCACAAATTGAACAATGTATAGAGGAAGTTAAAACGAAACGATACCCTTAGAGTGACGAAGACCGTCTGAAAAATTATATTTAGCCTAATCAATAGAGTTGCTACGAAAATAATTCCCGGTGCCATTTCACAAATAACTTTCATATTAATATCAGCGTGAATTATCTATTTATTTGATATTTGTTAACAAATTGATTGTTAAAATATTTATTATATATATTTGACATAATATTGTCTTTTATTAACATAACTGTTACTCATTTAAAGAAAAACACTTTATGAACGGATTTAAGTTATGTATTTTTGCAAAATTTAAAAATATTTTACATTATTTTTAAATTTGTCCGACGTTTCGCGTACTTTGCAGAATTAAGCGTTTTAAAAATTCATCAAATTAGCGTAAATTTAGTTAATTATAGGTGCAAAATGTTACATCAGGTGTATACTGTAAAATTATTATACCCTCATTACAGCTAAATAAAATTGACTAATTAACTACTGACTAATTAAATTATTTAGCTTGCTAAAGAACGTGGTATGTTTGTCTCATTACTCAGAATTACGACATATTTACATGCTTACATAACTTTTAATAACAATTATATCCAAAAATTACTGTATAATGCAAAATAAATGATCGGTTACCCTCCGTATTTACTCTAGGGTCAGGAATTTGAGTTTCGGCTTAACTGCTTTCATAAATAAACAACTCTGCTTACTTTGCTAAACTTTAATATAACGAATTCGGGAAATTTCAAAACATTTTACAATAATAAGCGGAATCTATTTGTAATTTAAGTTGTCTTCAGCTTTAGAAGCCTCGCTTTGCACACAACTCCGAAGCAATACGCGATAATACACAAAGTTTTAATCTTTCACTATTTGGAAGCTATGGTTTTTCATATCTTAAAACATTAATCTCTGTTTATTTAAAACAGTAAACTGAATATAAAGAAGATAATTGATACACAAAAACATTTCTAATAACATACGTTAATGTCAGAAGGTTCCCAAAATATCTTATAGGTCACCCGGAGCGAGGGCGGACGGACGAAGGGTTGTTAAATTGATGGGAATTAGTATCAATTGATTTCACAGTCTCCATTATCAGGTTTTGAGTTAATATCATCGATCATATGTTATTCGCGCGTTGGAACTTGCATTATGTGCAAACCAATATTAAAAAGGCAGACTTTGGGGGCAGGGAAGTGCCACAGCCAAGTCGAAATATCATTTTCAAACCACCGTTACAAATGTGTGACAAATTTTTGACAGTTCAAAATTAAAATAACAATATAACTTTAAATAAAACTTGAACAAGTGTTTTATTATATGTTGAATTTGGAAGTCAAAGGTAACCATAAATTTATTACGCCTTTCAATTTATTAAGTCTTTGAATTTGAGGTGGCCGCCTAATAGAAAAAGCAATATTTGTGTACCGGTTCTGTCTAGTATTAAAAAAATTGAGTATTTATTTTTAATATTTTTCAAAATACACTCTGTTAGTTACAAAAGTGGCTATCGGAAAGTTCGATTCAAGGTCAAATGCCGACCTCTAGTACGGCCCATACTTCGTGCATCATTCAAGGTTATCCAAACATAACAATATAGGTAGATAGTGTTATACTTCCATGTTCTTATTCTAAAATGACATGTATGTAAATGGGTATACTTTTTCTTTTAATAATGAGATGAGATTTGATATCAAATTAAGACAATTACTAAATATTTTTTTTGTGACAATTACGGGGCTCGATACTTAAGGTTTTCAAATATACGTTAGAGTATACCTACTTAAACTTAACTTACTATAGATATTATAGATCTATGTATATAGATTTTCGGTAGTAATAGCCTCCACGAAACACTTAATAACTATTTGAGTATATTTATGTATAAAAAATAGACATTAGACAATCTATTTCTTTAATTTATTACCGAAATCGCAAATTCTACAGAAATTTCTTTATATAGTTCTACCAACGCTACAAAATGTACTAGGCTTTGTCTCGTGAACTTTGGCACTCGGCCAATGAAGAAGTGTCAGAAATTATTGTGGAAAAACATGGAGGTACTTTCAGTTTTATATTTATAAGATACTTTTTTTAATAATAAAAAAATTACTGAAAACCTTATAAGGCTCTCATAGTAGTATACCACTCATTTGTAAACAAACGGTCATTTTAACGCTCTTTAATATCCAGGAATAAAAGGGTAAAGTTACAGAATCAGTGATTAGACGCTAGGTCAAAGTATCGTTTAACTTAACTACATATAAAGTTAAAAATATACGTTTTACATATAAAATGTTTAAAAATTTTTTTTAACAAATTAAAATTCATAAAATTAAAATTGAAAAACTAAATCTTTCCACTTATAATTACCATTACAATATCACGCTAGATTTCTGAGATCAGAAATCAGCATCGCAAGAATTCGTCCAAACACTGAAACTCGTAAAACTAAATCTTCCCCTATAAGGCCTTGACCGGCCCCAGAGACAATTCACATAAAAACTAATTTATGAATCTTTTTGGACATGAATGGAGCTTTGAAAGCTTAATGCAATAATTTGTTTTGCAAACATTACATAATCATTATGATCATAAATAATCCAGCATAGAATATATGGATAAAATTTTCTTAAAAACTGTTACTATTTAACATACATCTCTATAAAGCAATTCTTATTCCATAACTTTAAATACAATACAATCCATTTGAAGGAGAATATTCGCCATATTATTATTTGTTGAGCTCTCCGGTAACATGAGCTTCATAAAAGTTATTTACCGGGCTTTTAGCTTGATACTTTATGTGAAAAAATATAAACTTCCTTTAGTATACCATATAATACTTTGATATTTATTTATATGGCTATTATTTTCTGATGTTGTTAGGGTTTGTATCGCATTAATCACTTCTTTAGTTTGAATTTTTAGAAGATCATATTAAAAGATATTGGTTTTGTAAACGTCGCCCATATAACTAGTTTCTGAAGATACAAATTTAATATTTTCATCTTACACACATATTTTTCCTTAAAGAAAGTATGATAAATAAAGATTTGAATAATGAAAAGAATACACGTTAGTTCGTCTATCAAACAACTATGGATGGCATTTCCATTATTTATATTAACAACTCCCAAGATACGAAGTACGCGTATATACAAGTGAAAATCAATCTGTAGCGATGCATCTCCGCCTACACTTTCACAATATCAGTTCACCTGCAGCGACAGCACACTTAGGCTGGAACAGACTAACGTTTTCATCTATACTAATATACAGACACACTTGGTCAATCCTCTGTAAAAGTGAGGATAGAGATAAACAATTAGAGAGAATCTGTTCTGTGACACTTTACACTTTCACCTGCTGACCCGGCAAACGTTGTTTTGACATACATGTGCTTTATACGGCCACGGTGCTACGGCGGTTTTGTGTACTGTTTGAATTTTTTAGTTCGTAATATTTTTTGAATGGAAAGCCCAATTTAAATAATTTAAAAACTATTTTATAGGTAGCTAAATGGTCTTGACCATAAAATCGGTCCAGTACTTTTTGAGCCTATTCATTACAATCATACAAACATACAAAAATAGGTACAAATCTTTCCTCTTTATAATATTAGTGTAGATTCACTTGTAATAAAGTTAATGAGTTCAACTAATAACAATGTATGCTGTACCAACTTCAAATACAATGCTATTTGACTGTATATAGTTTGGTTTTTTTTTAATATTGGCTATTTATAATGTTTACAGTATTACAATATTGGCGGTTGAATGTACTGTGCTTTCAGTTACAGTTCTTGTTTGGATGACTGTTTATCAACTGTGGTTTTTGTTGTAATCTTGTAATTAGTAAAATGATCCACTGTTCAGTCATCAGACTTCTAGACTTTCTAGATTAAAAAGACGTAGCTTGTTCGCACGTGTATAAAAAGCCTAATTGGTGAATAATAAACAGATTACATGCCCATCAGCAACGCTTTCAGCTGAAATGAAAACTTGCTTTGTGCAATATTGATTTCCTCTGACTTTAATCAATTCTCTTCAAAGGTTTCAAACTGATTCATTTACTTAGCGATCGTGTTTCGCTTCCTTCAGCTTGTCATTTGGTTTGTTCATTATACTCTTGCCAACGAAAAAGCAAGATGACTTTTAACTGTGTTTAGCTCACCAGAAACACGAACCAAGAATTCAAAGTAGTAAAAAATTTAATAATTAAAGAGATTCATCAAATTCAGTTCAATAATCTATACTATAAAATTCTCGTGTCACGGGGTTCGAACTTGAACTCCTCCAAATCGGCTTGACCGATTCTCATGAAACTTTGTGAGCGTATTGAGTAGGTCTGAGAATCGGCCAAATTTTTCATCCCCCTAAATGTTCACCCCTAAATTTTTAGTTTCTATTTTTTTATGATACAACATAAAAAAAATACATACAATCCTAAATTTTTACCCTTCTACGATCAACCCTTATTTTTTATTTATAATTGAAAATTGAAATCACATGTATGGCAAAACAACGTTTGCCGGATCAGCTAGTAGAAAAATATAAAGTTATTAAATAATTTAGTAATTTGTCTAAATTTGTAAGAATAATAAGACTATATTTGTGCATCACTGAAGAATACCCAAGACACCTATTAGTTTAAATACAATTCAAGAGATCTAAGCGTGAGTTCAGTAAATAATTATTAGCCAACAAGAATTAACTTGTATTACTTTTCCAAAATCAACTTTTTAAAACATATCAAAACCCGGAAACACGCGAAGCACGCGAATCGCGAGCCCGCCCAACAAAGAATTTAGAACTTTTGAATACAATGTTTGTAAAGTCCATAAATAACTTTCAAAATAATTCAGTTAACCACCCTGTCTTGGTGGTTAAACTTTGCCAAGTTATTTTGAAAGACTTTATTTATGGACTTTACAAACAATTTTGCCATACATTTATTTAAATTTTCAAATTAATATTCGAATATATTTATTTGACACTGCGATGGTAGCGCCGTCTGTCGGATCCAATGTAAAACATTCCAAAATCAACAACTACTGATAAATTAAAAATTAATTAAAAAAAAAAACATTGTCCAGCGGACAAAATTGTGAATCTAAACTATTCCCAGATCCCCTTGAAAAAAATTTCATCAAAATCGGTCCAGTCGTTTGAGAGAAGTTCAGTGACATACACACTCACGGAAGAAATAGATATATATATATGCAGCTCTCTCCAACCTCTATTTTTTTGTATTGAACAATTAATTTACAACCACGTATTTTCGGTAAGTTGTCTATCGAGAGCCAAAAGTCCAAGCGAAGTAATATTTGTTAGAAGGTATATTCATAAGAAATTCAAGGACAAAAGGAGGAAAATGAATTTTGTTCCAGACTAATAAAATGTAATGATAGGATACATTCTTGTATTTTGCTCCATGTTAAGTAAAGACAATATTTTTTGTCGTTTTAGTTTGAGACAACTTAGAATAACTCTTGTGTAAATATAATATTATGTTACAGTTGCTTAGTTGCCCTTGATCGTAGATAAAAAAATGAAGCGGTAGAATTTCTCATTCTCATCATATTAATTAAACAAACGGAACTACGAATGGAGTTTTTGATTTGATTAGAGTTGCTTTTGACCAATCACAACAGAGCGTAATGTAATGTAACTGTAATGGGGCTTATGTTATGTTACACAAGACTAACTCCTCGTTAAATAATCATTTGAAGTAAATTGTTATCTAAACGGGTGAGAATTAGCATTGAGATTAAATTCAAAGCCTGCCTTCAAAGTATTCCGAGTAAACAATTTGAATGGCATATATTCATTACATACAGGTTAAGGACGAATTTGAGCGTGACATGACATGTGTTATTTATATTTTTCTTTATAATTGTCACTTGTTTCTTAATAAACGAGCGGTGTTTTTCGGATCCAGACAACACAATTTAAAATATCGTGCTTTGAACCCTTAATTTTCTTTGATCTATTTTGAATTACATCGATTTCAAATATTCCAACGACCAAGCAATATACTCGTGCATATTAATTACGTTCCTTTAACTAAACTAACGATGTAGCAAAAAAGTTGAGTTTTATTTGAAATGGTGTAATTAGTCTTATTTATTTTATATGAATGAGCAATTTTGATGTTTTTTTTATTTGAGGTGTGTTGTATAAATATAGAATCTCCGACAGTAATAAACTAACTAATTGAAGCTGGGTTTTAAAAGTTTATAACAGTCCGACTTTTTTTTTCAATTATGCCTTGTAGTTTGTACGTAGTCCAACGCCGGGTTAATTGGACAACGCGAAAATATTTTAAGCATCCTCCTGAATGATTCATAGATTTATTTATTAAGAATGAAAAGGAAGATTCGCTAGGCAAGGCTAAGGTAACTATTGTTATAGTAATTCACAATTACCGCTTAACAAAACAAACTTCATTTTTATTAAATCTCTTCGTATAGGTTTTAGTTGCCAATATTTCACAAAATCACTAGTGTCAAAATAAAAAATATACCGCAAATATGTAGGCGAGAGACGTGGGTTGTGCGTTAAAACAACTAGAAATAGACGTAAAGAGAATTGAATAGTACTCTCAAATATTGTGATATCAGTGTTGATAAGTTTTGATATTTATATAATAATAATAAAAAAGGGTTTTTAGTGGTGTTTTGCGCACACACAACTTGTTACGTCACATTAAAAGTGAAAGGACTTAAACACAATACCTTAAGGCCTGAGTACTTTTGTCGACAATCAGTAATTTCTATAGACAAATTCACGATATTAAATAATGTCCCTAAATAACGGAGAGGTCGCTCATAAATTATTCAAAAGTCTGAAGAGTTTAAAATTAATATCATACGTCATTCCCTTTACGCTTACATTGTTCGATAAAATTGAGATATTTGCGAAAAATTACAGCAATTACAATCATTCCAATGAAATTCCATAGAAATTAAAATATTTTTATACATGTTCTTTTAACGTTTTTCGACAGAGAATACAGTACAACGTAGCAGAGTTTATTTATTTAATTTAAAAGAATACTCTTCCAGGCGGTAAGACTCGTCCAGATATTACTGGAAAAACGTAGTGGAAGTGGATTTACATGAGCTGGATCCGAATGGTGCTTTCGCGTTGCCAGACCATGACTTACTCTAAGTAAGAGCTTCATTGGTGTAATGACTAGAACAGTGTTTTTCAACCTTTTTCATGATGCGACCCCCCCTGGTATAAAAAAATATTTCGCGACCCCCCCCCCTTGACCTTCGGTTTTTTATCATGTATGTAGGTGTATGTTACAGTATTAGCATTAACAATATTAATTGTCATTAATTTTGTTTTTTTTACTAAAGTACCCATTTTTTTTCGACCTCTGGGACCCCCCTAGAGCTTCGCGACCCCCAGGGGGTCGCAGACCCACAGGTTGAAAAACAATGGACTAGAAGGACTATTTTTTACCTTTTCAGCGATAATCTAAGAGATGCATGTAAACCATGAATACAATAAACATTTCTTTTAAAAATAATACAATGAATATAGGTTCCTCGCGGTTTCACCCGTATAAATTAAGACGTGCTCGTCAACTATTTATTTTTTTATTTTTACCAACTAAGTAAACATTAATGTCTATTTGCACATCTAACTTAACGGTGGGCACTGAGTTATTAAAAACGTTAAATTATCAATCTAAGAAAGTACCCAAATGAAATGAATAAGACAAACGTGGAAGCTCTGACCATACTAAGAGTTTAGTCTAATCAGAGCCTCCACAATAATTTTCCTAAATTTGTTGACATTGGTACGAACTATATACATATCGATACTTTCTTCACTCTTGACTAAAGAATTATATAATCTTAATATAAGTTGAAGTGGTGAATACAATCTGCTTTTAAGACATCAATAATTCAATTCTATATTGAAGTGTTTGATGTGGCAATTTTTATCAAACATATCATAATGGTTTTTTAAAAATACCTGCTTTTAATCACGGCAAAGATCAATTTCACCAGCAGCTTTGAGTCTAAGGTTCGAAATATGGAATCTCTCTAAAGACAATTACCAATATTTGGTAACTGACAAAGCTGTATTTTCCAAGCGCTCGGTGGTTTGTTTTAGGTGGAGAAGCAAACATACGAATATAACTCCGCAATTTCAATTAAAAACTTCATCAAATGTGAATGGAAAGCTATTACAGTTGGTTTTTCTGTGTTTTAAAGCATGAATTTATATCATTGTACTTCGCTGAGAATAAGAAATTAAAATCATTTACACATAAGCTGAATTTTTTTATACAATTTACGCGTCAAATTCATGTAAAATAAGCTATTTACGGAATTATTTTCGAAAATCATTGAAATTATTTGAAACTCAAAGTCTCACTACCGATTCAATGACACTTAGCTTAATCATGTGAATAAATTCATTTTCTAAAAGGAATTACATTGTTTAATAATTTAGTTATTTTAAAGAAGCCTAAACCTTTATAATGAAATATACTACATTACAAATTAATCACTCTTAGAAATGGTAATAGAAAAATCTCTCGTAAATACCTAAGTTTAATTTTAATATTTTATAAGATTTGTCAATTTTCTCGCTCATAAAATATTTATAGCGGATAATCTAAAACGAGTTTGAATAATGAAATAGCAATCCCGCGTGGCTTGATTTAGTTAAAATTTATAAAAGTGCTACAATTATCGAATTTCTCTATAGTTGTGTTATTTGTATATAAATTACATGGTAGCAAAGAAAAGCAAACATTAATAAATAAGTTCAAAACACCACATAAATAAAATAAAACATGTCACGTTTAAATGTTGTTTTAAACATACAGAGTAATTAAACTTGAATATAAATAAGAACTAATTATGTGTCGAGACACAACATAAATTGAAATAATTTTCATAGGATTCGAGCAAATTAAAACCACAAACAAATTGCATCGAACTCGTGACTTTTGAGAAAACCTAGCTTTATTAACTTAGAAATAAACTGCGAGCTCCCATTCGAAATCGAAACTTAGTTTAAAATTCCTCATTTAAATTCATGTCTAGAATGGCCGTAAATACTGTGACATAAAAACCTTTTTTTAACTTCTTAATTATTTTGAATTTGGAACACGTAATTATTTTAAAACCTCCTTTCGATATACCACCATGTCACATGTTTTTTCGTGTTTATTATCAAATTTCAATATGAAAGGGGATGTTAAAAACAACAGGATTACAGTGATCGCCTTGCAGAAAGTGGATAAGGAGCCGTTGGAGATATACCAGACACAGCTTTTGATGAGCGGTATCTATGCATATCGTACTATTAACAAATATAACAACAATTCGTCTGCAGAAGAAAGATCGAGCGGTCGCGTGCTGCTAATACTACGACGGCTGCTTATTCTGTTAAATCATCTTCATAATTAAAGGATCGATCAAAACATCTTCCGTCACGATACGATTCACGAAACATATTAAAGGACTGTATAAAAAGCAAAGGTGACCCTTTCAAATACATTTTTTTTCTTTTTTGCTAAGACTTAAATAATAACATATAGGCATACGTTAACTAATATTGCATACATTTAAAAAGAAATCATTTTTAACAGAACCTAAAGCTGGAATAGGTACGTAACTTGAAAATTATTTATTGTAAGGCAGCTTAGCACTACGCGAGTAATACAAAAGTAATCTTCAGTCCGTCTAATCAAAAGTTGAAGTCACTTTTTTAAATGTAGAAACTACAACAAATCTCTCAGTACTAAATAATTTTCTCTGTTTTTTTTATTGGGGGGGGGGGGGATTTTGGTACCGCCTGGGGGTGGGTTGGAGGAACTATTTTTATTTATAGTTGATTATCTAATTTCATAAATTAAGAGAAAATAGCGGATTTTTAATCATCTCCGTTCGATATTAATGTATAACTTATATGTATAATTTTTTGAATGAATACTGTTTTTTCCCCCAAAAAAAAAAAGGGGGGTCCATTTTTTTACAATTAGATTTTTGACAGATAGGTAGTTTTTCTATTTTGTTATGATACATTTATGGCAAAAAAAAAAAAAAAAACCAAAATTTTCACCCTTCAAAAAACAACCCTTATTTTTATACGCCGACGCCAGCCGACCTAGGAAAATTTTCTGAATGCGCACTAAAATATTAGAACAACCTAGGCCATGCATCGTTTGAAATTTTGCTCATTTCGACTAAAAAGTAATTGTTTAATGTTCCGTAGGTAACTAAGATATAAGAGCGTTCTAAAAGTAAAACAATTTACAAACACAAAGTTGATCCTGCTAGGCAATAACTTTCCTATCATGTATGTAGTATCGATAGGTATCCGATCGGAAACTTAACACGGCTCCACGATATCTTTGATAACCCCCTTTCCACGCCACTTAACAGGGCTGGATTTATAAGCCTCCATCAAAGCCTTTGAGAAAATATCATTATTCACGGATCGGGCTTTTAATGAAATCTTAGTTCAAAAGTTTAATAACGTTCATCATACTTTTGTAAGTTTATATTACTTTATTATTTATTGTATTGTGAATTTAATGGAATTGAGAACTAATCACGTAGCTAAGTTTAATAGCTACAACTGAATTTCATTCATGTTCGCCGTTCCAGAACTGAGTGTTTTGTAAGGGATTGTCGACCACGTACCATCCCTTTGTCGTACTCAATCGGCCTAACGAAGTATTTTCCAAATCTTAAGGTACAAGAAAAGAGCGGTTCTATTATGAAATGACTAGATTTACATCACGAGAGATATGAATTATGTAAGCTAGTTATTCCTTTGCTCCCTGCGATTATTAATATATTATAATCTATAATTAATATCCCAACTTGGGCAACAACATAAAGTAATGTGTTTGAAAAATAAATAAGTAAAATACAAACCCAAAAATACAACAATATCTGCTGTATTCCATTGTTATAAGTAGTTATTAAAGCTATAGTAGAGATTCTAGTAGAAGTGACATAATTGTATTCAAGGCGTAGTAATGAAAAAGTACATACAAAAAAATCTACGCCGTAGCAAATACTACTCTGTAGTGAGTAACATCTGTGAACATCCCGTTCGGAGTTTACAAGAAAGCTTACAAAACTTTATTATAAGTCGTGTGGATCTAAAGAATTTGATAGATAAATTGTAGACAACAGTTTAGCAACCCATTTGCTCAAGTTTCGATTCTCATATGGCTACTTTTGAAAGTTACACAATTTAGTGGTAAATGTTTGTGGAGAAAGACATCCCAGAAACTAATGTATAATAAACCGTAAATATATGTTAGAAAGTAAATCTCAGTTCTAACAATTGCTATTTTGTATACTTTCAGTAATCAGTCCTTCGGAACGAGTAAGGGTTAACCTCCGGGCAAGAGGGTTGTGATTTTTAAACTATGTTTCAAAATTTTCTTGAAGTCAAGAATGCCGTTATAAACCAAGTGCTTGGATTATTCAGCCCAGAGGCGATTTGACATACCTTTGTCTAATAAAGAATTGATATGATTCAATATTCCAACAATGGTATGAAAATCTTTACCATAATGTAATTGAACATTAATACACAAAAGATGCTTCAGATTACAATGTATATATAGTGCAATAGCGAAGTTAAATATTATGTTTGTGAAAAAACCGTTGTAAAAGCTTAATTGCGGTTTTATTCATTATTCTTATTGTATTAATGTTAGTTGCCGAAGGAAAAGAGCAAAATAGAATAGAAACAGAATGAAATTGTATTGCAAAATTGGTACGAATGTTAATGTACACGAAATCAATTTCATTTCTTTGTCTGTCTGATTAGAATTTCATCCCGAGACATTTCGATTTCATAATGTTTGCCTTCACCGTTTGAGTAAATGTTAATTCAACTCTAATCATAGTGTTAATTTAATCTTATCTAATTTCCTAAACCGTTAACTCTCAAATAGATACAGTCATTGCCTAATTTTGACGTGGTCATGAGGAATTCTATTTAAAAAAATACCTTTGTAACATTATATAGTGTTAATTATTATTTGAATCCTTTAATATAAGACAATTTCGTTTGTACAAATAATTTCTTCGGTCATTCCTAAAAATATTTAAATATCTTTTGTTAGAAATATATAAAAAAGGCAGAGTTTTGAACAGCAATTTCCAAAATGTGTTTGTTATAAAATATACTTCGTCAATACACTATATGCATATGAAAACTTTTGGTTTTCAATCATTGGCAGCTATCATAGGAACGTGGTTAAAATAATTGATTTCCTTTGTTCTTTATTACTTAATTTTAGGAAGACGAGGCACAAACTTATGAACAATGCAACAGAAATAATTGTTACTAATCAGCATTGACTCATTGCTTTATGATAACATGTAAAGCAAAACATAGAGCTTCAAAATTATCCTGACCCTACATCAATCTAGGTCTTATCAAAGGCTTTTGAGGACTTACTTTTCCCTCGCATTTAACCTCCTTCGCCATCAAACATACCACAAACAAACAGACGAACAAAAGTAACACCAAATAGTATTGTTTACATCGAAATTTGTTTGCTAACGCGAAACACGACTGCCTTGTTTCAAGCTTTCGTAGCGACTGCGCGCGCCGTAGCGTTGCCATGACAACGGTAGGCTACCTTTATTATTTAAATACACCGTTTAACTGACGACTTTTACCCTGATTTATTTTCAGTGTAATTGACCACTGTTGGTCCGGAAAATTTCAATTATCCCAGGTAAAGCTGGTCTATTAAAGATTATTGAAGAAATCTTTTTAAATGGCGACTTAATTTGTCTTATAGGATTGTAAATTATTGTACTTAGGTTTTAATTTTTTTTTAATTCGTTCAATATTCAATAACAAGAAAGAGATAGTGTACAATGCCCGGATAATCTGAATCGATTTAATTTACCGCTTTCCCTGATTACACATTCCCTATTTTTAACTGAAATATCTCTTATTTTGTAATAGACGGATGTTTTAAAATTAATATATCATCAAAAAAATTCACCAGTCAAAATACTATGCTATACTTACTACGGTAAATGAACAGTTCATTGTTAAACCAACCCAAGTACTATATAAAAAATTCATGCTTATCGATTTATTTCTATAACATAATCCTCTTAGGAACTTACGAAGTGTTAATTTATAAACAGGACTATAGTTACGTTAATAATTATAAAGTTTGTGGAATGCAGCGCGAGTTGCAAACTCACAGTTCCATTCCTTGTTAAGGAAATTAACAAGTTTTCGTACTACACCGTTTGCTTATTTATCAGAATATGTACTTAGGTATTTGGACTGAAATGAAAATTTGAACAAATATATAGGCTAGAGAATGCATTAAGCAGCCCTCTCTAATCAACACAAAATATAGATATAATTATTGTTTACCTCCTAAAATTAGAGAATAAGTACTACCATATAATAAAATATACACCTATTGACTACTACGAATTAAGAAGGTCTGTGATAAGTATAAACGTGACTAAGAAATCTGGTTGCTAATATATATTTTATGAAAATGTTACAGCATTTTAACGAAGACTACATATTATTATTACATCCTCCACTAATGTTATACTAAGAGAGCATCGACTAATTTAAATGTGAATCAATGTGTGTGAAAATCATATCGAAACCAAACATCGTGTATATAAACACAAAATCTTCCGCATAAACTACGTCAAACCACAGAAAAACGTTGGAGGATAAGTTTTAAGAAACGGAGACACACGCATAGAATACACGTTTCCACAATGCAATGATACTTTGTAAAATGTCACGAATTAGCAAAAAGATACAATTCGCGAGCTTTTCTTATTCATACAAATGGTAGTGAATCATCCAGTGAAATCCGTGTTCCGCATACTTTAAAAATAATAGTACCTATTACTCATAACTTTTAACTTGAATTCTCCAAGAAACAAATTCAAAACAATGCTCACTATGTCGAAGTATAGAAGTTATGTTATAAAAGTTGTATAAAGTACATATAAACTTAACCCCTATTAATATACCCGACATCAGTCCAATTGAAATATCCTTTAACTAAAATGATTTTCCATTTCTTTCTGTCAAATGGTGCATATGCAGTGATGGCAAAGGATCATAAACAAGTCAGCTTAGGTGCCGTTTAGTAACAAAATGTTGTTACTTTTGATTTATAAACTAACTAGGATTAAATTTTAGGGCAACATAAGTGACAATAATTATAGGGCACTTTGCTTGGCTATTTTGTTTAACAAATTTAAGCCTTTTTTTTTGCTGGTTCTAAGTATGTAATAATCAGTTTATAGGAGCCTAAGATATGTAGATGGTACTGAGCCTTCATATATCTATTTGAAACCTATCGTAGGTATATAATTTTTCAAATACTTTCATTTTTTATATACTATGTCTTATATATTATTATTCATACAAAGGGGTTAAAATTGTAAATATGAATTATTTTGCCATTCATCTTGAGCAGGTAATACTTAACCTATGCTGAATAAGTCTCTAAACCCTGTCCAAAAACACAGTCTTATAATATATTTTGAAACATTAAGTAAAAGCAAAAAAAAACGATAGAGATAATCAAACCGGTTGTTGTTAATTAGGCTTAAAAATAACAAAATGATAATTCAATGAATTAAATGCAATCTTGATAAGTGTACAAATTTATTTCTTAACATACCGCGTTTACCTTTTATAAACTATGTTTGTGCAGGTTCAAGATTTGTAATAAGTATAGAGAAAAAAAATAAAACGCCTATATCAATCAGTGCACATTCAACTTTCGATTGTTGAAATAATATTTTAATTTGGTTCTGGAGTTTCGGAGAATATTAAATACAAACAAACAATCATCTCTTTATATTAGTATAGATTTCCAAGTGACTCATAACATATATAAAAAGCAATGTAGATTTCAAACTGTGACATTTCGAATCCTATCGAGGAGTGAAACTTTATTTATAGTGCTGATAAAAACGGCCCGCATTTTTTGTGTAGAACTGTGTTTTGTAAATTGATTTCGGCAGTTGTTCGCAGTGATAGCTATGGACAGGCGCTTTATATTTGTGAGTATTTTGTTTCAGCTTGTAATTAATACAATAGAATCTTGCTGATATTTAATTGCAATTTAATTAACATTCAAACAAATGTATAATAAAGTAGTACATGTTTAATTAATTAAACAAATAATATTAAGACTTCAAAAATGGATTAGCGTATGTCGATATAATTTGTATAGAGTATATATAATTTAGTATTTGTATTAGAAACATTATTAATTAATCTAAAGATATATGAAGTATAAATAATATAATTAATAAGGTACATTAAAACCTCTGAAGATTATTAACTAACAAAATTAGGCTAACAAATCTACGTACAATTTATTGCAGTAAGTAGTACTATTTAATATAATATTCAAATAACTTGTAAAAACTTTGCTTTTTCTGTAAATTTAAAATGCTTATAAGTAGCGTATAATCTAATCAACAGTGAATCGTTTTCATATGCACATAACATAAGTTATATAAACAACTTAAAAGCTTTGTATAAATGAAACCGATTCGAAGTGACTACCATTCATCGCCTCACTGAGGATTCAAGCCCCTTACACTTCGCTGATATTAAAGCAATATTATACGGCTCACTTCTTCCAATACTAAGGGAATACCGCTTGTTTGCTTGATTCCGCTGCTTTTATAGCAGGATTGCTTAGATTTATGGTCAATAAATGTATTTAAGCCTAAATATATTGACCGTACTTCGCTTCATTTTGTATTTGTTTTAATACGTCTGCTGACATAAACACACACAGCATGTGTTTGATTTACGCCAGAATCTGCTGGACATTTAAAACGGATATATGACTCTATACGGATCTATATTCGCTATGGTAATAGCGAGTGGATTACGCGGACCAAATTTGCTAAAAACTAAAAATTGTTCGGGCTCGGTCGAGCTTCCGGTTATCCGATAACTGATGTTTTATTTTAACACTTAGTTTAACTTACTACATATAAAACTCACAACTTACTTGAAAATTAGCAATGTGAGTGTCAATCGGCATGCTGACCTGTCTTATAAAATATTGTTCAAGATAGAAGGTATTCAATAAATTTAAGCATTTATTGGTATTTTAATATCGCGAACCTTATTTCTTACATATCGTGTAATGTAGAAATATCTTTAAGCTGTTTTAGAGTTTGTTTGCCATAGTGACCAATGTTTTCTTTTATAAGGTTTTTATGGTAATGTAATCAAATAGTAAATTATACACCACTAATTCCACGTAAATTTAAACAACAACAAAGCATATAAATTACACTGTTGTTGTCTTATGGCACCCCAGAGGTACAGAGGGTCTCCACTAACGTCCGCCAATGTTCGGCTGTATTTTTGGCCACCCTCCAGCTAAGTACAAGGGCTCGTAGCTCGCTTTCAAGGCTTCGGCGCCAGGTTTGAACAGGGCTTCCACGGGAGCGCTTGCAATTTGGTGGCCGCCAGTCAAAAGCTATATTTTCGGCATTCGTTCTCCTCTTCGCACATTGTGCCAAATTGATTTCCACTTTCGATGGGAGATTGTCAATACAAATCTAAATACATATATAAATAACACAGTATATAACTCTAATTCTTGTTAATTTAAGCGGTCCAACTAATCTATAATTCATAATTTTAATAATTTATTTTTTCACAGATATTATTCTTCACAACTGTTGCTAGTCATCACCTAAATGACATAAGTGATGAATTTGAAGACGTCCTTGAAAATTTCGATCATACACAAGACGAAAATGAAGTGCAACATTTAGCCAGATATGAGGTTACCGAAATCATTGAAGAACTACCCAATACAGAAACCCTAGGACCAATTATAACGAACTATACAATCTCCAAGCCCATAAACCTGGCCACAACTGAAGCTATAAATACAACAGTTGAAAATGAAACAAAGAAAAACTATTTAAGTATCTTACACGTTAAAGTTGAGTACGATAAGGATAGTTTTATCGATAGAATCCCATATGTTTCGGATATTAAGGACTATATTACTGGTTTAAAGAAAGGTTTAGTGAGTGGGTTTAATAATATTATAAATAAGTTTAGAAAGAAGAATGTAAGCGAAGATATGCCTAATATCACTGGGCCTGTGTTCTTTATTAGCAAACTACGAAAAAGCGCTGATGTCAGCAATAGGGAGCATAAGTCTAGTGGTGACGATGCTAGAAAGTAATTTAACACCATTATATATACTATATCGTATAGGATTTAATTTTATTTGTTTTAAATCAAATCATTATTTTATATACTAAGTTCCTATAGAATAGATATCTAATATATAAAATTCTCGTGTCACGGGGTTCGAACTTGAACTCCTCCGAAACGGCTTGACCGATTCTCATGAAACTTTGTGAGAGTATTGAGTAGGTCTGAGAATCGGCCAACATCTATTTTTCACCTCTCTAAATGTTAAGGGTAGTCCCATTTTTAGTTTCTATTTTTTTATGATACAACGTACAAAAATACAATCAATCCTAAATTTTCACCCTTCTACGATCGACCCTTATTTTTTATTTATAATTGAAAATTGAAATCACATGTATGGCAAAACAACGTTTGCCGGATCAGCTAGTATATATGTATATTATACGTATAAATATGTACCTATATATGTTCAAGTTCTAACATTGTGACACAAGAATTTTATATATTAGATATATAGATTCCATAAGATAATTTAAATTGTATGTATTTTAAAGAAATCAAATGGGGACGCATTTAAGTGATTAATTTGTTATCTAGGTTAAGTTCTAAAGATATTTATTATAGGTCATAGATTAAAATTAAGGTTAATCTAAATTAAATTACGACGTCTTTACACAGCGGCTGTATTTGTCGAAGAAACGCAGATAGAATATTAAGTATCTTACACCTACCTACCTACGTATTGTAATGCTTTTAGATTTATATATTTTAATAAAATATAAACACGCAGAAGTTTTGAATTTTCAAAACAGTCGTTTCATTTTTGATAAAAGGCTTTATAGTCTTACGCAGAGAAGAGCCAGTGCACTCTTCAGACTCACGGTAACACTTTCTTTCTCACCTCAACCAGGAGTAGAAAACGAGAAGCATATGACAATCACGTGTCTCGGGACCTGTCGACGTGAGTCTGTAAAACCTTTAAAAGTACAATTTCAATAAAATAATATATAAAGTGCTCCTAAATAAAATACCGATCAGATGATGTCATGGTTGTTGACCAGGGAAATGTCACCCATGTTAATTCATTCTAAGTATGGTGTTCAGACAAAGTACCGACTAGTTTGAGTCTTAATAAAATAGCAATAATGAAATCAAGAAAGCAATAATAAAAATAGTATAAATATAACTGCTTATATTAATACTATTTGCTTGAAGAATGGAAGATATTTGCTAGTTTTTGTTTTACGTTCTTAGTAAAAGATCCGTTTAAAGATATCTTTTGGATACAAATTATGCCCTGGCGACTTTAATTATTATTTAACTAAACTAAATTATTATTGAATTAAATTATTTCATAACTTCTAGTACTGTTAAATATCTTAAGTTGTTACAAATATAGACAGACATTTTAATTCCTCAGTATAATTTAATTATTATCTTCACTTACGGAGCTTTAGATTCCAGTTCAAACCAGTCTTAAAGAATCTAAGCCCTCTAAGGCGTAAAAAGCTGTACACTAAGGAACAGAACATTTTATAAAATATTCTAATAAGGCTTGTACAAGCTAAATAACGGTTTGTTTTGAATGTCAATTATATTAATGAGTATTAAATAAACTTGTGCTAGGTACTAGTTTTCACAACATTTTTCTGTGTCTGTATGAGTAATTATGCTGCTTTAAACAAAAGAACGCTGGTGAGGCCGAAGACATTGGGCGCTATCAGCTATGGCTACTATATATTCCTTTTTTTACTATTGATAAACGGCAGGTTTTATGCCAATATACGTGTGTGTGACGCGAATTTTAGCCTGTATGCTAATACCACATTAGTGGTCAGTGAACGCGACCGTCAACACTGTTTGTCTTATCTTAATATATATCTAAAGTTGCTTTCATCATCTATTTTTCAATTTCTATAAGCTTATATTTTTATTACAGCGATTTTTATACAAAAAGTATGATTCATAAGTAGTTAAGATATTGAACCAAACGTCAATTAACTTAATCTCGACTGCTTATGGGAGGAAATTGAGAAATTTAGAATTTCAAAATCATTCAGTTTCAAACAACTTCAGCTTTCATTCAAAATCATGTAGAAGGCTTTCAAACAAGTATCGCAGCTCTATATCAATCTAACGACACAACCTGAGGTCACTATCCTCAAGGGATGCTGTGGCTCAGTGTCGCGACGCACGCGCAGCGACGCACGCGTCTTCACAGTTATTAGAGGTAAGTGTCTATCAACATTTTAGTGTGATCATTTTTATTCTTATTTTAAATATTTGTGACATCACCACGCTCTTTAAGGTCGAATAAAGGAGTTCTTTGTTTGATTCTAGAATGTCTAAATAACAAATGTATGTTCCGGCAACAGTCTCTAAAAAAACAGGATCATACAGAGACTTGTCGCGAATAATTATAATAATCTAAACTAAGATTTAAGGCAAGTGGATTAAAGAATACCGTCAACGAGCATCTTTGGCTCTTTGACGATTGGATCTTGGTCTTATTTAAAGATTTTTGTCTAATCATATAACAGCACTATAGTATTTATATAAAAATTCGTACCAATGTTTTATACTTGACAACTTTTAAAGTAATTAATAACTTATTACAGCCTATTTTGAGATTAGTTTTGTGAGTCATAAATTTCAAGAACAATATTGCTGCTTGAATTGTTTTATTTTATTTGTTTAGATAAATAAAAATCTAAGTGGACTGGTTCAGCCGTTTGGCATTAAGTATTGTTTTCGTTAAGATCTAAAATATACTTTATATTATGAATTTTGCAGCTCCGATGGATACGTTTAACAATCTTTTGGTAATACATTTAATCTACTGATTAAGTATCAATTGTAATTTGAATCTTTTCTGAAGAATTTCCTGAATGGAACTTTTTTCGTAATATTTTTTCCCCCAAAGTTCTGTCGCATTTCTAGATAGTGAAACACAATTAGAAAGAAAGGGATAAATGTGGTGCAATTAAATTAATTTATTTTAATTATATACTAGCATATGCGTGGAATATATCATTGTTTCCTTCGGAATATATTATAAATTTATAAATAGTGAGTTTGTTGGGTTGAGGAGCAATAGGATTTTTCTGTTGGTTAGTCCTTTAATCAAGGAAGGTGACTATAGGACTAGCCAAGAAAGGAAGATGACAAGACTTTTCGGAGATATGAAAACTATAATAGTTAGACTTATGTATGGAAAATAAATAAATTATTGCAAACTTAAATAACAATATAACACGGGAGTATTTATCCTGTTTTCATAGCGGAACATACACTATGAAAACAGTAGGTAAAGGATATGCAAAAAAAAATGATGACAACGTTAAAATTTCAATGTTTTAAACAAATGATACATATTTGTTGAATGGTTGTATGTAGTAATAGTTGGTAGAATACCTACCAGACTCTATTTATGTTTAGTTTATAATAGTTAAGCTGTTATTATCAATATTTATTTTTAGTTATTTGAATAATATTACCCTTAACAGCATTCCAAATTAATTAATATATTATAATACCTTCAAATGAATAATGGTTAAATCTTATTACAAACGATGTGCACGGACGTAACCAAAAATAACATAATAGTTAACACATGTATAATTAAGCTCCCTGATCCATACTACAAGACATTACATGAAAAATTATTATAAATCAATTCTTCTGGAAATTCCATAATTAACCCCTAACATATAGGCGTCACTAATAATGCTCTCATTTTTAAATAATACGTTTGTGTTTAAAATGGAAAAACGATTTTAAATTGCCATACTTTATTTTATTGCAATAAAAGAAAGTATCCCTTTACCTATGCTTTACGCCATATAAACCCAAACATTTCTTGCCTAACATAAAGTCAGGCGTTGGTTTACGGAAGTCCATAGTTGACAATTATGACATTTTAGAAATACTCCGCGCTTTTTTTAAATTGTATATATCATACTTGCTGAAAATTGATACAGATTTAAAATATTGAGTGGCCGTTTTCATAGTCAAAGTGAAGATTAAGTATGCAGAAAAGCCAGGCGCCTTACCTCTTAAAAATATAAAAAGTGTTCATACCGGTTATACAGACTCCAATCTTGAATCACTAAATCAAATTTTATCTTTTACCCGGTTTGGGTTTGGGAAAATTGCATTAGTAATTTATGGACATTAAAAGTTTTCAAATACCTTCTTAATTTTGTTACTTCACCAAAATAGCTTACCTGAGCTGCCTAAATAATAATGTTAAATACTAGTATTTACGTACTAATTTAGACCCCTGGCCATGATTGTATGTAAACCGTAGGACTCGTCGGCTTATAAAATAAGCTTAATGGAAAATAACGAGACTTTTTTCCAATTAGAACAACAATAGGAATGGTTCTATATCATTTGTCATAGCTAGGTAGACATAGAACAAAATGAGCACACAATTTCCTTAAACATTGTTTTAATTTGACCATCAATATTGTTTAATGTTATGGTGAACGTCATGTGATTTATCTTAAAGTAATAATTAACACTATTGTGAGTTTGCATTATTACTTTAAATTTTGGCTAATAATAATAGCTAAGAATTTATTATCAGCATTTAACTTAATTTTAATTAAATCAAAAATATTTTTGAATTAATCGTACCATATGATTCTCAGTATGACAAAACCCTAGTTTTTTTAAACAATTTTTATAGGTTCGGTTCTTCGGTGCATAAATACGAGAATGTCTGTAATACAAACCTATTTACCAGAAAAGGTTCTTGAAATGTCCAATTTAAACCTCCATTTTGGTCGTAGCCGGTGTAAGGAAGTGGTTTGTGACAAGCACAAATCCTAGGTCCGTTATTCGGCCGCAGGGCTTTCTACGACCTATTTGATATCATGTTTTATCTCACAGACACTTTAGAATGTTCTTACACTTTGCCGAGATTATGAGAACGTCCATAACTATAATATTGTACAAAATTATCAGAAAGAAAAAGACCGCTACTAATATTTAATTTATAAGTACCTAATATGACAATTTATAAAGGTTGTATCCCAGTCTTGGACGACATGTCGTACGTATTACGTTGGTTCTCTTTGAAATTAAAACTTAGGAAATGTTCTGTAAGCTTAGAATGAAAGAGATTTCAAGATTACACTAGCTATTCAAATTTGAGTAAGTATAGTGGATCCTACAATATTATTAATATTCAAACGCGTATCGAACCTAGGACTTCCGTACAATACTACTGAAAGATTCATTCATTTATAAAGTATAGGAAAAAATATATATTTGAGAGAAATTGAGGCTTTAGCATGACAGCATAAATCGACGACAAAAGCTGTCAAAGTATAGACATCATTTATATATAATTTATACATGTCGTTGCAGATGTCGCGTTACTACATTTTATTGCGGAATATAAAGTGATTCATCCAGATATAGCCTTAAATTTATCATCTCAACAGTCAATTTGCATCTCCTAAACTCATTGTTCAGTTTACGACATCGATAAAAATTTATGTCCTTACCTTAAAACGTTGGATTTTTTATTGCACGTAACAGATTTACTACTTTATTTTATAAGGCGTTAAAATTTGCTAACTAATGCAACCTTTTTATATTTTAATAAATTGAGGAAAAATCTAGCTTAGGCAGATTCCTCTAATAGAAGTATTCGTCAAATCTATCAGTAAAAAGCATTATACAAGTATATTTTCTAGCTTTTATTGTTAAATATAATTTAAAATTGTCAAGTCCCACCTTCACAGAATCGAATAAGTTTGTGCCATTAAATTAGTATTGAAGACCATCATTGTGACATATACAAATTCTCAGCATATATGGCATTGTTAGTGTAGAAAGTGCAAGTGAGTCAAGACGTTAGGTGTGTTGGAATTTGTGGTAAATGTTTGTACATATTTAAGAATTAACTAAAGTATTATATGTACTGTATACGTATAAGTTATTTTGTAATGTATTATTTGAAATCAAAAGCAAAAAAACGAATGTCTTGATTTTTACCAACAATACAAAGTAAAAAAAATAATCCTTATTACTATGATCCATTAGTGTCTAAAGTTTTAACACAAATTATTATTTATTTTAAATATAATAATTTTTCAGATCGATAACGATGCTCCGAAACCTTCTTTATCTGGCGGTGCCTCTATTGTTGGCCTGGAATGCGGTAAGTTTTAATATAACAAATAATATTGGAAACAGATTATATGTTTCTGGCACTATTACGGGAGTTACAATTAAGTAGTCGTGTTATGATCGTGTATTTCTTCGATACCACTTCAATATAACTTGATACTGATATATTTCGATTTCTGGCCCAAGAAATATTTTCGGTATTTCAACCCATTTTTTGCTTTATTGCAAACTTTTCGAAAACTGAAAGCAAATAAAAGTGTGACAAATGAACTAACAAAGCTACAAATAGGACAATGAATATTCATTACATTTTACATACAATAGCGCTTTCCAAAACGATCGAAATACTTGCCTCATATGTATTATATATATATTTTTTTTTTTCAATAAAATACTTTGTAGTGGATTAAAACTCAATTTATTATTACTATTAGTGCCGACGTTTCGGATGCTTTTCCTATGCATCCGTGGTCACAGCCACATAGTCTCTACTCGCGTGTCATTAACCATATATTATATGAAAATAAATATATAATATTATATGAAAATAATGTCTTCAATGCATGTTTATATCCACGAAACAAATTAATTTAAAGATTATATGTCAATAACAATTACATTACAGGTCGATTCAGCGAAACAAGATGTCCGCGTCTCTGACTCCTACCTCCCCGTGGCAATGCAGATCATTGCTCATCTTACAGACCAAATGTCGTTTGAGATGAAAGACGAGGTTCCTATAAAAACTACAACAACTCAGAAACCATTGTATGTGAACTTCGATTATTTTGCTAACTTGACTGGATGGTTTATGCACTATCGGCTTAGGTGATGGTCTATTCTTCCGCTTGCTTTTCTTTTTTCAGCTGCTTTTGGGATAATAACAATTGACTGTGTGATGCAATTTTAGGTTTAGGTTTTCTTTTGCTGCTATAAATGTATTTCTATTGCAGCTTCTTTTAGATTCTTCTTAAGCTTAAGTTCTCTTAGTTACACAGGTATGTATTAGTGGCATAATCAGCATGTGAGCTATGGAAGGAATAGAAGTTGCCTCGTAATTTGGCAAGAACCTGTAGATGAGTCGAAATGATTTATTGATTTTCACTCTTGCCAAACAAGTAACCTTTCGGCAATTCCTCCTACATTGTAGATTCAATTCGAATCAAACTATTCGAAACTAGTTTTCAAAAGAATAACAATATTCCTCTTATAAACTAATGATTTTTATTATACGTTACCTAAACTAAATCGCTGTTCTGTCTTATTTAAAACATTCTTATAAAAATCTATTTTTTCAGAGACACAACAACACCATTTCACAAACCTGGAGTATATTCACCATCAAAACCTCCAAAACCATCAGACCGAATTTCCCCTGTCAGGAGCTTCCCAAAAACTCAACAATTTGTTCTTCTTCCTATCGAGCAACACCAGTATAGTCTCATCAAACCTCAAGGAACCAAGACGGATGGTCCTCTGCTGTCTGCTCACAATGAAGAAATTAAGCCGATTGTAGATCCAACGCCTAATGATCCACATTTACTACCACCATATGATGATTTGAAGGTTTCCAGCCGTTCTGATGATTTTGATGAAGAGAACTTGCAGTATCTATCGCCGAATGTGAGGGAAATGATAAGAATGGCCAATGATCCAGACGATGATAGGATTGTAGATGTTTGGGAAGGTAATTTTTCTATCTCATCTTCTTTATATAAAATTTTACAAACATATTAATTAAATTCCATTATGTAGCTTGATTGCTACATACTTACACAATGCCTGTAAATGTTAATATTTAGTTATTAGTATGATCTCGTCATGTATACAAACAACTTCAACACACTGCGTGGCTAATAAACTGATCAGAAAGGATACTAGTTAAAAGCCTATATATAATACACATATATTACTCCTTCTAGGACTCCGAGTGAATCCAGCAGAACCTTCCTCGAAAGGCAAATTGTCAACATCTAATTTGAGATTATTACTATTGTACGATCTCCTGAGCAGAGACGCTAAGCGTCAAAGGTTGTCTGACTTCAGTGTAAGTATCTATGTTAATACTTTTGGTAATAAGACTCCTTGAAATAAGATGATCCACCCGTGTAAGCAAGATAGTGACATTATTATCCTTTATTTTCCCATTTCAATTAAGGTTTGACATAAAAAATAAAATAGTTTCATACGTTATGTATGAGCACTCTAGTAGCAGACTAGACCGACATAACTAGACTTCCATTAAGAAATTACCATTTCAAAGCAAGTGAAAGTCCATAATACTAGCTTACCATAAAAAATAACAAGCTCCCTATTTTAAATTACATAGCATGAGACAAGATGGTCTGCGGATGATTTATTGAAGCATACAAAGCTGAGTAATGTTACTCTTAGACGAATTCATTTATTTGACGTTTTGACGTATTTAAAGCCAATACAGTAATTATGCGGCTTTTAGTAATTGAATTTAGATTTTTATAGATATTTATTTACAGATAGGTTATAGACGCTAAAGAACAGTAAAATTTAAACGATAATCTTGTTTACCGAAATCGGTGAGATAGAGTAACAAATGAATATAAAAGTTCGCGGTATGGTTACGGTTAGGGTATGTAGTCCCACCGCGAATTTTTTAAACTTTTTATGTGTCCTTAGAAAGGTAATGAAAGTAATTTTAGGAAAAGGTAATTTTCTTAGTTTTTGAAACATTATTTGTACACATAGCTTCAATAGATCGTTACCCGAATATATTGGTGAATTTTAAAACACATTACAAAGTAAATAATATATTTTTTCTGTTAATGATATTAGTAATTAGGTGGATTCGTTATGCCACAATCACATGTTCAAATATAAAATAAAAAGATTTTAATCAAATCATGTATCAATATTAATTTTAATTAACTATACACAAGATTATTAATAAATATTAAGAGTATCTAGCGAATGCACCCAGGCACTTACTAATTCTAAACAATATTTATATTAATAAAGTAAAAGTTATATTAAATATATCATTTGATTATTTTAATCTTTTTTTCGAGAAAAATAATCTTTAGATATTTGAAAACTCAAAATCACAACATTCTCCCAGACTTTCTTTGAGTTTTTCTGAATCAAACTAAACTTGATAAGAATCGGGAGACAGGCAATAAGAGTCCATTTTATTTTCCCCATAACAGGTTCTTTGACCTTCAATGGCGCGGCAGCAGGAAAACAAAGTAGTTAGGATAGAGGTGCTTTGTAGTTTTATCCTCAATGAAATTACTTTGAGATTCGATACCATTATGAGTTTGACGAGGTCACGTAGTTCACTAGCTGATAGGTATCGCGTATGATGATTCCAATACAAAGATTTATCCTATTGTAAGGGTAATTTTAAAAACTATTTAATATAATAAGAGATCCGTTTTTCATTAATTATATTATTTTTAATTAATTATTAATAAAAATTACTGTATTAATTTTTTAGTATTTTATAAATTCAAATTGTAAACCGACGATTTCCAGGGTTTCTCGCCTGAAGTAATGAAGTCTCTCGTAGAGTCATCTAGCGGAGGTGCGCGGGCGCAACTCAGGATGGCTCTCTCTAAGATGGTTGAACGACACGACTGTGGGCATGATTACGCCAACAACAGAGCCAGAGAGATGGCTGCTGAGTTGGCGAAGGATGAGTCTCCTCTATCATCAGAATTAAGATACTTACAGCCTCTGATTTATAAACTTTAGCATTCTATTTTCACTCCGAGGGATCTTTCCGAACTTGTTAAACTTTATTTTTGACAACGAAAATTCAAACCTAAAATTAATTTTTTTTAGATTTACAATCTAATATAGAGAAATTTTAATCTGTTATATTTCTTCTTTAAAAATGTACTATGAGACTGAAATAGACTTCAAAGTGGTTTCTCTCGTCAGGATTATTTGCTTAACAAAAATATTTATTCTAACTATATTATGTTAGGTTATCACATCTTGAGAGAATTAGCTTTATTTCACTGTCACATTTGAGCCATTAGGTATTCAGGTATACTCTTTGTTTCAACTTTTCGTAGGTATAAACTAGCGTTAAAATCCATAATATGTAATGACAATAAGAATATTGCATTTTGTGAAATATTTGTAGCTCCATGTTTTTGAACTAAAGTGATATTTAGTATTCGTTTGAAGTATAATTAATTTAATGATATTTGCGTCATCATTTGTTTCAGTGGATTTATGTATATAATTATCGTAATTCATAATATTTTCATAATAAATGCTAATATGCTCCCGTTCTTGTAGTATTAATCCCACAGATGTTTTTTAAAGAATGGTAAGTATTAAATCGACCTGATATTTCAATGTGTTACTATAAAGATTCTAGGCTCAAGGATGAGTTGTGTGATATATTTTTGTCAAGCTATAATTATCAAGATTATAATTCATTTGAAAGCTTGTTTGACTTATTAATGACGTAATGGGCTTAATTTTTTGTTATCCCGTAAAAGGTCTAATGGAGTT
Source organism: Pontia daplidice (assembly GCA_963693355.1). Classification (NCBI taxonomy): domain Eukaryota; kingdom Metazoa; phylum Arthropoda; class Insecta; order Lepidoptera; family Pieridae; genus Pontia; species Pontia daplidice. The sequence continues at coordinate 4,681,463 of CAVNZL010000139.1, forward strand.
GGATTTAGGGGATCACCGTCGGATTAGTTTTTCGAAGCCTAAACATTTTTAAAGCATGAAAATATTCTATTTTCGTGAAAATCCCTTGCGTACTTAATTTTCAGTTAATAAGCTCTCGTAGTAACGCTTTGTGCCTGACAAATTCTCCTGAAGAGAATGCAATACATGGGGTATTGCATTTTCTTCACGAAAATTTCTCCTTCCAAGGAAATTTAAGAAAATGCAAGTTATGAAAAATCCACACACTAGAGTATTAGAACGAGCGCTCACTGTTACTACATCAAAAAAAATTGAACCTCTCTTTTTTTCTGATGTTCCTCGTTAAACCATAATAAACGTAAGTAGTCTTGTTCTCACGCAAAGCTCAAGTATGATTTTAGGGCTTAATTTTGAATAGCATATCTCTTCCTGAGATGATGTCTAAATTGCAAATAATATGTTCAGTTGAAGATGTCGCAGCCATTTCAAGTTATTATCTTTATCAACATTATCAAAGGCAATCTTATGAGAGAAAAGATAAAATTTTTCAATTTACGTTCTATTCACGCTGGGGTGGAAATCGTTTGAATTCGTCAAGACTTTGATGTCGAGTGTAAGCCGGAAAATGGCTTTTCCTTTCGCCATTGTATTTTTTTTTACTTTAAAGTAAGAACAGTGTAAAGTTTTACTTTTACTGAAGCTAAACGCGTTTAAATAGTTAAGATTAATAAGCAATTTCAAGGATTTTTTTAAAATTTGGTAAGTTTTGTATATGTGATGATTGAAAATACTCTTATAAATCTGTAAAACACGACTTACTATATATATAATTCTAAGGTTATTTTTATTTATTGGATCCCAGCAGGATTAAAAAAAAAAGAACCAAAAGAAATATACAATTTGGTATACATAATTACTGAACCTACTACAGGCCTCAATTTGTGAATAACCTTTTGATATATATAATATTTTCAAAGTGATTCGAGAACGGTAAGTATACTTAATATCAAGCAATCCAGTATGAGAGTTACTTGAGTAACACTTTATTAAAATGATAGAGTGTATATAAAATCTGATTTTATTACATTGAGTTGAGGGCACGTTCATTTAAAACAGTCATAATAGAGCAGTTATAATTTTTATTTTTGTACTACACGGAGAGAATGAAAGAGAAAACTTTGTTACGTTTGATTTGTCAATATGCTGTTTACTACCCGTTCACTAGACCAAAACTAGCATACAAAGCATACATCGTGATATTACGTCCGTTTTAAGCGCAAGCTTTCGTCTTTTTTTTATTGTGCAACCACCCAGGACGATGAACTGTGACCGTTCGATATACTATATCGTATATATATATAAAAAAAAAATTTAGCGTATAATTATTGCTTAGGGCATTGAAAGATCTAAGTTTTAAGTTTTTCTTTATTTACAATAAATACTTACTAACATATACAATAAAGAATTAGATTATGGCACAGTTCTAAGGTAAAAGTTACATTAAACTTTTTAAAAATCACACACTGAAGCCGCCTATTATAGCCATTGTTCTATATAAGATTAATCATTTAGTAAAAACAATTTGAAGCAGCAAAGAGCAGCAGAAAGCAGCTTTTCGTTTATTACGTTTAACGAAATAAGTATGAACTAATTAAAATTAATTTGAGTCTAATTCAAACTATCAAATCTTATTAAACAGCGGGAATAGTTCTTATTTAACGTTTTTTTACTATTTACATTTCTAACACAGTTACTATGAAACGGTTAAAATTAATATTTTATTAATAGTGTTATAAAATTGTAAAAAGAAACTTAAAGAGAGCTTAATTAAATCACGTATTGTGTTTTTTTTGTCAATCAAAATATCTGAAATTAAATTATTCATATCAGATATATATTTTCAAATGTTGTGTTTAAAGTTTAAATCCTAATATTTAATAGAATTGATTTATGAAATGGATAAATTTTAAGAGTTTTTTTAGTATTGATAAAACCAATTGCTTGTATTCTACGTACGTAAACCATCCGCAATCTTCTTAAACCGACTTTTTGCGATTAGTAGTATATATGAATCTTATTATTTATATAAATATGTAATGTAATTATTCCGTAGGTTATTAATAAATATCTAACTACAAAACCCTAATAGACCAATCTACAAGCAATACTCAGCGAAAAACCCACAACCACTCGACGCACGTTTCGCTCCGACACCGGAGCATCATCAGGATATTGCCTCTACGAAAGCGTTTTGTGGGTTTTCCGCGGGGTATTGTAGTTTGGTCTATTAAGGGTTTTGTACTATGGACATCCGCAAAGTAACGCCTGATTCTATTAATTATTAATATCTAACTGGTTTGCGCTGGTCTCTTCTGGAAAATCGCCACAACCCCACCATATATCAACTGGATCAAACTGGACATCAATTCCAAAATGAATGTAAATGGCCCTTCCCGTGGTTTAATATCTTCATCAGTTTCCACGTCATCGAAACCAAAGTCATCATCATCATCATTAGTGTTATTACTACTATCAAATTCTAACTTACCAAGTGGTAAGTAATTAGAATATAGAGTAATTTTTTCTGGTTTTCCGCCCGTTTTCTGTACGCCTTCTGATAATTCTTCAACGTCTTTTTCGCCTATATCGTTGTTTACAGGAGGAAAAGATTTTGGAGTTTCTAAGATTTCAATTTTGTTCCAGTTGTATTTTGCTGTAGTTTCTGGAGAGGATGTAGTGCGATTGTAACCGAGGAACCTGGAAATATTTTGTGTATATATACTGAATTTAAAGATATATTACGCGGACATTGCGGTGTAGGTGTATCTACTACCTGTAATGTCAAACACGTAGAAAAATATACTTTCGAAATATATACTTTAAAGAAGTTAAGTTACGCTATTATTCTATAAAACAGAATTTTAATTAATAGATGTTTCACAATTTTTAATAGTAACTAATATTATTACATCCTTAAATCAAAAAATATTCTCTGGTAACAGATTCTCCTTAGAAGCTATTTTTGTTTTTGTTAATAAGTTTTTCAGTGTGGTAATAACATTTAAAGTTTTGAAAATGACACTGAAAAGGAAATTAAGTGAACCCCTGCTGTTTATTTATCGTGATAGAACGAAATAATAAAAAGATAAAATAATGTGTTTTCTTTGTAAGTACATTGATACAATGAAATTACCTAAAGTTATTAGAAATTAACATATTTATTGTCTACGTGCTTAATCGATTTTGGGCCAAAATGATGAAAGTTGATCATAAAATTGAGACTCCTTCGAGGAAGTGACAGTTACTGCGGAATAACCTACCTGTAAATTGGTGACGTGATCCTCTCGGCAATATTATTCGCGATTTGGTGGTAGACATCTACACCTGGTGCTGCTTCCTTGGTGTAAACGCTAACCACTGAGTCTTCCTCAGGCAGACTGCGAAGGTGGCCTTGGTGCAGCTTAAAAATATATAATTCTCTTATAATAAGATAAGCTGCTTCAACAGTCTCAAAACGTATTAGTAAATTATAGAGGTAAATATGTATATATTATTTTCAAGTTTTCGGTGAAATAAATCACACTATTCCGAGTGGAGACATTTTGTGAGTTTATAAATTTTGCAGCATCGGGCAGACTTTAGTAGTGAGTATTCCATTATTATTTTTATTTAAAATTATTATTAACTAATGAAATTGAAGAAACAGTTAAAATTATAGCTGAAACCAACAACTGACGACGTCAGCATGGCTGGCGTCACTCTATTATCTCGTATTAAACTTGCTTCCACGAGAACCTACTTCGTTACACATCATACATTTGACAATAGTTCTTTCCATCGAAGTTTCATGGTTTACCTTATACACAATATGAATGCAAATTCATCAATAATATCACGTCACAAACGTGCCTCAATCTTCCATAGTGAGATTGCCGGATTGCCAACTGGTTCGCGTCTTAGCTCAGATAATTCACTACAGGATGTGATGCATAATTTTATCAGCACTTATTTTCATAGTTTTTATCACCCAGTACATCCAGACAAATTCTTCGATTATTTTTAATTGGTAGATATAATGATTGAAAAGTTAGGCTTAAGCGAGAGATTGAGAATTCGAACTGAAGAGTTAAAATGTATTTTTCTGAATTCCGCAAATACATACTGATACTTTACGACACTGCGGAATCCAAATTCATGACTTTTCGTGAGTGAGGCATTACGTCTTTTGTACACGAAGCTCCACTTGCTTCAGGTGCGTGGCAAGATCTACGTTGCCACTTCTATCCAATAAAAGATGATAATCGTTGGATCTTTTCTACCCGTAATAGTGGTCCATCCAACATTAATTCTCCCATACCGTAGCGATAGTATTAAGTTATAACTTAATGTATCAATAATACTAAGAGACGGTGATCAGTAAGAGATAATAGTGCTATAAACTATCATATCAGTGTCGTGCCCTTACGTGACTAGCATACTAACATACGGCATTGGACCCAAGGAGCATGTCCCATCTGCATTTTAATTGCTCCTTAATCATAACCAACGCCAAGTCGGGTCCTTTGACGTCTTCAAACCTTAACAGTGTCCTTAAGAACTTCTATTGTGGATTTTATGATAAACAAGGACTGTTTTTCTTGGCTGTTTTAACAGTATTTGAGTAAATTTAAAATGTTTAAGTTAATTACAATACTTTAACACATTCGTTACAGCCATATTGTAAGTTTGTTACGTTTTTTTTCGTTGTGAAAAAAAAGACTGATGTTCACGGTTCAATTTTCAGATAATGAAATGAAAAAATGAAATGGGTATGTAGAGTAGATTTAGGAACACGCTTTAAGCATTTAAATACTGATGAGGAAAATTATAGAAAAAGTGAGCTCCAAACGACCAGTAAATTAACTTAGGAGTTCAAACAATCTTCAAAGAGAATTTTCCATGTAGTAATATTCCACTTTTGGGTTGAGAATCAGTTTAGATTGATTAAATTAATTAATCGGCTAATTAATATTAACTTTACAGAAACCTTAGTGGGTAATTCAGTTTTTTTATTGTAATTGGACGTAGGTGTAACTCAAAGATAATTTAGATGATAAATATTAATGTTTTATGTAGGAAATGTAAAGATTATTATTCGTTGAATGATATATGTGGTCCCGCCATTTTCAACTAAATAACTTTGTAAAAAAATAACGATGCATAATTTAAACATATTTAAAGAGAAACTACTTTTTTATATTAAAAAAGCCGATGGTATTGTTAATAAATTGACCATTGAGAGAAAGCATGCTTTTTTATCGACTTGCGAGAACTTTCGAATGATAATATATGAATATAATATTTATAAAGCTACATAACGGATACAAATAAGTTATAAGAACTTGTATTTATTGTATTCTTATAAATTTTGGTGAATAAATAAAGGATCAGTATTTTTACACTACCAAACGTAAGTCATGGCAAGATATACATTTCTACATCATGAATGTAGCTATTAGTATCAACGCACATCGCAAAGCACAATGCATAATATATCCTTTTGATCACTGATGTTATAAAAGTTTACCAGCAATGAAGCTTACTTGTTAGGAATTTTTAAGTGAAAGAAACTGTTAAAAGCTAATTGAATAATGTTGGATTTAAATTATAGATATAGAATTATAAATATAGATATAAAATAATAAAGATATAATTGAATAAATCTTATTACTTGAAATTGAATAAATGTAGTTTTCCGATTGATTAAATTTTTGTACTTATATGTAATTAGCGTAAATTCTTTTTTTTAATTTTTACACAGTAATTAATATTATTCATGTTTTTAATGTTATTTTTTGTTCATTGCGATTATTTTCACATGTATCAATCATTATTATATTGTTTTCAAAAAGTGGGTAATCAGCTTTCTATACTACTACAAACCGGAATTGTTTTGATTCTTCGGGGTTCGAGACATTTTATGGACAGTTTTTCCGAATATATATAGGTTATGAGTATTATAATTAATAACACAAACTAAACCTAAACAAACATACTTAAATATATAAAAAATTATTTAAAAAAAAATTAAGTCGAGTTTGTTTCATACGAGTACATTATCAGATAAAGTAAAAAAATACTGAATCGTTTCTAGTTTATCTGTAAAAAGCGAAACTATTTTATTTGTATAATAATTTGCATAATGTAGGGGGCAATTCATTCGATAAACTAATTGTAGCGAAATAAAAGAGAAAACTATAGAAATTTACTAAATATCAAATTAATTGTTTTTTTTATATATCATATGCTCTTGCTTGCTTATATTTAAATGACAAATGGATCCTTACAACAGCAAATAAGACGTAATTACATTTAACGAATATTCAAAGAAATGCCTTGATAACAGCGGTCATGGTATAGACAAATAGGTTTAGGTTTTTTGATGCATTCAATGATTTAAACGTCTGGCTATGTCATTGACCGCAATAATCATTCAAAGATACAACGAAATATATATCTTTTTCAAAGATTTAAGAGTTGTAATAGGTATTAATGTAGGAAATTTACGTACTGTTACGAGCCGTTAGAATTCTTTCAATTTTAATGTTTTAAAACATCATACGATACAAGTTATTTGAATAGTTGTTTTTAAATTAAATAAGAAAATTTTCTAATAAGAAATAAATAATAAAAATAATTAGATTCCACTACATAATTATTATTGTATTAAGGAGCAATTTATAGGTGCAAATTTAAGTTTTACAAATTAAATGTATTTATTTAAATATATTATTTAGAAATGAATATTTATATACGTGCATTTCATGTATTATTCGGTTATTTTTTATATGTATAAAGGTGCAAACTTACCAACAAGCAAAGTACGATTACACAGAATTTATCCATGTTTAAATAATTTTCGTATGTTTTTGAATCGTTTACTGCGCTTGAACCGCCAAAAACGAAAGAGACGAGCTGCGCTGAGGCACATCTATACACTAGTGATCAGCTGCATGTTCCATTGATTTGGCCGTGATGAGAAGGAAAATGGGATAATACGTGAAGAAAATTAAATAATGTCTCTATTGCGAAATTACATCGAAATAATTGGGGAGATTCAAGGGTTTGTTACCATTAAAATTAGTTTATGGGTGTTATTTAGTTCCACTGTGACGTTTTTATATAATAATTTATTGATTTTTATCGAATTAACTTATTCTTAAAACGAAAGAAAGTAATTTTGGTACCTACTCATTGTACAAATGATGAAATTAAAAAAAAATCATAAAATCTATTAAAATATTTGAGTCAATGTTCAAATTTGTTAAGTAGTAAGATTTTTGTGATAGGCTCTATTAAAGTTATGTTCGTTATAAGCGAGGCATCGTAAATTCATTTAACCACAACAGAGGGCTCTGATATAAGAGTACAATTTTAAATTACTTACTTTTGAAACAAATTAAAAGCAATACTTAGAGTTGGTGTTGATTATGCAATTTAATTCTATACTTATCATATATCATTTCAGTCTTGTTGCTATTTGCCTGCGGAAACGGGTTAAACTTTGAAGCTTGAGGCATACCGCAAAGTCAACAGAATCAGTGTTCTGTGTTATTACATGGTATTTGTAAACATAATACGCTCATATTTTGTGAGATGAGCATATTCATAGTCTGTGGGTGATTAATATTGTTGCATTGCAAAAAGAAGGAAATAAGTCACTTCAAAGAATAAAAACAGTACTGTAAAGAGCAGCCATATTGCTTGTTTATATGAAGGTGAATGTTTAAAAGTTAGTTTAAAGTAAGACTATGAACATAATATGTTCTTTAAGCACTCACGACACAAGCTATAAATCGGTTACCTTGGCTAAACAAACATGTTTGAAATGTTTGCTAAAATAATATATATGAATAAGGAGAACATTATCATAACATTATTAGGAGAAGATGTATTTGTTTAAAGGAGAAGAAAAAGTGACGCCAGCCATGTTGACGTCATAGTTTAGTTTGTTACATTCAGCCATTTTATTTTCAGCGATTTACATGACAAATCTCAGAACTTTTTCCAGCGCCATTGCGCCAGGAGCTTTTATCCCCGTTTCGAATCTTCGCCAAATTCTACGGTGCTCTCTTGATAACCCTGTGTTTCTAGCTGATCCAGCAACTTGCTTTGCCGTATAAAACACCCCCCCCCCCCCCCCCCCCCCCCCCCCCAAAAAAAAAAAAAGAAAGCCCCCCCCCCCCCCCCCCCCCCCCCCCCCCCCCCCCCCCCCGCGCCCGGGTTTTTTTTTTTTAATATAAAAAAAATAAAAAAAAAACCCCAACACCCGCCCCCAGGGGGGGGGGGGGGGGGGGGGGGGGGGGGGGGCCCCCCCCCCCCCCCCCCCCCCCCCCCCCCCCCCCCCCCCCCCCCCCCCCCCCCCGGGGGGGGGGGAAAAAAGAGGGGGGGGGGGGGGGGGGGGGGGGGGGGGGGGGGGGCCCCCCCCGGGGGGGGGGGGGGTTTAAAAGGGAAAAAAAGGGGGGAAAAACCCCCCCCCCCCCCGGGGGCGGGGGGGGGGGGGGGGGGGGGGGGGGGGGGGCGGGGGGGGGGGGGGGGGGGGGGGGCCTTTCCCAAAAAAAAAAATTGGGGGGGGGGGGGGGGGCCCCCCCCCCCCGGGGGGGCCGGGGCGGGGGGGCGGGGGGGGGGGGGCCGGGCGGCGGGGGGGGGGGGGGGGGGGGGGGGGGGCCCTCCCTTCCCCCCCCCCCCCCCCCCGGGCCCCCCCCCGGGGGGGGCCGCCCCCCCCGCCCCCGGGGGGCCGGGGGGCGCCCCCAACCAGAAGAGCTCGATTTTAACGGGGTTCTGGGGACACCCTCCCAATTCCCGGGGGTTTCGGGCCCTTGGGGATTCAGAGATCGTCCACCCACGATAGCATCCAGCGAGGAGGGTGAATCACTAACTCCGCTTCCCCTCTCCTTAAATAGTCTGCGTCTACGCGCTCCCCAGTACAATGGACCTGGACAAAAAAAAAAAAAAAAAAAAAAAAAAAAAAAAAAAAAAAAAAAAACCCACCCCAACCCAAAAAAACAAAAAAAAAAAAAAAAAAGAGGGGGGAGGGGGGGGGGGGGGGGGGGGGGCCCCGGGAAAAAGGGGGGGGGGGGGGGGGGGGGGGGGGGGGGGGGGGGGGGGGGGGGGGGGGGGGGGGGGGGCCCCCCGGGGGGGGGGGGGGTTTCCCCCCCGGGGGGGGGGGGGGGGGGGGGGGGGGGGGGGGGGGGGGGGGGGGGGGGGGGGGGGGCCCCCCGGGCGGCCCCCCCCCCCCCCCGGGGGGGGAAACCCCCCCCCCCCCCCGCGCCGGGGGGGGGGGGGGGGGACCCCCGGAAAAAAACCCCCGGGGGGGGGGGGGGGGGGGGGGGGGGGTTTTGGCGGTTTTCGCGCGAACCCCCTTGTAATACGATCTATCTTTATTAAGATGAAATTTTTTCTACAGTGCTGCCCCCCCCCCCCTTCGCGGGTGCCCCGGAGGTTTTGCCCTTTTCAAAGACTGCTGCCCTTTTCTTAGGATTTAACTAGATTCCCCGTTTCCGAAATCTTCAGCCACAGTTTCAAATCTATCTACTATGATGCCTGTCTCTATGCATATAAACCCAGATGTATATATCTATATGTATACTAGCTGATTTATTGTTCTTTGCCCATACATGTGATTTCAATTTTCATTTAATAAATAAAAAATAGTGGTTGATCGTAGAGGGGTAAAAATTTTGGGTTGTATGTATTTTAGTATGCTGTATTATAGAAAAATAAATATAGAAAAAAAAGGAAAAAAATTAGGGGTGAACCACCCTTAACTCTTAGGGGGATAAAAAATAGATGTTAGCCGATTCTTAGACCTACTCAATACGCTCACAAAGTTTCATGAGAATCGGTCAAGCCATTTCGGAGGAGTATGGGAACGAAAACTGTGACACGAGAATTTTATATATTAAGATAAACCCATATAAACCGGTGTCGTCGGCATAAAGGGCAACTTCTGCCTTCGATTATCATATTAAATAAAAATAATAAACATTTCAAAATGAAATCGAGACTGTAACCAGCATAGTAGCTATAGTAGTAATCGAGACTGTACCATTATAGCTATAAAAAGATTCTAGTCATTCAACCTTAAAACTTAAAAAATACATACTCTATGATGTTACGACTTCGTTTTCAGAGTGGCTTAAAGGTCTCGTTACCAGGCCATAAAATCCAAAAAAAAAAATCGTTTTTAGAACGAAATAAAGTTGACACGGTAATTTGTATTTTTGTGCTTGCAAAACTGACACGACATGACATGAGCCTCACATGACGTTTCTTATTTCCATGGCAACAACTGTTTACAACTTGAATCCTGAAAGTATAAGTATTAGAAAAATTGTAACTGTATTGCATTTTAGGTTTCACCTCATATATTTTATTTCTAAACTCTTCGTTATAAATAATATGTCACAGAAAGACTCATCTAATGTTATATTATGTGAACGATTTAACAAACATCTACGCGTTTCGCAACCAATAATACGCGATAAAGTTGTACACAGACCAAACATTGTAAAAAAGGTTGTTTTATCTAAACAAATAAATCCACCATCAAAACATAGAAAAAGTAGTTCAACAGGCGGTATTTCCAACGCAAAAACAAATGTAAGGACTTTCAATAGTACCAAATCGGACTGCATGTTCAATGCGTCACAAACGAAATTTGATTACTGCAAGAAATGTGGGGACTGCAAAGACTTTGCTAGCTCTAAGGTTGAAAAAACAGGTGATTATTCTAAAAAGACAAAACGTGAAGGACAAATTGGCTTACAGCAGCATTACATAAACAAGAACTTTAATCAGTCCACAGAATCTATACCAGACTGTATTCCCAAAAAAGTTTCATTAGATACAATAAAGGAACAGTCTGAAAATATAACCTCATCTGATGATATATTTAGAATTTATGATGACTCCACAGATGAATTAGGTTTCTCTAATACAGAAGACCAGGATAACATTGAAATCTTAAAAAACTTTAGGAATAAAAACTTTTTTGAATGCTACTCTGCGAAGTCAAGAATTAATAGTGTAGCAAGTAGAGAACAACATAAATGTATATATAGATTTTATTTAAATGAACGATTGTTTCCTGTGCCTTTTAATACAGATTTTAATGAGAACATAAGATGTATGGAATGCAATTTGCCATTACAAGATAAAAAGGATCTTTCTACAAATGGAATGATACAAGCCAAAGTGAAACTTAATAATCAGCTGCAGGACATGATTTTGATGTTGCCAGTTAAAGAACATTTAATAATAAAAGAGAGAAAAAAAATTAAGAGTAAACAGGAGTTAAACTGTTTATATTTTGGAATAGTAAAGCTGGATTTAAATGGTGATTCAATATTTAACAAAACTCTGCCAGAGGACTCTTTAGCCTTAAAATATCAGAAAGGATATAGACAGTTTGTGGAAATACCTAATTATGATTATATGAAGACGGATAATGATGATGTTGTTATAGTATAAATATATTTTCAATGCTTATTTTCATTATAAGAAAGTACATATTAACATTTTAAATAGATTATATATATGATTTTTAATATATTATGTAAAAATGTCATAACTATATTTTGATTTTTTTTACATAATTATAAATTATTTAGTATATTTTATAATTATGTAAAAATTGATATAAAAACAAAGATAAACCCTGCTTATGTTGTTAACCTTATCTTAAACACATATATTGTTTTTTTTTTAAATAAATATAATGCTTAATAATATGTTGGGTTTCAGTTATGTTTTGACATTAAAGCAAAGATGAATTGAAGGAGGAATTAGGAATAGGATAATAAAAAATTGTGAGCTGCTTTTGTTCACAATTTATTTAAAGAAATACATTTTGTAATGTATTTATTTATTACTAAACAAATATCAAAACAATGGTTTGATAACTTTAGCACCCTATTATCAAACCTCAATATAATTAAGCTAAAACCTGATAGTCTTAAGATAAATGATAAGAGTTGAAGACTTGTACCTACAAAATATTACAAACTCGAGAATTTCTCAGTGGCCGACCTTATAAACTAGAAATATGTAGCAATATGAACCATAATATTTGTTGAAGTTGAAATTGAAGGTCGAATGAAAGTGGTGAAATATTTCACGCATTGGTGAAGGGATGGAAATAATGCTAAAGTTGCATCCAAAACAAACTCGTTTGAGATTTACATACGCAATAAAAAAAATATATATGACAGCGAAAAGCGCGCGAAATCAGTTGTTTGCGGGAGATCGTAGCGATCGCACGGTGCAGAAATGATTTTAAGTGAAAGAAAAATGTTTTTATTTTTATTTATTTTTATTAGTTCAGTGAACACAGAGAATTCGTTGCGTAAGTTTTTATTACTATACAGGGTTTTTAAAAGTATAATTTTTAACAACAGATATAGAGAGAGTTAGTGAAAGGAAATTATTATAATATCATATAATATATTTAATTTTATAAATAATATTCAAATTTGGTGCTGATTTATTACAGTTCCAAAGTAGCTTATACATACGCACTCCAGGCTCTAAAAATACAATAATTATATATCCGAATGTTATTAATTTTTTGTCACTTTTTAAATACCGTTTGAATATAATGCAATCAGTATAGATGATTTAAGACTTCTTTAATACCATCGAAATATCGAATTATTTATTAATCAGGTGTTTATCTATACTTAAATATTTTCTTTCGTACACATAAATCATAATAGCACATTGTGTGTAAAATATTCTAAGAACTCATAACATTGAATATGACAACTCTTAACAAAGGAATGCATCATTTTATTAATATTCATAAAGTATAACCATTAACTTCCAGAAGACCACAAAGTGCAATTTTGTACAATATAAAACCTTCAACATAAAACATCTGATATTAAATCTTTATGGTGTCTGAGGTGACCATGATGGTCTGTGCAAGACCTAAATAATAATTACATTTTTAATTTATTATTTATTATAATTTAAAACCTTCTCCCTTTGTCAATACTAACTGATCCACAAATATCACACATTTGTGGCTTCATTAGCTAGCAGTAAATATTTCGTATACGCTTTTAGTATAGTACCTAGTTTACTAGAGAAAGGCTCTCGTATGTCGTCACCGCTCTCTTTCTTTCTTTCTTTTGGCCCTTATAGCCCCATATTTACGCACCTATTGGTTATAAACTCGTGAAATATTAAAAAAAAAAACCACTTTATTAACGGAAATATTATATTATGCTGAGGTCGGCATGTCATTTACCTTAGCAAATAGCCAAGAATAGCCAAAGGCTCATGGGCACGCGTGCGAAGGTTCTAGTCGATGCACCCATTTGAATGCGTCCGAGCTAGTTTGTTTTATATTTATTACCTTCCGATTACGATTATCCTTTTCAATAATCGTAGATATACTAATCGATTTTATTATTTATTAATTAAAAATCGAATAATCATTCATGACAAGTGATGTAGAACTAGTTCAGTGAAGTGCAAAAGCTCAGTTAGGTAATTAGATGTAACTCGCCAAATCGCGATTATGTATTGTTAAGTAATCAGTCTTGTTCATTTTAATAATGCATCGTGCATTTACAAATGCTTATTGTTACGATACATTATTGATTTGATACGTATTTTTATAAGTATTTTCATTATTTAGAATTTTCTCAAATAGTGCCAATATGAAATAGTAAAACAAAAGATGCATTAAGCATTTGAAATACTTTGATTCCTAACGTAGAATGGCTGGAGATTGTTTGTGAAAACAGCGTATTATATACCAATTGCGTAACAACTTTCGTTACGCTCTCGGCCAGTGCTTGGTACTGTAGGATATCGGCTTATTCTACCGTAAATTATATCTTACGGTTTCTCACTTATAAACCATTATATTCCTAAAAGAATATTTGTTAATTGTTTTTTAGCAGATTTCCTTACAATTTATTACTACCATATTTTTAATCAGAAAGGGTCTCAATTTTAGGTGCAGCTACGAAAATTTAACAATTAAATTTAATTAATTTGAATTATAGATTATACGTTTAACTTTTATAAAGGATTATATTTATAACGGATAAGATATATTTATTTTTATGTGGATGTACCATGAGTAGAAATTCTGTAATATTTTAAGATAGAATTTTCTTTGGGCTTCACACCAGAGATTTAAGTCTCTCGCAGCCCTAAAAGAGAACATTCATTATATATATACGGAGCATACAGAAAGTGTTGCGGCAAATTATGGAGAGAAAGAATAAACACTTAGTCTATCATACATGATGTATAATGCAAAGCAGTTGTGTTCTATTCAGTCACTTCCTGCCTCCGTATAAAGATAAACATTGCGTACACAAGATAAGTTATTCTTTACGTGGAAACATTGCGAGATTTTGTGATTTGTATTCGTAGGAATACGGAAATATTTAAGAATTATTAGTGTATGCCGACGGATGATCGATAAAATACAAAATAATATGTATAACAACATATTTTTACATATATTAGTATATAAAACATGTTATTATATTATAATACGACCATAGGTAATTCAACTCACGTTTTTTAAATTTATCAGACATAAAAATGTATATTTTTAAAATGTCTTAAATTTTGAGGAAAATTAATATGTCACCGAACAATATATTACGAGTGCAAAACTCGCCACGAATTTCGGTCTAGGCCTTTAGCAAGGATGCGCGTGAGTCTATAAAACTTAAATCTGCTATTGGACTTGTTATGTATTCACAATGTTACGAAAGAATGCAAAATGCAAAATGATCATGTGGAGTTCGATCCTTGCTAGGATTAATGCGTAGACTTATAATTAGAGAGAAGTATCCTGTAGTAACTGTTCTTTATCTATCAATTTTAGATATTCTATTATATATCTATTCTAAAATATATTCTTTAACTATGAGCATCACAAAACTCACCCCCAAGATAGATTTGGCATTTAGATAAACATCGATAATCGCAAATATATTACATTATTTACTTTGGCGATTCGAGTGCTCTTAATCGTTTGCAATCAGAGATCAATAAAAGCAGTTGCATTTAGGTTATTTAAATATCCTTACAGATGTCATCCCAAGTCAGGGGTTACAGCTAGTATGTATATAGAGTAATTTGTCGAGTGTATTGTGGTCAGGGTTTGGCAACTGCAGCCGGCCTCGTCCCCGATTCTCTTATTTTGTAAGACAAGTGGAATTTTACGCCCTTTCCTAACATCTTGGACACTACTATTTACCCGATACGTGGCTGAGTGGGTTGATTTAATCGAATGTGTGTGTTCGAATCTCGAAAGACCATGTTCGTCTGACGGTTGAATCCAGCGAGGCAATAAATTTTTATCACAATAATATACAGAATAATTCGTGATTTATTGATGATTTTTCTATATCGGTTTTTAACCGATTAAAATTTAAAGTGCGATTTTTATTGAGTAGCTCTCAAATAATTCAATATCTTATGATCAAAAATATTTATGTCAAGCGATGAGTTGTTTCGAGGAATCTATAATTTTAATAACATATATATATACTATGAATAAATAAATAAAATCACATTAAATTATTTCCGAGTTTAAAAATAAGGATGTTCTTTTTTTTATTACAAGTATTTATTAGTTTGGATATTTTAATCGGGTCCCAGGAAAACAAGAATGCAATAACAAAGAAGACTTAATAACTGTTGAATAAAATATAAAAAATAAGATCAAGATATATTTTTAGCTACGCAACATTTTAAAACGACTATTAGGTAGTATAGATAGTATATGACTGCAACTATTGGAGAATATTACCTTGTTGATAACCATAGTTAATATTGTAATGAAAAAATATGGTTACCATGGTAACACATGGTATCTCGTTTCCGTTTGTAATGAAGTTATTATGGAAGCGTTCTAAGCGCAATCAATGTCCTATATTTATAATACACATTATTCTAGAAGCCTACACTGATGTTAGGTATTTATTAATAAAGGTATTAACTTATATTTTGATTACGAGACCAAAAGGCGCTTGACTCCAATTGCGAAATAAAACAAGGTCAAGTTTATTCGAATTAGTTAACGTACTGTTTGCATAAAATGTAGTTTGCACTAGACAGATTATTTGGTCTTTTAAACATATATTGAACACGTGTATGTTCATACAAAAACATATAATAAATTCCTATATCGATCAAAGAAATAAATATGCGTATGTAAAAATAAATGGTTAATAATCGTTATAATATTGAATCGACTGAAACAAAATATTTATTTTTCCATCACATACATTGACCGCATGGTACCTGATTCTTTATTTTACCATGATTCGTTAATTGCATAAGAATTCATTCTTATTAAATTGAAGGAGAATTTCATAAACTTTGAAGTGGTTTAAAAGAAAAGTATTAGGATAGTAGTATAGTACCAAAGCATATATCATAATTATATATATAACCATATTAACATACAGTTTACCAAGACAGTTTAAAGACAAAACGTAATATATTATGTTCTTTGCGTTATTTTTTTTCTCCTTCCGTATGCAATAGTGATTACTTTAGTTTAGGATTTTGTCTCTCTCATCTTGATTAACAATATCATTACCAGCTCATATGCTTAATCTATATATAAATGCTAAAGGCCACTAGTCCTGACTGTTGCAATTGTTGCAGCGGCTGATTTTACAAGATGTCGACAGAATGACGTCGCCATTGACGAATGCCTCAAGCACGCTGTGCCCGACGCTCTCAGGAAGATGAAGAAAGGTACGGGTCAAGGCCATTTTGAAACTACCTAAATATGTCACCTAAATATCCATCCCGTACAGTGCATTTATTTATTTTCAATTCACCAAAACAATTCACCTATTCAGCTATGAATAAATATTTTATACACTTACTAGGTGATCCGGCAAACGTTGTTTTGCCAAACATGTGATTTTAATTTTCAATTAATAAATAAATAAGGGTTGATCGTAGAAGGGGGAACATTTAGGGTTGTATGTATTTTTTGTATGTTGTATCATAAATGTATAGAAACAAAAAATTTTGTCTAAAAAATAAAATAAAATAGGGGGTGGACTACCCTTAACATTTAGGGGGATGAAAAAGTTGGCTGATTGTCAGACTTACTCAATACGCTCACAGTTTGATGAGAATCGGTCAAGCCGTTTCGGAGGAGTTCAAGTTCGAACCCCGTGACAATTTTATATATTAGATAAAAATTGATTGTTATGCTTAGCAGTATCCGAATAACTCTGACGAAGCGCGTTCAAACAATCAAACTGTTAATAATTAAACTATTAATTTTAATGAATGAGTTATTTTTCCAGGTGTAGCGGAACTCTCTGTTCCCCCTTTAGAACCATTATCAGTGTCCAGTATGAACATAGAAGCAGGCGCTGGTCCTGTTGTCATCGCTCAAAATTACAAGAACATTCGCTTGCACGGTCTGACTGATACCATCATTACTCATTACAAGTAAGATTATATTTTAAGGGAATGGTAATCTTCCGGTGGTGGTAAACTGAAGATCGGTGTAAATTATATCCATTTTAGAATTGTATTTATATCATGTCGTTAAATAGTATTGCCATAACAAAAATCTACTGACAAACTACTTATATTAATTAAGTTTTGTTTTCTATAAAAGTGAACGCGCCTATACTTGTAGTTATATAATTTTGTATAGCATTTATGTTCTTTAAAGTTCTTTGTAACTTACTAGGGCAGACCTCAAGCACTACCGATTAAGGACAGAGTCACTTACACCCAAAATGGAGTTTATCGCAGATTACGTCATGAAGGGCAGGATACTAGTTCTGCCCATACAAGGAAAGGGCATTGCTAATGTCACTATGGGTAGGTAACGTTTTAGATTTAAAAGAAAACATTGAGGCAGTAAATGACCCAGGCGAAAGATACCGAATGTCAAATGATCCGATGGAACGTTTAAATGGAAAATTCCATTTAGAAAATACACAAACCATGAAAGTTCATATTGTGGATATTGTCATATACAAATATTGGAAACACATAATGCTATATATTTACTGCAAAAACCCCCAAAAATAGTATTTTAAATACTTTAAAGCGTGGACGTAAACTACTTTTTTAGTTCATTATTATATATTGCTTAGATTCGGAGATAATAATAATATAGTAATAATATAATAGTTGTCGCAAATAAGTAATAATATTTATTTAATAACATATCTGTTTCCTGTAAACCACTCAACAAATACTTATCTTGAAAAAAAAAAACGCTTACGAAACCATTTTCGGGAAGAACACAATAAACATTGCAGACCTAGCCTAACAGTCACCTAATAATAATTACTACATAATAAAACTATCAACATATTTTTGACTTTGTCTTCAGTAAACCTGGTAGTGAAGCACGACTTAATAGGTGAACCGATCGTGAGAGACGGAGAGACGTTCATGCGGATTCGTGATTACCGGGTAAAATTTATCCCGAAGAAGGTCTACTTGCATTTTACGAATTTGTTCAATGGAGACAAACGGCTCGGAGATCAGATGAATTTGTAAGTACGAAACGCCATCTAGCGGCGACAAAGTTAGGTATTCTGAAACGGTGTAGAACGCCATCTATTGTCGAAAAGCAAAGTAATATAGTAAGTTTTTTTGTTATTAGATGGCGCTTATTTCTAACTTTGTAGATTGACCTTCCAAAGACTATTAGTACATTATAGGTGTTTTTATTATTATTTTTATATTATTTATATTTAGGTATTTGAAAATAACAATGATTGTAATTGGATATGGAAATGCACCTGACTAGCAATTAGTATCGAGTTAAAGTTAAATTAAAAGGCTTAATATTCATTTTTATTTTTACAGGTTCCTAAACGAAAATTCAGAATTGGTGTTCAATGAATTGAAAGATGCATACGAAAAGAATTTGAGTTCGGTTTTCCAAGATGTCACAAATAAAATATTTAATAGTGTACCAATGAACAAAATATTCCCGGAAGAATAGACTGTGATATATTAATTTTAAGCGACGTATACTAGTATGTTTTATCTCTTTTCATCAAATGCAATTTAGGTTTAATTAATAAAACGAGACAAAACAAAAGCGTTAAGGGATAATGGTTAGGAAATTCTGATGTCCTTTGCACTCGTTTGATCGTCTACATTTTCATCAACAGTGCGCTGGCTGTATTTATTACTGCTTTAATTATATTTAAGGAAATAAAAGATTTTATAATAATAGACTTTTCATTTCACCATTCCCACTTTTATTTTTACATTGGTCTGGATTTAGAAGGGTTCCGTTCATTTAAATCAATGTCCGGCATTGCTTGATTTGCAGCTCGTTGTGCGTTTTTCAAACAAATCGATTTGCAGAATGCTTCATTTATAATGATCACTGAAAATGAGAGAAAGATATAGTATTAAATTTAATCGTTCTTTGAACGAAGGTGACTCTTCAAATAGATGTCAAAATAAATAACGCCTGCGTCAACTGTGTATGAATAATTGTTTCCACGTAACCAATGAAAAGCGTCTAGGCGTTTCAGAGAAATGTTTGTCGGAGACCTGTTTCTAACGTATATTTAGTACTTTATTAATTGAAATAAAATTTGTCGTATCTCACATTTTAATTTTTTTTTTCTACCGCAAAACTACATTTTTTCTTGATAATGGAACAGATTTTAAGCTTATTTTCTGTTTTATCAAGATTTTTCCATTCTTGTTAGATGTCTCCAGATTTTGTAAAACAGGAAAGTAGAATGGAATGGGAAATTCCTACAATATTTCGATGAAACGTTTGCTTTATAATTTTGCCTCTACACTATGATTGTAGTTGATAATCAATATAGGAGATTACGTACGAAGTAAATAGTGCATTTCATCCATGTGGACGGATGCCTCAGTAGCCATCGCAAGAATTTGCAGAAATTATTATCACTATAATATTTTGAAAAATATTACTGATATTTTATAAATCACTTGCAAAATGTTTGTCTAAAACATTTGGTCAAAACTATGTACTTCTAATATTTAAAGAGGAGTCCTATTAAATTTTCTATATTTCACGTATAAATTTAAGAAACTCACATATTCCAACCAACAGGATGTAAATAAGGCCACCCAGGATAACGCTTTTGTACTCCATTTCGTTTCTATAATAATATATAAATCAATATTTTATGGCTATTGGACTGTAATTATAAATAAATTCTGAACTACTCTTAGATAGATAATCAGACTGACTAATGATGTGGCACAAATAATGCTAAATTTAGGAAAATTTTATTACAAACAATTTAAGTCCATCATCATTACCTCGGTTTTATAACTTTGGAGCACTTTTCCATTTGTACGAACTATGTACCAATCTAGAATAGAATTGTAATCTTTAATACGAAGGTGTTCACATTTATATGTTCCTGTGCTAAACCATACCAGATACTTATAACCTTGTTTATCTAGCAGCTGTCGTGGCAAGGGATCCTGGCGGTTCTGGTGGCCCTCCACAGACCTCTGATTGACATGAAAGCAGCAAACACGAGAAGAACAAACACTGATGTCTGCCAGATTTTAACCACCAGCCCGTTCATCTTCTCTGTTTGTTTAATTTGTTCGAAAACCCATCAGGATTGTAATTTTATGTGAAGAATTTTCTTTTGACAGATTTGACGGAGTATATCTTCCACAGGTTATACCGACCAACTTTATGCCACGTTGCCTCGACAGAGTATTTAGTTGTCTATAAAACTTAAAATTTTTGTTAATACAAATTAATAACACCTGTAGGTAGTAATAACCTATCATACAATGTACGCTAAATGAATATATATGAGATCACACTGATGTACCCTACATTGTTTGTCCTCGGAATGGTGGGGTACAATGAGCTTAAAGTATGTCGCGACTTTGCATCAGTAGCGTATATGGCAAACCCCCCCCCCCCCCCCCCCCCCCCCCCCCCCCCCCAACCCCCCCCCCCCCCCCCCCCCCCCCAACCCCCCAAAAACACCAACCCCGAACGGATACTGCGCATAATAGTATCGACACATAAATATGTTATCCCGGAGATATTATTTGCATAAGCGGTCCTGAAATTAGTGTGCCTTGATAGGGGGACTCTTAAATGTTTCGGATCTGTGAAATATCAAATGGTCAAATTTGTGAGGGGGAAAATTAATAAAATTTCGATTACCAAGTATCAATATTATAATTTTTACAGAAAAACTTTGTTTGCTTGCTGTTTGGTTTGCTTCAGAACACAATGCTGCTGCTCCGAGGAAGTGCCCGCCTGAATGTTTTGTAGACCTACTGATTACCCTGAATATATATTGAAGGAAGAATGTTGATAAAATTCATATATTGAAGTTCGATTTATAGAGTGGAATCAACGAGAGCCGACTTTATTTTGAAAAAGAATGTATAAAAGTCAAATTGTTTCATAATATTTGTTTTTTTTAAAAGGCAAGTAAATGACACTTAGATTTTTTAGGTCTAAGACGTGTCGGCTCCCACATGATGTTTTCTTTCACCTTGTAAGCGAGTATTAAAGCAAAATTCATTGATGTATAGACAGGATACAAAAGCACGACCTCAGGGTTGGGGTTGGTAGTCGCACGCTGATTAATTTCAAACCAACAGGACTCAAAATCCTTTGTATTTCCAAAATTAAGCTTATCTTTATCAAAACGAAAACATTTGAAAATTTGTAACGAACTCTTTTCAGTTTTGAAACAGCGTATCTATTAAACTTTTGAGTTCTATAGTCGATGTTTATATCTACAAGGAATTCTTTTAGATCACCCTCTTCCCGTCTGGAAAGGAAGGAAGGAATGATGTCGGATGATCGCCTTATTTTTTCTAAATAATTATTTTAAAGGCAAGGTAATTAGGATTTATTTGTACGATAAATTAAGACGAGCAGCCTTGACATTTAAAAAAAGTTTTTATCAAATTTTTATTTCTTTTTAAATCGGTTAAATAAATGTTTATATAAAATCTTATATGTAATAAACATGTAACTATAGTAAAATTTAAGAAGAAGGGGATAATATAAAAACGGATTTTCCATTAATATTTAATTGTCTGAATTACAACAATTTCTATGGCATAGTTACTGGTAACATAAGTCGAAAACTTAGCCTCTAGCACAGCGACATCTATGTTTCAACGTTAAATAATTAAACCTTTATGAAGGAATATGCATCAAGCACAGGAGTTTAACGTTGAAACAAAGACGCAAGAAAAGAAAATTTAGAAAAATAAGTATTCTCAGTTTTAAATGTAGTTATGAAAAACTTATTTCAATAATTATGTTTAACTAACTAATGCAATAAATTATAATCCTACAGTGATATAAAAATAATTTTAAATCAAGATCTTAAATTACTTGTTTTTGTTAAATATTTTTTTTAGTTTTTATTACGTACCTAAAACATTAAACACTGAGAATATTTATGTGAATAAATATTACTCAATACAATGTTTAAGTACAGACAACACATCAGAATTGAATAAGCATTCAATTTAGAAGAAAGAAGACTTATTACATAAACTAAAACAGATCATATGATCTAAGAATGTCTCAAGAAAGTTTAAATATTGACTTTTATCAAACAAATATTATCGCGAATTGAAAGTGAGAAAAATCACATATTATGTTATCTGTACTTAAACAGTTTAGTTAAGTAAAATAGTGAGAAATACATAACTTTTCCCTAGATAAGCAAGAGCTTCACAATTTCAAAATATATAAAGTCAGCTTTACATTACATAATGTAATTAGAATTTATCAAACATTTAAAACACAACTCAGAACCTAAACTAAACAGTTTAGGATTTTGAATCGAAAAAATTGTAGGACTGAAAACATTGTGTATATAATATCTTGTTTTTATAAATAGTCTCGGTTGTCTGGGTATTGGAAGCATAAGAAATAAAAATTACGCGGGCTATATTGAATTTTTCACTTCGTCATTTTGATAGATGGCGCATAGTAATTGCCGTGAGGGTAAATTTTTACGCACGCTAGCAAAATCACATAGGACACGCTCATCACTTCAAACATTAATTTAATTTACATTAAATTTTCTATTAAAATGAATGAAGCGACACTAAGCTACGCCTCATGGACGGCTGTGGTGACTCGGTGAAAAAATACTTTCTATTGCCCTTGTATTCTAGTGAGGTATAAAAGTGATTTTTTTTTGTTTTTTCTATATCTATATCTTAAGACATAGAAGTGCATACAAAATTCGATAGTTCGAAAATGTTAAACCGATTTATATATTTATTTTATATCTTAAAGTTAGGGTTTTCTACAAAATCAAGATTTCGTGTCATGGCAATTGTGCCGTCAACATATGAAATCAATGTGCCATTTTCTAATTTGATATCGAAATTTGTTAATAAAAATCATAACTAAACAATCATAAGTAGTTGCCATCGATTGATCTAGTCAGTAATTTTACCGATTTTAAAAAATCATTAGCTCGCTATCTTAATCAGGAATAAATGAGATTACTGAAAAAGAAAATTGCCAAAATCCCGGCGCTCTTGGAATGACTTTCTAAATGCAATGCTTTTTGAGCCAATTGAGGAATAATTAAGCCGGGCTGCTTAACCATAAACAATAAAAAACATTGTTACGATCCAATATTAGAAATATTAAAGCATAACAAGGTCAGTAAATTAACACGTAAAAACTTAATATATACCTATAATAACCTAAAATTAGCACCATCTAATATTTTCCGTCAAAATTAAAACCACATATCTGTTAATGACACTAAACTGCGACAACACAAACGTGTGTGATGTCATTATAATTAATTTTTTTTCTCTAAAGAATAATTAGTACTTTGTTAGACTTAAATTCGAATAAACTACTTATCGTTATAGATATGGTAGTAATATATCGTCTACATCTAGCCAGGTTTAGTAGAAAGAATATTTCATATATTTTCCTTCACTTCTGGTGGTTTTATTTCTAAACCTAACATCACCCGGCTGTAAAAGCGAATTCACTTTTCACTATAACTTAATTCAGTCTTGATCGGTCACTGGAATTGAGTGGTCGACGTAGATCGCCGACACCCGATAGGCACTGGTGCAGGAATCCTGGAAGCACCAGATCCGCGATCCTTTCTCGGGGCAGCCAGCTGCCTGGTGCTAGTGGACCTTTCCAGCTTCCCATCAGACATCACCCAGGCCGACGTAAAATCTGCGTAATCAGAGTCTTTTGAACTCGCTCTAGACAGAGAATCTTCTCCTTTTGAATACGTCCTAATGATTTCCTTCATTTTTTCTAACACTGTCGCATCATCTTTTGCGCTCTCCGCTGACCGGAGTATTTGTTCTAACAGGGGGCTAAGCGGTTTCTGAGGTGGAGACCGCAAGGTGGCGCTGCTGGCCCTTAAAGGGGAATTACGTTTAAATGCCTCATTTTGAGCTCGTGGCTTAATTTGGCTTTTCGGAGACTTATTTGGATTGTCAAATGTGTCAGCGCCGATAGTAGGTCGGGATTTTGTCTTTGTCTGGTTTGGAGCGGTCCTGCCGCCCCAGGTGTTTCTGGATGTAGGTGGCAGCTTCGGGGTTAGTTTTGGGGATGATTGCACTGGTGTGTGCTTAGGGCTGGGTGTGTTTCCTCTGCTAGGAGTCCTATTTCTAACGGGGGAGTGAGGGATTCTACTGGCTTGTCGATTTCGAATGGTTTTCGTTGGCGATTCGGATAACTCCCTAGTTGGTCGAAGGCTTTTGCTCGGGGAATCGTTATTTTCGTGTACGACGATGCACTCGGGGCTCGCGCGATTGGACTTGTCTTCTGAATTAGCCTTCCTGCCTCCGTAGAAGGTGTCAGAGAAATCAGTCTTGCGGAGGCCAGTGGTCAAACTAACGTAGTCATCCACACGCTCAGTCTTTTCAATATGGCAGCCATCGTCTTGGTCGAGACGCTCTGTAAAAGAAAAACGCATGTATGTCATACAATCTGTGATTTGTAAACTATTGCGTACAAATTTCATCTGATGGTAAACTTTAGTATTAAATTTATATTTCACCCACATTTGTTTGAATTGACGGGTTCCATTGCTACAGTATATCAATTGATAATGGCGAATAACCTAATAGCAAGCCTACTTCAAATGTTATCAGGTTTATGAGCCATTAAGCGGCTATAATACCCTAAAATCGGCAGAACCGTCACGTTTTGTTGTATATGGCGAATACCATTTGCAGATAATGATTACTACTTATTTAGAATAGCTACCTGTTTGCAAATATTTCGAAACTGGCCTCGTAGTTACACATCATATCTTGAATTGATTTGAAATGCGCATAATGAAATTTTTGTTTTATTTCCTAGTTTATCAGTCACGTTATTGCAAAAGTATTTGCCTTTTGTAAAATGTGTTTTTCTGTCTTTCTTTCTTTCAAATATGGTAATTTTCGATTACTACGAGAATTCGTACGTCGAGAATTCGAGGTCGATAGATATCTTTTGCGAATGCAAACAACTAACATATACTATAGATCATAATCATCTACTTTTATAAATCATTTTAAATAATTTATAGTGTATTTAAGGTCATAAGAAGTTATGTTACCGTTTTATACAACAAGTTTCCTGATTCTCCATATTTTATATTGCCATAACCGACGACCGTGACTTAGCTGCAACATGGTGCCGTGCGCACTTTCAAGGACTTTAAAGTTATTACAACTAAATAGTCCCGGATATGCTCTCGGTAGGCGACATTGATAGAAAATTGTATGAAAAATATTTTCGATTTTATAGGAACAACTCACAGCTAGTTATTATACTTATATTTATATAATTCAATATAAATATAAAAAATATAAGCTAATATAAGCTCTTCCAGAAACAAGACTTAAATGATATGACTCCTTTTCCTTTTAATTATGACTCCTAGAAAAAGGCTGTCGTAATTCAGTGATAGTTACTTATGTGAAAAGCAAAGGGAAAGCACTGGAACTAGACATACAAATTGACCAAATATGTGACCCCAGGGCAAGCACGACTCACGAATCCTCTCCATACCTGGCAGATGCAACTATGTATGCAATTTGAAATGCTTATACGGAAGGGCACAATGTGATCATTGATCATTGTTATGGAACAGGGTTTTGCTAGGACAAAAAAAGTAAGATAAGGCATCCCTGCTACACGCGAAGATGCGCTTTGATATAATTTTATTTCACATGTTTTATGTGACAGTGATGTTTTCAATACTATACAAATATACGAAAAAAAAATCAACTCTTATTCAGTAGGATAAAATAAATTCCAACTTTAACAAACATTAAAATCGAGGTTATCACTATGAAGTAAAAAAATTAATTTCTTTGTCAGACGTCGTTTAAATTGAGAACTCAAATGAAATAGAACCTCTTTAGATTATAGGAAAATTTAAATCCAATATTAAATGTATTAAACGTATGTCATATCACAAGCGTTTTAATATTTTCAACAGCGTGTTATCAGCACCTCTACATCAAATTTTCATTCAACGCGCACGAGTCGCAACGTATAACCTATTTCATTAAAATCACAAGCACGATTTAATTAAAAACCGCGCGTTAACAAGTGCACTCAATCATAATATTAATGACATCAAGTGCTATCAACCAATTCAAGACAATTATGTGCGCAAATAAGTCTGTGTATAGTCGTCTTATTGTTACTGACCCCAGGAATGGTTGTCGTCAGCGGGTCACTTTGGGATCGCATTTATATTCAAACGGTGTATATATACGTCATGAATTCAAATAATCTAGATGGATGACGCACGACTGGTTTTAATTACATAAAATCGAAGTCCTATAGTCGCACAAAATATGTATCACGCGAAGGAAGATTATAATTCAGCCAGCCAGGAGTCAATTTTCTGATATTATTAGACAGAAATGTGATTGAGGCGACGACGAAAAGTCAATTAGACATCAGAATGTTTTCAATTTTGGTTTTGTGTTATGCCTCCATATTCCCTGTTGCCCCTTGAGCGGACAATGGTTACTTTGTAATGTTTATATCCTTTATTATTAGGAAGGAAGGATGCCTTTGAGCCATCAATGAAACCGACTAACGTATGCTAAAAAATATTTTTTAAAACAAAATCTATTGTCTATGTCAACATAAACACCGTGCCAATTAAAAAATATCAAATAGAACAATATATTTCCATTGATCAACACCCAATAATACCAAAAAAAATACATCGCGCGCTGGTGGTTCAAATGAATACACCACACCTCTGATTCAACATATATACGAGTATCTTTACTTACTTCGTATATGTTCAATTGCTCTAAATTGAATGTTATTTTCGAATGTCTCATTTTAGTTATCTGTAGGACATCGGCCAATCAACATCAATGCAATGCAAAACCCCGATTCCTTATTAGACAATACCTAGTAACTATTTACTAACGCACGAAACAAATATTATTATAACAATATCTCAAAGAGTATAATTTACTAAAACATTGAGCAAATGGAATAAATATGAGCGTAACGAGATAGTTGTAATGACACGGGCGTTAGGGCTGGCCGCTAAAGAAAATTGATTGCGCATAACTTTTAAGCGTTGTAAAATTATAATTAGCTATTATGTAATTTCTTATAAATAAGCTTGATAAACATTTGGGAGATGTCTCTTCGTATATTTTTGATTTGACAACACTAAATTAATTAACTATAAAACTTCTAGATAGATCGTTTCTAAGATAAGCTAGCTCAGAAATATGTAAACCAACCGAGTTTATTTCCTTTAGGACTTTTTTAGATTTATGAATTTTTTGTACGGTGGCCAGAAAAGCAGTAATGGATTTGACCTACAGAGAAACTGCAAAACATTTGTCAGTTCATGGTGTGTTTAAGTGGGCACTTTTAAACGAAATGAAGACACTTCCTTCCTCCGTATATAAATCTATTCCGTTCAAATCCCTGCTATAATTTTAGACAAGAATGTTTATTTAATTAGTAGCGTTACTATTAGAAATATATAAGTTCTATTGAATCTTAAAATTATTTAGTTTAAAGTACATGTTTGACAACCCTGAAGGAGGGATGTAATTTAGTCCGGAGCCAATTTAACGGAACGACGCGTGTCGTCGGCGCGCGCGCATTGCGCAAAATTCTACTGCGTGGCACTAAAACAAAGGCTATAGCGACATTTTTACTGTATTAAACTATCCCTACCTAATGAATTAGATTTAATAAATATGTTATGCAAATTTACGTTCAGGGTTAATTTCTATATTTTTAGATTTATTTTAGCACTCTGAATTTACCAACCGAAACTTCTGCTTTAATCGAATTATTTCCAAATGAAAATATATATTCTATTCTATTACTATTGGCTATTCTTGATAAAACAAGTCTATTTTCACTTGTTAGTTATGTTTTTTTTAAACTATTTTATTCTCTCTCTTCTTTTTCTTATTTTTTATTTATTTTTATTTTGCGCCTTAGTTATATTAATATAGAAACATTTTATGCCCTCTCCACTTAGACCCAAACCTCAAACAATAGTCTCGTAGCGTTCGTTTACTGCAATTTCCCTGTCTTTTCACGAAACTACTCAACACCGGTCACACTAACTGTAATTTCTACTCATTATCCGCTAAACAGATAGTCGTGAAATATGTCTAACTCATTATCTTGACATATTTTATGCTTTGTTCTTGCTTAACTGTTAATAAATTTCTATCTATTAATAAATTTCTCACTTTACAGTGTCCACTTATTAATAACCTCTTGGCTGATTCCGTGATTTCGTACAAATAGAATTTTACTTAGTTCATTAATGTTACTTAATGTCATTTTGCTGTTGAATCGATTTCGAATAAGTCTCCAAAAAACTATTTTTAATGGTATATACTATTACAACTTACCGCTAAAATCAGCATCTTCCATCGACGTTTGGCTGTGCAGCGAATATCTATTGGTTGTCTTTGTATTCGGTGATCCCTGGGTGGAACCCGCCACTACTCCCAAGCTTCTGTACCCTTCATCAGATACTTCTGAACCATTATCTGATGCACTCTCAACTGCTGGTGCAGGGGAAACAGGCCGTGGACTCTTATTTCGGATACCTAGAGGTGCTGGAACCAGGTGATTTGTCGGTACAATTTTGGTCCTTCGATCAGGTGATGCAGAGCATCTAACAGGACTGTGTGTTCGTGGTACTAAATGCTTTCTGCTAGGGCTGGCTCCCCTGTCTGTATCTCCGAAATATGGTAGACTTGTCGGCGCATCTAACTTGTTATTGGACTGGTACTGGAGACTTCTGGGCTCATCATTAGATTGATACGGCATAGAAACTGGTTCGTAGGTATTGAAGGTAGGTCTTTCGTAGGTGACTGTAGCGCCAGCGAGGTCCTGTTTAGGTCTGGCAAGCCGAGCGGAGAGGGATGTCCTGTGCTGTGCCTTACAACGGCACGGATCGTGTTTATCCAAGTAATGTGCCAGCGTGTCCCAGCCACCGCCGACTCGTACCATTACATGTGAACGTAAAATCTGGAATAAAGAATTTTTATGTAAAAACCGTTAGAAGATATATTTTTAGGATAAAAACAGGATATACCTAAAGAAATTTTCATTAAAAAGACATTCAAGTTTCAAAAGAATAATCAGACATATACAGCAAACTATATTTTTGTTCAATTGTCATGTTCGTGTGCAATAAGGTCACAATTTTAAAAACCGTATGCCAGCACCATAAAAGGTTCCGGAAACACTTGACGGTAATTACTACCACGTGGCTATAAATGATTTTAATCCATTAATGGATCTATAGATCTATTTTGTACGCCCGCGATGATTCATGTACTGGTCGTACCCGTATACGGTCATATGAAATGCATGTTTAGTTGACCTTTGTCCAGTGTTTCTTGACACTACTATTTTTGGAACGTTTGATAATTTTCTGAAGGGTTTATGATATACTTTACATTGTTGTGATTTTTATCACTACTTCGTCTTCATAAGATAAAAGTTTACACTGTAATCAACACTGCCATATATACTATGTTATATGAGTAGTTGTACCTACTAATAGTACTTTTATGAAGTTTTAATTATTACATTTACTATTGCATAAAAATTAAACGATCCCCTTTTCCCCTCTTTGGTCTCTTGTTATTAAATGTAACGCTTAATTAATGCGAATTGCAATTAATTACGAGCAACACTTCCTGCTCACCTCCACACACGTTAGATGCTATTTATCAATAACAAATGACTTATTGCCGTCCGTGTGTCATTTGTCACATTTAAAGTTGATCTCTAACTTTAAAAATAACACCAGTTCTTCATGTTAGGAGTATCTACACAATTATAAAAAATATAAAACATTCCATAAAAACTTATGAAGAATATTATCAAACAAAATTTGAACGTTTTTGTTAAAGCAATTAAGTTTCTGCTACTAATTATGTAGCGTTAACGTTATGTGAATGAGTCAAATTTGCCAGTCATAGATTTTTCAATGGACCATTAAGTGCTAAGCTAAGAAAAAATTTCAAGTCATCTCGGGAATCCTTTGAGGTTCAATAGTGCTTGAACGCCATTGTCTAAGGATCCGTGTTTTAAGACACTACCATTACATATATTCAAGTTGGAATAATTTGTTTATTTTGCAATGCTTTTAGCGAAAGATACTCATCACTATATATTGAGGGATTTAAATCAACAAGAAATGTAATATTACTTTGAGCGAAATACTAATGATTTGATTTGATATTTAATTATTTATACCAGAAAAACTTTAAATGTAAACTATGTAATAAAATGTTGGCAGCATTTTATTTAGCATGAAGATGGACTGGACGTCCATACTTAAAAATTGTTTATCTTAAAGTTTTTCAAGGTTTTCTAGGACCTCTACAGAGGTCATACTACTCACGAAAGCAGTTTGCTTGAATCTCAACACTACCTTGACCTTGCGTCAAACATGGAGTGACAGAACCCAAACTATTGGTCTAGTTTGTATTGGATTTCCTTTTGTGTAGGCCTATCATTAATCAAATCGGAATTTACTTATAACTTCTTTATGGTTCTGATACAAAGCCCATTTATAACAATGATAGATTAGAAAAGGGTACATTTTCAAAGTTACAAGTTTAATTTTAAGAACTTTATGGAAGGCCATTACAATAATTATGCATTATTGCTAAAATAGCCGTATCTTAATGTTTTAAATAAATATTCATTTGACGATTGCTGCTGTTTAAATATAACAATGACAACTGCCTATTGACTATAATTTAAAAACTAGATTACAAGAATAGTGTGTCCTCGTAGGATTACAAAACAACTCACCCGAACAAAAATTAGCAGCCTTGTGTCCCCGATTCTGTACTTTCCCTCAGAGACTCTCACCATTGGGAACTGGGTGGGGCAGGAGCACCTTTCTACCAAATCTCTGACCCTCTCATCCAGACTCCTCAAATCATTAGTCACCAACTGTGGTTGCGGCCCAGATGGCACCAGTCCCAGCGCCGAGTCATCTGGTCTCAACTCTTCTCCAGCTAACTCTCGTTCAATCTGCTTCTCCATTTGAACCAGTAAAGGTGCTGGCATACCAAGAACAGCTCCCTTTCTGGCCACCTCCAATAGACAAAGAACCACATGTTTCTCATTTTTTCTTAAGCACAAATCGTCAGTCTCAAATAAGAGACATTCCAGGATGCCCAGTGCTTTTCTGCACCAGTCGATGAAGTTGGACAGATTGTCTCTGGCAAAAAAGGTTCCTGCTTTGGCAGCTGGTAGCATATTAACTGGAGGCCGGGCACGCAGGGCTCTGGCCAGAGTAATTGCTTCTTCTGTGTCAGTATTGAGGGACTCCAGGATCTGCTTTGCCGATTCGCGGACAGCGTTCGCGTGCTGTAAAAAAGATTTTCGTTAATTAACTAACTATAAACAGACTTTAGACTATTAACTAACTAACTACCTTTGAAACTTAACGAGTCGAATACTTTGTAGCAATCAAATCCATGGGAATTAAGATATTAACAATTTTTATTAACAAACCTAAATTGAATTATAAATAATAAATAAATATAAATAATATATTTATTTATTATTATAAACCCGAAATATTTGTTAACGTCAATATAAAAAGTCAATAGAAATTTTTTTTTATTTCGTGTTTTAGTTGTCTTTCACCGGTGATTTTACAAAATTTTATGACTGATCATGCAAACTAATTCACACTTTCTTCTAACAAAAAGGCATGTCAATAACAATATTAGCACTGCTTTTGCACGAAATTGTACGATGTCAGTTTTAATCGAGAGCGCAGGCGCCGAGCCAGACTAATTTGTTGCCATATCTGACGACGCTAGATAACGAAGTTTTTTAGCACTTTCTATACATGTCGTATTATGGTAGAAACGCACGCCAAATTTGGCCAAAGTACCATTTCTGTAATATCTTACTTTGAAATCAAATACAACATACGGCTCATTAATGTATTACATAGTGTATAAATAAAAATACGCTTATATGTATGTAAGGAGTGGTAACACATGTTTACTTGTAATATTCAGTGAAAAGAAATCGTGTGGTAAAATTACTTTCGAGATGTTTTCTCTTATCACATATTGTTTATGGATTGATTATATTTTCTTCCGTTAAATATTCTGAACATAAATAATTTAAATTATTATATATTTTATTTCATTGAATGATTCTTAATAATCTTTCTTGAAATAATCTGACTTCATATCAAGCAGCATCCCAATTTCCTGCGGATTTGTATAATTTATTTTACATAAATATCGAAATATTGAAACGCCACTGAACTCATAATTTCGAATATATCAAACGAAACGTTTTATTTAAAACAGCCTTAACATTAAAAACCAGTAGTCAAATAACGTCCGCGAAGCGTGTAATAAGCACATTAAGTAATTTTACATGATTATTATCTGAGACCTAAAAGGGCGCGTTTGGGCAATCAAGAATTGTTTACTTTCTTTATAACAAAGATTAAATATTTGTTTAATACTCAAAATTTGGAAGATAATCAATATAATCTGTAATATAAATAACAAACTATTTGAACTGTTTTAAGTCTTTTTAAATTGATTTAGTTTTTATGATCGAAAGATTTAAGTAGTTATCAAGTGATTTAAGGGAGTGTCTTTTTGATCTTGCTCTTACGTCGCTACCGAATGATAAATCTTAGTTCGACGATAAAGAATGACCAAATGAAGTTGCTCCTCCAGATCTTCATGACTTCGGTCAGGTACCTTTTGATACAATCTACTATTGTATATTATTTGCTTACAGCTCTATTGCTATACTTGGTACCTGCCTATGTTTTAATATAAATGTTTTGAATTCCAGTACCGCGTATGGGGCAAGCATATTATTTCATTCATGCCTTGTTTTCCTGGGAAGTGAATCTAAGATATCTGAGTAGATATTTTCCTTTTTACAGCCTTTGAATAGACTATATTAAAAACGATCGATTTGAAAATATTCTTTTATTTTCGACTTGGCCTTGGCTTATGGTTTTTTACATTGGCGGATGGTTGATAAACGATACAACTTGAAAGGCAGCCCTGTGACTACAATAAGATTAGAATTCAGGTTACATTTCAACTAACGTTAGTAATTCATAATTAAAAATAAATTTCTCCGATCTTTACTGTTCTGATCTTTGGTGTTACCAATGCTTTTTCATTTTGTTGCTGAAGTAAAAAAGAGCCAAGTGGATAAACTATCGTTCGATCTCATATTTACAAAGGGAAACATTCAATACTATAATTGATGCGTTGTTAAAATTAATGTTCAACTTTATAATTTTATGTAATAACAGTTATGACATCTGTATTTATGTCTGTGCATTTCATATTTCATACAAGGACTCGTATTGTTCGTGTAACCTTTTGTTTTTATGTCATACTTTATTAGGCTGGTATTACTGTTATTAATACTTTACGGGGGCTCGTGCTATGCGTAAGCAAAATGATTAAAACGTCAATATTTTCGCTTTCGGTTGCCATGCTGGTCATATGCATACTCTCTTATGGAAAGATGTAATTTTTAAAATTTCTTTGTCACAAATTTGGTCACGCTGCAAAGAAGCGCACGCACATACTATTTCCATACTTTATTCCTGCGATTTCGCATTAGAGATATACTTCTTAGTTACGCCGTAAAATATATATTTGCGACTAAATATAGAAAACGGAAACTCGCGTAAAGGAAATATTTTTTCAGGGTTTTAGGTCTAAGAATCCGGTCAATTGCGGTAATGACACTTAATTACCGAGGTGGGAAGGTGAACCTCATTACTGTCATAAAGTGCCGTAAGTGCACTAAATACCTAATTAAATGAGTATAATAGTTATTTTAAAATTATTGACATGTTTTCTTTTAAATCATTAAATTTAAAAGGATTTAACCGCATACTACGAGACAAGAATTTCAGAATATAATCAAATTGATTATAAACTAATAATTACATAATACAATCGCCGCTCAATTATTATTCTTTAAATGCCCGATTAAAATAAAAATATTTTTTTATAAAGTATTCATATATTCAAATGTACTAGAATATATTACGCAAACCAGAACAATCTAAAAACACCTGTAATTATTAAAGCTGCAGGTAATAGTAATGGGCAAGGCGTGAACTAAGTTGTAATGGTATGTAATTGTAATGTACTAATCGTTATTATATTCATTATTCAGTATTTTATTAGAAAACTATTGAGAGACGCCGGCTTCGCACTGCAGTGATTATTTGACGAAGTATCAAACATTATATTGTATTTCTTTTGCGAGAGTAGGTACTGTACATTCTTAAATAATGAAGAAGCACTTGAAAGATGATTAATTGCAAATAAAAATTGTGTTTATATGCGTTTAAAAAGATTAACTTAAACCTGTCAAACAATAACGTAAAATACTTGCATTTGTAACATTTTCCATAAAATATGACTTGGTTTTAATAAACTATTTTTAGTCACACATAGTAATTTTCGGCTCTTTATAGCGAACAAACAACGAATTTAGATCGCTTTTTTAATCATATTTGGTAAAAAATATTTTTTTGAACTTCTCAGACTACATATTTTGCATCTACCTCATTAGAACCGTTTATCGATTGCTCCATGCGCCGGCGCCGCATAACGATATGCTATAATTATTGTATTGATCAATATGTACTCGTTACTTCAATAAATTATCCAAGCATTACTATAATAATATCTATTAGCATCTATCCCGATATCTAAATAGTTTTATTCCTAACTTAATTTGTTCAAGAGAATCGAACGAATACTTTATTAAAAAACTTTTAGGAAGAGATTATTTGATATATATATTTTATAAAAATACACCGTTTTTAATACACCGCGTTTTAGGGAAGCAACAGTCGCATGTATGGGTATCAAGGTGACAAGTCTAATGATAGTACCTATAACTTATCTTACTTATGTGTAGGTCTTCCCACGGTCCCAGTCGTGTTAATTCAGAAACCCGTGCACGTTACGCACAAAATTTTATAATTTTAAAACAATTTCCATTCAATGTTAAAAAGATTGTCAACGAAAACACATCATTCAATTCGAATTTGTTCGAAGACTAGAGCGTTCAAACAACCTGTTCAGCTTATAATATCAGTATGGATTAAAAATTGTGTTAAAAATATGATAATAAATATAATATAGAATAAAATATTTAATAGTGATCTAATAATGCAGGTTTTTAGTTTGCTACAAATACATATTACAAGCAAGTGCACATTGGCGACTATGTGAATTATAAGTAGGTACATAATTCGTTATTTTATATTTGTATACAGATGCAATACTTTTTTTATTGTTTGATCTGGCTTATTGAGGAATTATGTGAGGAGGATGGATTTAAACTAATTTCGTAAAAAAAAAAAACAAGCGTGGGAATCGAATTTGCGTTCAATCGCTTGGTATTATAAGTAACTAAAGAGTGTCAAATAATAAATAATGTCAAATAATTACGTCTATTAGTTTACAAAACAAATAGGCCTATCTATAAATCGTATATTCACAGAAGGAATCTATGAAGTGATCTGTGAAATAGAAGATCTACCCCATACATCAGTGAAGGATACACCTCACCCACTTCCGGGTGTTCAGTAGTTAAACTGGTCTTAAGTTAGCAGTTACAATGAATTAACTGCGTGCTCATAGAACTATGAACATACAAAGCGAAAGATAATTAAATACATGATAGCCAAATGAAAGGTTTCTGATGAGGAAGACATCAAGTTGGCGACATATCAATACCGCCTACACCTTGTAGCAAATGTTTTAATTAAACGAACAAACGACATTGCAAGTTAAATTTATTGTCAGCGTATAATTATTATACATTATCTTAAGTGTTCCTTATGATAAAGAAATTATGGAATACAGAGATAACTATAAAAACATGTGCCAATTACTGATCCGGAACAAAATTCTGTTTTCTTCGGATTATCATATGTTTTATTTAATTTATCTGATTGTAAGTGTATGAGTGTGTGTCGGAGTCAAAATACATCAGGTTTGTTCACAACTTAAGCTATGTTTTCGCCCACTATTCAAGTACCTAAACTTTTTGTAATATATATCAATTCTTTTCTATTGACAAGTATCATTTTATGAAAAGCGAAGCAGCTCTGCAACAATGGGTCACTCGCAAAAAGATCAGAAACTTATGTTTAAGGCCAATCTAAATCATTAAAATGTCATAAGCAATTCCCACGGGGTTCCAATCCATTCTACAATATCAGGAGCCGATCGGATCGTGATTCATGGCCGATTTAGTTTACCATTTATTTCAATGCTATATTCGACAAGAGACAAATGAATCGCGATTAAACTAAACATGACTTAACAGTTTGGAAAACCTTAGGTTCATTTATTTAAAATTTCGTTTCAATACAAAACAATCTTGAATATTAAATTATTACGTTTACTCGTTACTCTTCGAGGCCATCTTGGTAAGGAAAATCAAAATAAAATAACCTCTAATAAAATTGTACAATACATAACTAAAACCTGTGCAGTATGCATACCTAATCAAAGCCGAAAGGGAGTCACAACAGTTCTAAATAAGCATATATAGTTACTAAATCATCAGTTGAGAACTGATTTAGTTAATAGATGTTAGTAATAAGTATTATATTATTACTAACATCAAAGTAAGTAATAAGACGGCTCAAATTGGCTCATGAAGCTCCGAATACAACCGTATTAGTACAATCTAACTATCCAATTATAAGCCTACCGTCAATTAACAATTTTGCGAGTACATTGCACTGTCCTTGAGCGCCATTCCACACGGGGCGCCCATCAAGGTCGGACGTCCAGCATTTTAAATTAATTACGGAAATGTCTGTTTGATGAATGACTTGGAACTCGATAACAGCACCTTTTAACACCTTTTTTGGCGTGATGTGACGAATCAGAGATGTTATTTCGATAATGAGGCTGTTATTATGTCCTTATACGGAGTTGATTCGGTTTTGTATGAGACGTTTATTAAATTACTGTTTGTATAATAGTCTACATTGTGATTTTTCGTGATGAGAAAAATTTAAATTTATATCAATGTGGTGATGGTTAGTCCCATTATACAATGCTGTATTTATGTGTATATAGTGTCGATATTTTTAAATCTATATTTACAAAGCTAAGAGAAATATCGAGGCATAAAAATTAGGACAAAAGAAATACCGAAAACAAAAGACGTAATGACAATAGTTTAATTATTGTCTAACCAGGAAACGTCGTCGAGTTAATAACAGAACCTCGTATTATGTTATCACAAAACCTGTTGTGTACCAAGGTCGATTAAATTTATAAAAGCAACATTGTTATTTTTTAATAAATACTAATTTTGGAGAAACATATTTCATTTATTTAGTTATTCTTTTAATAATTAAAAAACGCAAAAACATTGTGCGATGGCCGGGAATCGAACCCGGATCAACTGCTTGGAAGGCAACTATGCTGACCATTACACCACCATCGCACTACTTCCAGCGCAAGAAATATTGGTATTATATCCTCAATGTTAAAAAATATATGAATATTATATATTAGATGCATATACATATTTAATCTTTCTTAACAATCAAATATCAATTATATTACGATTATATACGGAATTGTATAATGATAAATAATGTACCTAATACGCGGCAATACCTAAAACCGTAAGTCAAGAGAACTATGCTATTTGTTCGACGTTGTAATAAATAAACTATCAACTAAAGTAATTGTATGCATATTATCTTGCGCCCGCGCAAGATCAATCGCGTAGATTCTTTGTAAATCGCCGCTAGTTGATCGTGATCGAGATATTCAGCGTACATGAGTTTAGTGTTTTTAGGATATATCACAAGCAGTCGTACTGTATTTCACATTCGTATACAATTGTACATTTCTTTAAATAATCACATTTAACAATAGATCTACATTGTGTGTTTGTTGTTGTCTTTTTAATGACTTAATAATTTAATTTTTAAAAAACTCATTCTTTGTCTATGCATATAAAAATAGCACCAACATAAAAAAGGTAGTTGACCCATAGAGATACTCCGTAATTAATTCTAGGTATTTATTTTAAAACGTCAATATATAATAAACTCGCGATTTTGTCATTTTAATAATTTTTATTAAATGTAATGTTAGACGAACTCAAGCCAAAGACAATATTTAAACGACATGCACAAAGTCGAAATCATAACAAAAATTATTTTTTTTAGTACCGGTTAATAATGGTCACCATACATAAGTTTTGTCGCATGATAAACTGTGACCCGCATATAATTGGTCGTTCCCACGACGGGTCCCGAGACCTTTTCACTTGTTAACCATTTTTGGCTAACGATCGTTCAGGTCAAGTTAGAGAGGTCACTGTCAAATATTATCGGTGCTTACATCTATTTTATTGCAATACCTTTTTTTGCTGAACTATTAGAATGGCTAAATATATAGTAAAAAATAGCGGGTTCTCCGACAATTATGTATAATCTGTTATCTGGAAATAGCTTAATTAAGGCTGCAGGAAAATCATAATTATGTATTAGGGTTACTGAATTTACTATACTCTATTGGTTTTCTTAAATTTTACATTCTCCGTCATAGGGCAAAAGACGCTAATATTTTTACACATTTAAATGTTTGAAATATTAGTATTTTTTGGCTTCGCATAATAAGAAATTATAATGAACCTGTCTCAGTCACGAATATAGCAATAACTATATGTCAAGATCATAGCAAATAATAGCAAGTGGCAAAACACATAAATCTAAACTAACACAATATCCAAGCGTCTAAAGCAAGTCAATAAAGCATAATTTACCCATAATCTACCGTTTACAAAGTGACATTTACAATTACTCTACAATTTATGGAATATAGCGTTGGGTGTTTTTATTGAAGGACGATCGATTGTCAGCATTAACTGTAAGCTTACCTATGTTACGGATTTACAAATATTATTTTGTATAATTACACATTTTAATTAAGCCTAGATTTAAAAAACAACTTTTACGGGTTAAGCAAGCTCTGTTTAAGTTCGAGTTTGGTTGATTACCATATACAGTTGTTAAGTGCTACTTTTTCTACTATAACAATACGCTAATGAAGCCGACGGTATAAAGAGACCCACACACGATTATGGAGGTAGCAAACGCCGTAGGTGGGTACTGTTAGCTCCACATCAAGAGTATCGCCATGGTTCTAGTTTGATGAACGAATGGACAAAGGGAGAACACAACTTACAGGCAACATACGGATTGTTTAATTCTGAAAAATAAATAAAACTAACCGTCGTATTTATAACACATATAATATATTGTGTATTACCCGTGAGTAACTAACATTTGAATGAGTTTAAATTATTTAATATGAAAAATATATAGGATACGCATTAGTTTGACATCTCTTGTTGTCCACTGAATGGGTCTGTCGACTGCTATTCGAGACATGAAAACATAAAAAAAGTAAGTAATGTAATGAATTCGAGTTTTTCTATATTTCTATAAAACACAGTGTCATCATTACTTAAATGTTTTGTCACACGTCATATTCAATGTCAATTGGAGCATTATGGCTGTTGTTGCCTACCTACTTTCAATAAAAAAACTTAACTTCAACAAAGATGGTATTTTTTCCATATGGACTGCCATACCATAATGGAAGCGTAATAAATTCAACTGCTCAGCTGTCAATATCAATTTGACAGCTGTCGCCGTGACATCTCCTCGACGCTGTTCTGTCATTTGTCTAAGCCCCATTGTCGCGCCATCAACAAAATTTGTAATGCTTAACATTTGCATTTCAGGTAGGTTCCGTTTGAAAACAGCCTAGACAAATGATTATGAAACAATGAAAAACATTCGATATTCTGTTTTTTAAGCGATGAAGTTTTATATATTTTATAATTGAATTATTTTGAATCGAATTGAAATAAATGTAGAGAATTTATAATTAATTTAATTTATTTATACAATAAATCTGATCATATTGTATTCACCTAAGTAAACGTGCACCAGCCAAAACCAATTTACACAATGACACATTACTTAATTAAATGTATTGTCTGTGAACTCAAGACAATCGGTTTGATTGCGGCCCAAATTGTTTTCATGAATCATCTTGATTATATGGTAAGGAAAGTTTAAAGAAATCGTCAAGGCACGCGCATGATTCGGCGATTGGTGAACAATCAACTACTACTATATAACAGTCAGTCTAAATAAAAACAGCCTTCAAATGTATTATTCAGCTTTAAATGTATTCATAAAAACTTAAAACACATTACATCTGTCTACAACTGACTCATAAAGGATCATATTTTTATTTAACAACCAAATTAAAACCAGGTCAAATTGAAAATATTTCTTATCATGTTTCGTGTCAACTGCCCATTGGTTGGCATGACCTTCCGTTTCCATAAGCAATAAAACCCTTAAACCATCACCCACTTTTTTAATTAACGACATACGTGACCTAGCCGTCAAGCTTCGTTGATTCTAAGTAGAGATTCCATGCTTATGTTTCAAGAAGCGAAAGAGCAAATATAAAATAGGTTAATGCATCAATTTTGAAAGTCCTAGTTAAGAAATACGAATACTAATACAAAATGTATTCATTTCGTTCGTTGGTTGGCTCAAATTTTGTGTTTATAATACCCTAATTTATTAGATTATCTTAAAAATCGAAAATATGTAAACAATTGTTTTGCTGTGTTTGTTGATAGTATATTTAAGACACTTAAGTTCCTGTTATATAGG
The DNA here is from genome assembly GCA_963693355.1 of Pontia daplidice. Classification (NCBI taxonomy): domain Eukaryota; kingdom Metazoa; phylum Arthropoda; class Insecta; order Lepidoptera; family Pieridae; genus Pontia; species Pontia daplidice. Next base: position 4,722,763 of record CAVNZL010000139.1, read on the forward strand.
CTAAGCTCAGCAGTTTAAATGTCGTTTCGTGACTGCATTTTAATTTTATTCGCTTTATTTTAGTACGTTTACATTGTGTGAAACCTGTTATAAATATAAGTCATTTTTTTACATTGCAATGTACTTTTTGTTTTCATTAAATTAAGTTTTTGACAAGTAACTTCAAGGTTAGGTCTTAGTTCGTTATGTATAAAACACTGTATTTTTCTAAGTTCCATGTCATCCAATATGAACAAAAATGGATGTATACTTGAAACAAAAAATATACACACTATTAATTTTCAGTTCGTTATAGACGATTTTTTTTTCTAAATACACATATAAGTTGTGCGTGGACTGTGAAAGAGACACATAATAATTAATAAATCAGAGTCCAACAATTAATTACACTTATAGTGAATTGATAATTTCTGAAATTTTCTTGGACACACCACCTGTGACGCCTAAACGCGCCGTTAAGCTATGTAGATATCTTTAATAAGATTAATTTGACAGAAGGAGGTCATTGACACTACCCAAACACTCTTTTGATATTATCAGATAACGTTAGGCAACTATGCAAATAAGTGTGAGCAGGTTAGTAATTGTATCGGTTGCGACATCCGCCCACCACTCGGACTGCCCGCCCACGGTCAAGTATGACCTTCGAGCACTATTTCTAGTGACCTTCGATTTTGGTTAGGCTTGCATTTGCAGATACTAGATACAAACCGAACATTACAATTCATGTAAATTTACGATATAATTACGAATTATAGTTCGACAGTTTAGGAAGTCTTAGTTAATGATAATACAGTTTTTTTTTTACTTTCTCTAAATTACATATATACAATTATGTATTCACTATTTTTATTTTTAGTAGGAGTAAGTAGGGTTAAAGAAAAAGCTTAGTTAACTTAGTTAGCTAAGGAAGTCTAAGTTATAAGAAGAAAATTAAAAAAAAATTAGGGTGTATAACATGTATAGTTAACCTTCATCCAATCTGAATAGCATTTCTAATTATTTGTGATGATAGAAAAAGTGATAGATGAATACTTTTGCTACAGTGATGCAACTGCACTTTTTATCAATAATCATAGTATTGTTATTTTGTATGCTTCTATAAATATTCTTGAAATTTTAACATAAATTGACTGTAATGTTGTATTTACCAACGTCAGCTGCATATAAATATGTCGATTTGTTTACGAATCGACTCATAAATCGGCTTTAAGGCACAATATGGCAATATCACTTTATGTCTTTTCGAATTACTACTGTAATAAATAACTCCTCATTCCGCAAACGAATATAAAAAAATACGGCAATATTTGCATAATCTACACAAGTAGATGGAATTCCCCTGACATATATGAGATTGCCTTGGACTAAGAGAAATCAAACTACGAGTACACCGCGAAAGCAACATATTTATTTATTTATTATGATCTACCAACTAAATGTACAATTATTAATTCTAATATAAACTTAACTTAAACAAAATATATTTATACATCTAGGTGGGCACTGATTTGCTAAAAAGTAAAACTATCAAAGCTCAAAGATACAAAAAAATACGAAACCAATATTTTTGGCTATAAATTCATACGATTTACATTCAAACTCTTATACTATCTATTATGGAACTTAAGCTGGCATCTTGACTATAATACGCGCCGATTAATCAAATATATAAAATTTTTAAATCTTATTCTATTATACAAATAGAGAAACCCAATAAGCAATGTTTGTCTTCCATTCCGTGCATACTCAATACCATCGCCAATAATTATTTTTGACCTCTGGATTTTCATCCATAATGGTGACATCACAAATGTCATCACAGACTATTAATCAATATCGGTTATCGAATACAGATTAAAGACACCGCGATCATTTATCATCTTTATACGCGTTGAAAGATAACAACAAATTGGCATTTTGTAGATGGGATAAAAAGAGTCTTGAAGATCAACACCATCCAGATCAGCGAGTGCTTAATTAACACGCTTCAAAAAAACGTCTTCTCCTTATTAACTCTTATAAAGCCAACAGACTATAGAGAAAAATATTTAAATATGTTTTTTTCGTTCTTTGTAATAGTTTGTATAAAGTCTTATAAAGAATACTTTTTTTATTAAACACGTTTTAATTTAATAAGTATAGTACTTTATTGGTGTTATTAAAAATCTATTCGTTAACAAAACACTTTTTTATCTTAAAATTTATAAAAATATTAAACCGTAGCGTGAATCATGCGCATGACTCAACCGTAGCCAATTCAATGCGTGTTTAAATACACCTCTAATTAATCAAAACAACTTTGTCGATAAATCTATAAAAAGTCGACCTTGACACTGAGTTCGAGATTGTCTTTAGAATCGAATTTGTATTATCTCATTCCTGGCATGCAGGTTATGGCTTTTAGCAAATATAAAATAGTAAACATTTATAATTATTATGAATATGATTATTGTATGGTTCCTGGATCAGAGATTCTCTGATCGTCGTAACAATGTTTATTTTGTTATATTCATGGGTTGTCTGAACCTGATCCCATTTTTTTATATCATAATTGACCATATAAAAAATAGTGATCAAATCAAACTGACAAATGACAATTTCATATTATCATTGGAGTCTAATGTAAAAGTTGTCAGATTAACACCATTACCGCTATTTTATGATAAAGATAATATAGAATACTATTAATTTAATTGCTATTTTCCTATTAAAAATATACTTTACATTGAAATTATCTAAGTTCCCATCGCATATCCATTACTTAAGTTATGTAATAACCGTATCGTCCAAATATTAAATAAACAAGAAGAAAGCGACTTTCTAAATCTAAATGATTAGATGATAATCGTTTTATCGATAGAAAATTGACCCGCGGCTATGTACGGCTTGGACGATGATCGTAATTGTAAATGTTCTGCACATTGCGGTTTCACTATCACAATAATCTACAGAAAAGACAAAAAAAAAACAAAAGACATTTTAAAAGTTCTTTTACGGAAATAAGCTCGAATATTACTTAACATTTTGAGTCAACATTACACAGAATAATTCTAAAATGAAATCTCTATATTAAGACAGAACATATAATAAAGAGAATGTATCTTTATGTGGGCTGAACCTATCACGGCTATACCGCGGATTGGTGATTCTCTTTTACAAATTATAGTTATATGAAAATGCTAATCACCAACGCCAAAAAACTTACGTGCATATTAATTGTCTTTTCATGACGATGACATAATACATTCGCCACGCTCATTGATCGGTGTAATCAATATTCGTTCGGTATCTGCATTCCTCTCCCTATACCGTGACGATTTCCTAGATATTGTTACATACGATCGTGTTTTATCGAAACAGCATAATACTAGTACAGGTGGCTTATTACAGCTATTTACATACCATTTATTTAATAATAAAAACTGTCACAGCGCAATATTTAGAAACACTTTTTTAAGTATGTGATAATTCAAAGTAGTACGTATAAGCACATTTATAAAAGAACAACACACAGTCTTTTAAAATAATTAGTATAATGTTTGTAGTGTATTATTAATATTTCATTTTTAAATAATAAAAACAGCGTATACATGGCGTGTTGTCTAATCACTATTAAATTAAACAAAACCCTAACAGACCAATATGTAAGCAATACTCCGCGAAATAGCTCTGAAGAAGAATAAAGATTACGTCAAACTGAATCGCGTTTTTAAAATAGAAAATATCAATAATGAACTTAGTGGTTAGTTGTATACATATTTATTAATTAATGCTCATATATCTGAATGTACATTCCTTTAGATAAGATTTAATATTAAATAACGTATCCTGGTCAACGACACAGTTATTATAGGAAACGCAATCGCGAATCAAATAAATCCTTCCGTGCCACATATGGTCAGTCAAACCATGCTTTTATGTCACGTCGCTCATCGCATCCTCAATAGTCATATGGCATACGATACACGATATCGTACGATCATAAATAAAGACATCTTGAAAATTGTAATTCAACACGTCTTCGTTTAATCTTATATCGTGTCTTATTAATATGGGAATGTTTCGTTGCGACTGTAACGCCAAAATTTCAGGTTGTTTTCGTTGAACATTTCCCTCATCTCGGGAAGCGTCAGGTTTCGAGCACTTTGATAAACGTGAATCTTATGAGAATAACAAGCACTTCACCTACTGAGGTCATTTCTACTGCAATATACTGTTATCATAATGGCGACTTTTAATTTCTTCACACAACAGGAAATACTTATTACACTTTCTTTAACGAAACTATCAAATTCAAGTAAGGACAATACGTTCTCAGAGATATCAAATTTAATTAATAGGCAAACTTTTCATTGGGTTTCTTAAAATTACTCCAAATTTCACCTTAACAATGGACTTTACTCAGATAAATTTATCTGATTTTGTATGGCCCATACAAAGTGCAAAAAACTAATTTTTTTTTTAGTATCCTTCAATTAAATTTTGTCAATTTCTGTTTACGCTTAGATGGAAACATGAGTGTTTCATTTAAAACGGTAATTTTAAATTTATATTATACTAGGTACTGGGGTGATTTTATGACATCGGTTCCATCAAATATAACATTCAACGTATTTGTGTCTCGGGCACACACCCCCCTTTTAATAGTTGAGTATGGACTCACTTTTAACTATTATTACGCTTCGCGTTCTTTGTCGCTATCAGTGAGTAACACATAATTACCAATGATGATCATTGGTAGGACAATCATTTGCAATGGCAACTAATTTGCCATTCTTGTTTCTGCATGTTCTCTTTGATTTAAAAAAACTTACATCAAATTCAATTAAACATTTCAGGAGACACCAAAAAAATAAACTTCAAATCTACAATAAGTATGAATCATCTTAATTAGAATGAATTTCGTGTGATTATAAATCAAATGTAAATTCAAATTTAATTAAACATAATTATGAATATTTGATATTTTTTACGCGTATGTTACGCTCTTTACAAATCGCTACAACTAAAACAGCACTTTATAAATACGGATCCCCATTGCCCTGATGCCCGGTTAGAAGGGATAATTATCTTGTTTAAAAGTAAAATAAACTTTAATACTATGGACTTAAAGTATACATTTCAGTTTTTATTAGTTAATTATCATGCAAATGCAAGATTTGGAGAAGCCATTTACGAAATTCGCGTAACTCATTTAAATTTGATATTAATACCATACTTTCTGCTGCTTATTATAAATGTGGAGTTAACATATAAATGGGATTATAATTTATAACAACCCTGAAGGTTGTCTCAAGGTTATATATAAAATTCTCGTGTCACGGAATGTGTAATTGAAGTCCTCGAAACGGCTCCACCAATTTTTATGAAATTTTATATGCGTTTTCAGTAGGTCTGAGAATTATTATACCCCATACTATATATAATATTTTTTCGTCCCCCCTAAATGTTAACCCCTATTTTTTTTGGACAAAATTTCTTATTTTTTATTTTTCTGTCATACAAGCATAAAAAATATATACAACCCTAAATTTTTACCCCTCTACGATCAACCCCTACTTTTTAATTTATTAATATTTTTTTTTACCAAAAAAAAATCATTGCTAGAAATCGGCTGTTTGCCAGGCAGCTGGTTTTATTATAAAATGCCAAGCAAGTGGTTTGAGTATAAAAATATTTGTGATTATAAATTGTGAAAATTAAACAATGGAAATGTATTTTAATTCGTTTTTTACATAACATTAACATAATTAAATAAAAAAGGATAATCAAGATAATTTTCTTCCTTATTTGTTAAGTAGTAAGCATTAACAAATAAGAAAGAACGAACACACACGATTATAGTCCTGAATAAATCATTTATTTATTTTATTGTAATGAATTTATATTCAATAAAAACCCCGTCCTATAAAATTCTGAAAAGCGTTTTATTAAGTTAAGACACAAAAAACGGCTCAATTTCACTAAATTATCATTTAAACCTTCAATTTGAACTCCAAAGCGCCCTTAACCTGTGTCATCGGCTTGCCTCAAGTGCGAATAAAATAGTTTTGACATTAATCGACAGATAATTGCCCATTAAGGGCATACACTTATGTCACTCTCAGTTTATTGACAGCTTATCAATCACCGGAAACTTTTTGTAAACCCTGGATACTTCCAATATATTGTTTGCCAGGAAGTGACTTTAAAATATTAATGAGGAACACACAAGGATATTTAAATACGCTATATCAATTTATAGAGTTTAATAATACATTTAAAAACATCGAGTAGTTCATCAGTGACTGTACTTATATGATGGAACGGTTCGAAGGCAGAACCTTGGGGTTATTAGCGGGAAAATTAGGCTGATGTAATGTAGGAAAACCTGTTGACGTTTCATTTATTAAATGTCATGTTACACTCCCAACTTGTCAATCAAAAGCGAACATAGACGTTTGTCAAAGTTAAAGGCTTACAATTGACATATAATCTCCACCCAGTACACCAAAACTCGTGTTGAAATTATATCTACATCATAAATGATTAATAATCTGAGGAACAATGATAAGAACAATTTATGTTCTGCATTGACATTGACAGTTACACAAAACAGTAAAGTTCAAAGACTCGATTTACATTATTCATCATTAATTAAGGGAAAACAGATGAAGTCTGTTAATACCATTTCCGAGGCGCGATGAAATGTCAATTATGGTTTAAATTAAATAATGGAATTAACGAAATGAAAATCGTTGTCGTATAAAGAAGTTGTTATCTGCCAGGCTTCATTTTTGTTGTTGGCGTAAAGTTCAATGATTATAAAACCAATATATTACATGTGTTAATTAAGAGACCCTTATAGAATGACGCGCCTTGTTATATGCGATTAGCCTTCGATAAATTGGTATAACACAAACATATTTCAAATTGAACAATAATATCGGTATGGATTTTCACATTCAAGGTTCAAACTGTGGTTTCTAGTTGCGTGACAAGTAAAAATTACGTTTTAATCTTAGCCTAGTCCTGTCACATAAATCCTCCACCATTTCCCAATATGATGATGTGTGTTACGAAACACAATGTACCGTAGCTTTTTCAAATTCTGTTTCATAAACTAAAGTTGCCTGAAAAAAAAATGATACGGAAGGGTCTTATAAGTCCAGCTTTTGCTAAATCTGCCGAGTTACCAGATATATTATGTTTGTATAGAAATATCCCGATGTTCTTATCTTTAAATTCAAAATACATTTTACATTTTAGACTGGGCAAAACGTTAGAGCCTATACGACCTAGAAAGGTAGTCAAGTTGACATTCCGGTGATTTCCGCGCGGATATGTTGTACATGCGGCATGCGTAAAGGTCGTTATTTCGATATAAATACTATTTTTACGATCACTTTTGTCTGGCGTGAACGCCTTTTTTGTGTAACCGGGCGTCAGGATTTTGTATACATTCTTGTAAACATTTATACTACTTCCATGTTACAATATTTATTTTACCTTGTATAGTAATATATATCAGCGTTTAGATAAACGATATAGCGGTTGCTATTCCTAAGTTTTACACTTGTGTATTCTGCTGAATCCGATGATTGAATACAATAGCCCAATATTGCCATAATTTAATAGTTCTGTAGCGTCCTTACATTGTTGCCATGCTTAAAATTCTACACGTTTCGTGGGAATCTAAACCAGGAATCTGTAGATGTATTTTGTCCATTGTTTTTAGTTAACCATCTGTAAACAGTCGTGGTCAGAGTTTGTTTTCTTATTTTATTTGCTTAAACAAACATAATAAATTAACACTCCTAATAAATATATTTTGACATAATAAATGCATCACATAAAACACACTAATCTCATCAATCTTAATGAATAGACGATAAATAATTAACTGTAGATAAATAATTTATTTAGCTCATAATAATTTTATAATTTTCCGTAGGTCGTGGACACATTGTACACACCACAGAAACGGATCAATGGCTCACACGCTATGAGTGTGAGCTACAGTGAATCTCAATTATATATTTTTGGGTTAAAAAAATTATTTACTTCACATATAAAGTTATTATACGTTATATTATATTTTGTAAGATATATGCATGATTAAGCCCATTGATATATAACATTGATAACTTGCAAATAAATATTTAAATTATCATATTTACCCCAAATAAACAAATCTAGGTCCCTCTAATATAGAGCATAGATTATAAACGCCTCAACTAATCACAGAACAATCGATTACGAGGCCTCCGTAGAATGGGCGCGGTTTCGCGAAACATTAGGACGTGACGTCACGCCTCGCTGACAAGTACGCCGTTTGCATTTCAATTGATGCTATTTGGTACGTTTGGATCTAAGGTTCGGATACATTTTAATTCGCATCGTTCTGTACATTCCAAGTAGTGCGTAACTGGTAACTATTGTGGTCAAATTAAGTCTAAGTAAGTTTGATATTCCTGTCAATTATATAATATAACATTCTAACTTTAAACGCATTCTTATATACGAGTTGTAACCTATAAGTAATCACATAGTTTTGAGATGCTGTGGTTAAACCTATATGATTACCTTAAGTATAAAAACCTTATAAAGGAAATAAAAAAGCAATTAGCAATGACTATATCAGTGTATAAATGAAGACATAACAGGTGTGTATTTACATTCCAACGCTTTAGCTTAAGAGTCCTTATTTAAAAACTTTAGTATAAACAGAAGAAAACAATGTATAAGCCACCTGCGCCGGCGCCTCCGCCCTCGCTAATAATCGGTATCGTCCAAGGACAGCGCGCAGCTTATCCTACTTTGGATTTCCACAGCCACATCATAAAATTTAAATAATTGTTAATGCAACCAATAATATTAACAACCACCCAGAGCTACACGAAATATGTTATACCTACTTTTATAAAAGTAAATTACTGTATGATGAAAAGTTTTTCTTAATTAATGAATTATTTGATTCGTAATAATTGCAACAATATTAAGGCAAATGTGCGACTTTTTAAAAAATTTTAAAATTGTTAATGGAGTCTGTATCGCGTGTGTTTAAAGTGTGTTATTCGCTAATAAAGTCAACAGTACTACTTCTATAAATTATTTCAACAAATAAACCTTGGCTGTTTGTACACTTATTTGACAATTGTCAATGTCACTCGTTTGTCTTCAATTCGGTCAATAATATCTTCTTCTATCTTCTATTTTTATCATTAAAATAATTAAAAATGTATGGAAAAATACAATAATATTATTTTTTACCACACTCGACTTTGGTATACATTGAAACTGGTTCGATGTCAAGACAATGTTTAATTATAGTTGCAATTTGTTATGCACAATACTTTGTGTACTTCACCGAGCTTTAAAAATTCCACTCGGCACACCTATTTTCATAAGCATCGGTATCTTCTGATTATAAGAAAGGAATCGGCTCTCCATAACATTCTTATGCACCCAAATTGACTTGACCTCTTTAACAGTAAAATGGGTAAAAATAGACAAAGTGACGACCAGCTTGCGACAATCGCTAATGACAACTTGCGACATTGGCAAGGCTATGTTACGTAGAAGACAAATAATTTTTGTTTCTTTGGGTAAGTTAAGGTATGTGTTCTAAAATGAAATCCTTACTTACACGAGAAAAAGTTATAAAAAACACTATATTTAGCACAAGATCTTTTCTTGTGATGAGTTGTAAAAAATACAAAGTTTCTAAATTAAACGATTCCTATTTAATGTTATAGTCAATATTTAGTAGTCAATGGTTTTTCCTTTATTTTCAAAGAGTAGAAACATAACGTGATTCAATATGGTTTTAAGAAAGTGAGTCAGTGTACACTTTTACAGACTATCTACCAAGGAAATTCTTTATAGCATATCTTATTTCCGAACTTAGTCACACGCTTAAAATATAACACTGAATATATGAAATTCAGTGTTCTAACGCATAGTCTATTACTGTCAATTTTCTTTATCGTAAAAGTTTACGAAGAAAAGGAAAAGCATTAAACAAATTATGGACAAGCGATTGATTAAATTAAAATAAGTTCGATTCTGATAATGTTTTTCTGAAGTAGGTTTTTAGAGTCAAAGACAACCTTCGACCCTTCTAAGCGACTAAAGGACAAAATCTCAGTGCAAAATATTATTAAATCTAGGATTTTCATATAAAATTAACGTTAGTTTGTTTATATGTAAGATAGGTATACCGCGTATCGTTATGCTTATGTCTATAATTCGAATGCTGTTTAAATTTCGCGCCAAATTTCGTTGTTGACGTAGAATACAATTTAAATGCAAGCAAACATGATAAAGTGAAATGGTTCCGGATTTGAATAATGTCAAGTGGTGTTATCACATCGATATTTTATTGGCCTCTTTCGATTACTCATATCGCGATAGATTAAGCTGGTGTATTCTGATTATAATCAATGTATCGCCGCGCTGGCTGGAGTATTCGTAATGGTTTTTATAAAAAATGCTGCGTAGTAATTCACACCAGAAGCCTTCGTCCACAGATAAACTATTGCGCCATTGACATTGAATGAATTAATTACTAAAATTATTTTAAGATTAGCTCTAGTTTCGCAACGGATCGTGACATTTCTTATGTATCGACCGGTATCGCGCGTGTACACATTTGTTTATCGTATTGTGCAAAGGTCATTCTATCTGTACTTAGATTTTATGTTGTACTCTAATCATAAATACGAGTACTATTAGCAATACTAAAATTAATAATACGCACAGATTAAAATATATATTTTCAGATATTAAGCGGTACGTACAAATTATTAATCTATCTATGTTTGTTATTGGGGTTTTAATCAGGCAATGCGCCGTAACAAACAATAGACAAAATACTGTAGTACCCTATGTCCTACGTAGGTAATCTGTTTCATGTTAAATTAGGTGTGTAGGCCGGTCTGCAATGACTGTCCATTGCTATGACACGCTGTCAATAGATTTTATTAAAAAATGTTGTTTTTGCTCATGTCGACATAATAATTATTCTGAGATATTTCTACATGTGAAAACTTGTTATTACTTTTAAATTTCTATTTCATTTCTATTATGTATTTTACTGTAGTTTTCCTTAAAAAAAATAAAATAAAATAAAAATATTATTTGATTTCATTGACTCCTTCTGATTTTCTTAAACTTTTGTGTGTGACTTTACACAATACCAAGGCGTACTAGTTTTATGATATTTTTAGCGGGGACATACCTACCTACTAAATTAAAATATAAATCGTGAGCAATTAACTTGATATCAATCGAACTCCACTGTCTTTATAATTGTAGTAATAAATAACCAAAATTTACTTACACAAACTAGGTTCGCTTTATAAAATTCAAAAGCTATTTATATTATTATACATTCACACTTATATCTTTGCAGACAATTATCACAATACGGACCAATTATCACGGTTCGTACCTGCTCAATGGTCATCAGGTACCTACAGTTCGTACGGTGGTGAGTATATTGTTTGCCTGTCTGGCTGTTTTAATTATACTAAAGATTTTCGATTGTTTTAGGAAACTAGCTAATACTACTACCTTCCCTATGGGCTAACCGAACGTGTGTGAATGTCCCTTATATAAATAATCATTTTACAATAGACAAGTAATATAATCATCCCCTGAATTAATCGTGGAATATTACTGTGAATCAACAGAATATTACGAAAATTGTGTACATAAAGCTGTATACATACCCTGCATAGAGCGACGCCAGTATCCAATCTATCCAGAAAGTTGTCAGCATTAATCCTCAGTTCAGGGTACAGGACTGTCAGCCACTCAGCTAAGTCCTCTTTCATAGCATACAAGTACTCCTCAGAAGACTTGAAGGGCCTGAAAGGCCTGGATTCCAGGAGAACTGCACCTACGGCCGCCATCTTGAATTTGGTTATTCAGTGGACATTACTAGTTCTGAAATAGAAAAAAATGTCTTTATATTTGTAGTTTGCAATATGTATACGTAAAGGCTATTTCATACCATGTTTCAAAACTATTTCGTCAAGTAACCAGAGCCGAAAACTATAATGTTATGTGTTTAATAATTCATATACGTTTCTTTGGTTGGTGCTTGCCATAACTCCTTTGAGAAGTAGACGAAGCACCATTGTACCTGCGCTGGTTCGCTCTTCATTCTATGAGCAAGCCCAATTTTATATTGTATTATACATTGGTATATAGTATAATCCATTATATAGTATTTGCTAATGCAGACACTATACAATGTTAGAGCAAATACTATATAATGGATTAAATGCGATATATTTTACCAGACTCGCCGTGCCTATGGTTGTTAAAAAGGATCTGAAACGTCGCTATAGTAGGTACAATAAATCACTTTTTAATCCCTAAGTATTTTATTTAAAAGTATTTATATCCCCTAAAATTAAGCCTCTTTCCAATTAAAGTTACTTTTTATAATACAGATGGCATGTAGTTATGTTAAAGAGAAAATTATTATGAAATGAAGCCGGTTGCAATGAAATTGATAAATGATTCATAATCAATTGAGTTTTCAATCAAAACTACAAGCGTGAAAGATGAATTAGTAAATTAATTAACGCCTGTTTTTATGTCTAGTCTAGACTTGAGACGCTTTCGATAAAACTGAAGGAGGTTTCAAGAGTGCTTCATATTAAATTTTGATCATAGATATTCGTTGATGGTATTAATGGTCTCGTAAAACAATTTTTGTCTGTCTTGCCTATAGATTAAAGGGAATTGTTAAAACTTCTGCTAGCTCTTTACAACCTTGTATCCACCAATTACAAAGAGAGCTAGATTAATTATGAATTCGTAGGTGCAGCCTTTATTACAGCTTTGTGGGTCTAGAACCATAGCTTATCATGAATTATACAATACGCTATACGAAATGCCAGTAACACAGTATTGTATCTGTCATAATCAATTGAGATGTCGAGGGTTATTCGTAGCAACCTTGAGCCCATTAAACGGTTACTAATAATTATTTTAATGATTTGACATACGCAAAATGTTTATATTATAATCGCTATCTTGTTATAGTTACGGTGATCGTGACTTGAGATAATAGTTTTTTCAGATGTCAAGTCACATAAATAGTGAATACTAACAATGTCTTTTGAATGTCTTACAGCGAGTGTTTTTTAAAATCGGTTAGATTTTATTATTTTTCGCTAATTTAACAGCTGGTTGACATAACATCAAATTTTGTATGTAATTTGATTAAACATATTTACTACGAGGGCTTTTAAGTTGTGTCGTGACGCGTGCAAACCTTCCGTGATAATGTAAATCTAATGGGATTTTCACGTTTTTGAATCGGTGAGCATTTTGCTTATTGTCTATATATTAAAATGTTTGAAACTGGATTGAACGCATGCATTTTTTTTTTGAAAACCAATAAATTAATTATTTCTTTTAGTCAATCAAAATCGTAAAAATTAACTTAAAAGCCAGCTGTCTTATAGCCTATTAGGCATGATTTAATTGATGATTTTAGGATGTAACCAACCAACATATAACCCAAAGCTGTGTAGTGGGTAAATCTTTCGTTGCAAACAGTATTCTAAAATTTTCGTTCTCTTAATCACGTAAAAATAATAAATGCTAAGGCGAACATGATCAACAAAAACTATATTTTGTTAAAAAATAGCCATAATGTTTACCAAAACAAATCGCAGTTCATCGCTCGTCACGCTTAAAAGTTTCCGACGCGTGACGAATTCGTGCGGTAAGATAAATTCGCATTGATCATAAACATTCACAATAATCATTAACCAATTAATATTGTTTTTGTAATTGTCCGATTTTTGAAGTGTGGCACTGAACCACTGCGGCTGTTTTTATATAAGAGCGTTATATTACTTCAATATTTCTATTTTGATATAATTATTTGGTTTAGTGGTTTACTGTTAACAATAATCTATCATTTATTTTTTCATAACTTTTTTTAACATAACTTTGATTGTCTGGAAGAGTATTTATTTATTTAAATGCTGTTACATATAATATAACAAGCGTACAACATTCGTCTTCCATTGGATTGATGTAGTATAATTTTAAAACCTAAAAAAGGTTTGATTGACATACGAAAGAGGTAAGTCCAAATCCTCTAGTGAATGAAATTGTCTATTGTCTTTATCATTTCACAAATTCCAGGCGTACCATGCGCAACTATTAAAGATCAAACTACGCATCATTACGCAAAAACAATTGAATAGTATACACTTAAAACATAAGCCACACACGCACTTAAACCATTAAATATATTACATACAAGGAAAACCATTCTTTAAACTATAATGGATTATTGAGCCAATGAAAGTTGATTACATGACATATCGCTTCACTAAGCATTAATCGTGCGTCACAACTATTTGTAATAATCGATCTATTTCAACCATCCTCTCTCTTTAGGTGAATTCTTTATTTTATAGTTCGCTTAAAACCTACACACATTCAATGTTTTTTTTTTTTGAATCAGGTAGAAATTCTAAGAAGCACAGGTCTTCCTAAAAATATTTATTGTGGACATCAACAACACCAGCAAGATTATGCCCATAGATTTAAGAACTGTCAAAGATTAACAAAATAATTGCTTTTGTAGAAATATAGAACCAATACAATAATTATTTTATAAATTAATTAGTTAAGGTCAGTGCATTTCAATTTCGATGAAGTATTTCGACATACAGTTACCAATAGTTCAAGTACGTTTAAACTATTTGTATAGATTACTTAAGAGTTAATGAATTTTTGATTAGATTACGAAAATGTTTACTTGTACTGAAATCTTTCGAAAAACCATTCGCGGCTTTGCTCAACGATTGAACAAACTAATCTTATTATATATTAAGAACTATAAATTATAATATTAAGAACCACTTAAAGTGATTATATATTAAGAATATTTTATAACATTTTTGTATTCTGTGAAGAGACGCGCAGTAAGGACAATATCAATAGGGCTTATATGTTTAAGAATTTATTGAAATACCTTCGACTAATTAAAATATGACGGTGACATGTGTAATAATTATTTCTCTGTAATTTTCTGAAGGCTCCTGATGACGAGGTGCCTATATTTGGTTTAGTCCAGAGAATCGTGATTATTCATTGAGGAAAATATATTCATGCAATATTCCATATAAATAACCTTGACGCAAGATAACTATATAATTAATAAAACTGTACAATGTTTAAGATTTTATACAATAACAAAGTAATACCAAATCATATCTATATTCTGCCTACTTAATTCTATTTTTTACATAACCTAGACATCTGGATTTTAGTTTTAGTATATATTATTATTGCGACAATATATATAATAATAAATATATGAAAATTTTAACTGCTCAACTGTCACAATTCACGCAATATTCTCAGATTGTTTCAGTCGGATTTCGGTATTTTTTTGGTTATTTTTCGAATTACTAAATTTTGTCGGCCTTCAAAACTTTCTGCTATAGATATAATATATAGAGTATATATACTTTCTGTATAAAGTAAATCTTGTAAAATAAACCAAATGTAGCTAATGTAGTGTGCAAAATGGTGCAGAGACAAAAGGCAAGTATTCCACCGGTTGCGTAACGTGGTGACTTCCGCCTGGTACAGATAACAAAATAATTATTTCGTCGTTTTAAATATTGTAAGTACAAAAAAGATCTTAAATACTAAAAAGTTTAAAACTAAATGTGTTTCGTGGAAAATACTCTTGATTTATTTGAACATTACTAATCATAGAAATCAATACTAAAAACAAATAATATTTTTTTTAATTACGGTTTTTTACAAGTAAAATATACTAACGGGTTCAAAAACTATTCACTGTAAGTCAAGCATATTATATGTCAAATTGCAATGCATGAGTTATAAAACGTCGAGATTATTTTTAAATAAAGTGATCTAATAATGAAGCGTTATCCTTTAACACTGCTGTGTCTTTCATGCGACATGTCATATATTAAAATATTATTATTTAACTGAAATACTGTTTAATATTGTTTTATTTTTGCTATCCCTCCCAGTGAGTATACCACGCTAATCAGTGTAGCGGCCGTTGTGACAGTCGCGTATTAACTATTTTTGTTTCGTTCGTTTTTTCTTTTATTTATAATTTGCTTGATTTGTGCTATTATATAAATATTTTATGTTATAAAAATTATAGTTGCTCCAGACAAAAATATTAAATTTCATACTCGTAAAGCAATTAAAATACCATTTGTGGAATTAAATTACTACCTAATCAAAGTGTTACCTGTTTACCTATACTTTTGAGTGATAAATGATTGTAATCCATAATATTTATCTAATTATTTATTTATAGTACTATGACATATTATAGCTAGAATTATTTATTTATTAATTTAACTAAAAAAACTTCGTTTAATTAATATATAAATAGCTTGAGCTCTTGAACTGTATTTTGGCTGCGAGGTGGGTCCTGGAGACCTTCTTGGCTATTCCTTTCCTTCACTAAGGTGTTGTAAAAATATTTTGTGGAGAATATAACCTATTACCTATATATTACCTATTATCTCTTATCATAGTTATATTATTCAAAAACTTATGTATTGTTTGTTTATCGTATATAAACTTAAATATCTTTCGTTTTCCGAACAGGTTAATAGTTTTTATAAAAAGAAAAATGATTTTTATCATACTTTTATTCAAACGTAACTTTTCGTAACTTCTGAGAGGCAACTAAGGGCAAAGTATGGATAACCTTTTTCTAGATTTATTTAGAGAAATAATATATTATATGAAAATTACCTAATAACTAAATAAAGGATATCTATTTCCAATGAATTGATCGTGTTTTCTTTTGTCCACATATCTTGTATATAATAAAACAATCGAATAGATAATATTGATAGGCACGTTTTTATGTGATGATAACATTCAAACTATTTACCTTCTATTAATATACAAAATTTTAATGATAATATTTTTAAATTCGGTGTGTGTATCATAAAAAAATCTCATTATATTTTACTGTAGCTTTTTGTCTCTTTCTGCCAATCGTGTTTGCGCTGTGATAAAAAGAGATGCAAAGCTGTGTCTTCCACATTTTTCGTTAGAATAATATGTAGATGTATAATCAATATAGTTGTTTTTACAATGTAAGAATTGCTATTTTAAAAAACTTTTAACATTTTATTTTTCCTGATAATTTTTATATTAGTTTGTGAATTTCACGTCAATGATTGAAATATAATAAAAATATTTTATCTTAATCCGTACTTAACGAATTCCATTTAAAGATAATATTGAATTCTATATTTAAATCGTTGAATAGGGGCCGGTCCCCGGGGGATTCTCGAAATAGCCAAACGAAAATATATCATTTCTTTGGAACTGATGCCTTTGCTCGAATCCCTCATTTAGTTCCGAAGAATGCAAATACCACAATATATTTTGCCACTAAAAAAATCATAACTATCTTATTTATACATAATTCGATTTATACACCTAATAAATATTAATTTTGCCCAAATTTTATTAATATTTTGTCTGATTTACGCTGTTTTTTTAAATTTTTAATCAAATATATTTGTATTAAAACACATTTTAAATGATGTGTCTAATATATGTTAAGTAGCTATCTATTTTTAACGCAGTATGAGAGATACAGACAGTACTAGTTAAAATAGTGATTTAGTTATTGAAAACCGGGGATAATGTTTACCTCCCATTACACCATTTTTACAAAACGTGATTTATTATTACTTTTTCTGGATAGCTGAACACGCCTCTAAAGATATTACATTGCACCAATGTTCTACCAGCAAAATTATTAATTGCGTGAAAATAATTTATATTTTAATATAATTATTTTTAGCTTTCAGTTTAAGAACTTCATTGTTAATTACAATTTTATATATTAAAAACAAATGCAAAAACCTTGTATATATAACGTATTTTATTATTTTCATTTCTAAATTTACATAAAGCTATAAAAATTTAACTTATCTCAAAAACCTTTTAATACCTATTTGTACGAATATTGATGCTTAATTTTAAACTTGCTTACATCTATAAATTATCACTTCTATTGAAGGTATTTTAAAAATTCTTAAAAATTTTATATTTTCTTTCTGGATTTTTAAATCTTTTTCTCAATTTTATGGGTAGTATTGGCAAAAATTAGAAAAACACCTACTTATCGCAAATTTAACGGCAAATATTTATACCTACAAGTGCCGGTATATGTTGATTTAGTAGTAAATATCGATATTCAATTTATTTCGATATATTTAAAAGATATGCATACATTTACTTTTTAATCAGTGTTTTATTAGATACGACCGTAATCAATAATTATCATTGAAATATGACGTAAACAATGATAAACTTTATTACTATCCGAATAAGTACCTACTGACTAAACGATAAGGGTTCCTAAAAGGCAACAATGCAAACGAAATTGAGTCACAATATATTAAATAGTTACAAAAATAAATATTAAAAATAGTACCTCAAAATTTAAAGAAACTCGTCGGTCCACGATACGAAAAAAAATCCGTTATTAACACAGCACTTATCGCGATATCAAGAAGCGTATCTAATAACACATCCGCTTGTGTGGAGCGCTGGTGGCAGACTGGCTTGAATGAGTCGGCGCGTGCGTTGGGATGCGTATGCGCAGGGCAGGTGGCCTTGAAGAATGCAATTTCGAGATTTATCTCAGTTTTTTAATCGAATTTAGAGGCGGCCTTGTATTTCTAGATTTGGGCGTCTACCTGAACATCTGCGGGTTACAATGTAGCAGCAGGGATCCGATTCTCCAGTTAAACGGAATGTAAAATCTATAAAACCTTTTAAAGGGCTTGGGTGAAATTTTTAAATGTGCGAAAGATCACAGGTTGCATCTAATTTGAAACTTAAACATATTGTATATATCATAAAACATTAAATATATTAATGTAATTAGTTATTACTGATATAATGTAAATTAAACAAATAAATAGAATACAAAACAGAAAGTTCTTATAGACGACCTTATTGACCTATATGCGATCTACGTACTAAATTATTCAAACTGAAATGTATAAATTTTTTGTTTTTTTTCTCAGGATTCAAAATCTTGCCAATTGAATAACCGGAACTTCGAAGGCGGTAGTTAATTTAATTCATATTTTTGTGTAGGCAGTTATTAAATATGAAACTTACAAATTAACTTTTCCACTATTGTCGCGATAGAAACTTGATGAACGTGGGACGATTTCTTTGTTTCATTTCTTCTCATACTTTCTGTTACGCGCATTAAGACTATTATGAAAGAGTTAATTAATTTAACAATGCTGAATCACTGATGATCTTATTTAATAATGCGAAAGCTTTTTAACAGATCAAAATCACATTTAGAAAAACGTAGAATGCAAAAAGTGTTGTATTTAAATTACGATTTTTCCAACATATCAGCATCAATTTAGTAAATTGGGATATAATCCTAAACTAACCTAAACTAGTTCAATTCCCGGCGATTCAGTAATTTAACATATATCCAAGGAACCAAATGAAAGAGTGTACTATTTGTCTGACCATCTGACATGTACTTTATGTATTCGCAATCAGTATTCGTGAATAGATTATTATGTATTCGTTTACCTATCGTCTCCTGGCCTTTTGGCCGTAACCGGACGAAGGAACCATATTAGTACTCACGGCGTCTAATCGTTAAGTATGTAGGGCGTTAATCGGCGCCAGACTCAACCGCGAGTGGTATCGCCTTACTGCAAAACTAGGCCTAATGAAATAATTACCAGGCTGAAGGTGAGCGGTGTCTTTTGACAATCATTGATCCATGATAGGCAAGGTCAATACTATTTACAAACCGATATGGGGCGAGTTTAATGTTGCCCGTTATTTATTTGAATGCGGTTTATTTACATTTTCACAGCAATCTTGGCCAACCATATGAAGTTAAAAAGTATTTGATATGATGTATTGGTTTAGGTTATATATTTATTATAATAAAACTTTATTGCAGACCAGAGATTCATATTTAAATAGATTAAAAAGTTAGTAACTATTCAGACTTAGGTGCTATATTAGTAATAATAAGTAAGACTAAAAACTAAGGTGGGCCATGAATGGAACGCCACCTTTTTAACAATTCGGTGACGTGTTTAGATATCAACACACTCACACCATTTGCTATGCCGATATATTACTAACCTGCCATACCAACTACTACTAAAAAACATTTAAAACGTACACTGAAAGCAGTATTAACATCGCGGTTATATGCGTATTTTCGAAACTAAAAGTAAATTTGCACACTGCTTCATTAAGAAACTACAAACATTTTCCCAGGTAACTTGAGAGCAAGACGAAAACTAAAAGGGCTATTTCAGTGACGCAGGCGTTGACAAGCCGAGAGCTATGGATCGCGGAAGTATGACACTAAATGATAGTCTCTATAAAATCTGGAATGCAATTTTACTGACTGTGTATATTTGTAACGAATTTTCTCAAGAATTAAATTTACAAAACAAATATCATGGAGGCATTACATTCCCTTTAGACGAACAATTCGTAACATTGTTCTGAAATGACAATATCCTGTTGATGTATAAGAATACTTCAGGTATTTTTAAATGTTACTAGTATGTCCGATCAATTAGCAACTGATAGTAAAAACTAAAACCTTTTTTTTACAAAAACTATTTAGAATTTGGCAATTTCGTTGAAAGGACGCCACGCTGCTTGCAGAATTTGCAGCTGTCTATAAATATGTGGTTGACATTCTTTGTAGGAATAACACGGGCCATGACAGGTGTTACAAAATAAAGGCTTTGAATTCCAAAGCGACTTAAATTATTATTAACAGCTGAATGAAACTTCTGAAAAATATGACGTAGAAACAACACTATAAACTTCAGTTAAATATACCCAAGTATGTTGTATCTCGCAATCCTCCATTAGTCATATCTTTCAGTCACAATTACCGAGTTACTAATTAATGTGTCACCAGTAATATGTGCAACTGCACCGACATCTATTCTTCTTAAGTTCCCAAGTAAATTCATAGTTAATTCTTTTAATAAATATTTTTAAACAAACAATCGCAATTCGCACCTAGAAATGCATCTTAAGCTGTTTTGGCGTTCGTCCAGCTCGCATAGTTAGTGCTAGTCACATATCTTACGCGACGCATACGCGGCGCCAATCTATATAGGGAAGTAAGGTCATTGCCCGATTGTCAGTAAATTGTGTCCGTTTATGGGAATAATTATAGAGATATCGCACTTCATTGCAAATGTGCTAGTTAAAAAAGTCAATTGTAAAATGTCAAATATGCATTTTTTTTACATAATTTTTCAGTTTTAATTATTCTAATGTCGTGTTATTTAATTGTGCGTTTTAAGGTGACTGATAAAAATCATTATTATTATTTATTATCTTATTTTTAAATATTTATTGTTTCTGCGTAGTAGCGGTCTTATGTATAAACCTGTAGGTCTACCGACGTATATTATATTATAGTTGGAGCTACTCTCATTAATGGATCATTATCTTAAAAGCTGTGATTGTATAAATAATTCGGAACTAATAAAAAATATTAACATATTCAATACAATTTTAACATAAAATTACAAGGTAAACAAAATTATGCTATTATTTTTATTACTTTACATAATTAAACACTCCACATATTTCAACAATGAGATGTAAGAAATAAAATGCCAACTTAAGAATTGCTTTTATCAAAGGCATAAAATTTTATCAACTTTAAGCGCATTTATGGAAATTATTGGAGTATTTTTCCATAACTGCACTTAAAATTGTTTTCAATTAATATCCATGAACATTGGACATGCCTCCTGTCCGTTTCTCTTATTTTATGCTATTCTCTCTTCTTCTTAATTATCTTCTTCTTCTTACATTAGTATAAAATTCTTATAGCTCTTTTATGAGAAATCACAAAATTAACTGTTGATTTGTTTTTAATGGTCAAAACTTTCATACCGTAATATTTTATACCGTTGCCTGCTGTCAAGCACTGAGGTGATCATGTCGATCTAGTAAGAAAATGATCAACGAAATAGACGCTATATCCAAGCTATCAGCTCTGCAACATTCTTTGTTATTAGCCAGAAGACCCGGTAGAATCCGAACGTAACCTCGGACCATGGGGATAGCTGGTGTGACGTCAGTCCCACATATCCCCATAGTTTTTGAGTTACGGTTCAGTTATCACCGATCACATTCGTTACGTACACAACCATCAAGAAACTTAAACTAAGTGTACGTGTAACCATTACTTACGGAGCCCTGACAAATCTTCCGGGTGAGTGGCCCTGCAGCACAATTAAGGCGTGGACTCTTGGAATTACTACATTGACACACCAGGGGGTGACACGCGTTTTGTCTCTTTAATGCAATTAACAGCCAATTACATATTTAAGGATATAAACCGAACAAGTTTTATATTGTAAAGTTAACATATGTATATAGGAAAACTAAACATGCTGCTTAAACAACTAATTAATATTGACTAAATAGATGTGCTGAATACTTATGTATTGCTAAACATAAACCAACCATATTTTAAAACCAAGACTAATCTGAGATTAATTTGCTCACGTAATCTCTGAACGGCTGTGATATATTAGACAAATAATCGACTCAATGTAAACATATACTTATATCACATAACTACCCGCAATCACTTTGTTGCCTTACGTCTTACCATACCATTTGACCAAAGAATCCTTCTAGACATATAAATTTCATTGTAAACGTCACTATTCAAATTGTATCCCATCGCTTAACATTTTTTATAAATAGTTGAATGTTTGCTGACTAATATTTAATATCTACTTCGCACGTTAATCCTTTTAACAGATACATGTTTTATCTACAATAAAGAATGGGTTTAAGTGCAGCACTTTAATCTTAGCAAGACGATTAATACAAAGCAGTACTTAACAATTTACAAGATGTTATAATGATCAGCATTCTTTTTATAATAAAAGGTATTAATGAATCAAAATGCATGTAGTCATGGTGTATAATTTCCAGCAAATTATTGTACTTTTACTTAGAGACACAAGTACTGTCTCACATTTATTACACGTCATGAAGTTCTTCCTTCATGGGTACAGGATAATTAATTTACACAGCTGAATTAAAAGGATTTTTTTGACTTTGTATCTTGTCTATATAAAAAAAGCAATAAATAACGCCCTAGACCCAATTATAGGTCGGTGTGGGCTGAACGAATTTCGTGTCATTGTCACAGGAAATTAAAGTTTTACGATAATTCTGTGTGAATCATTCGAGTACAATGAAAAAATTCACTTTTATTGTATTCACTAATTGATACTTCGCCTACAGTATTTAGATATTTAATGGGCCATGGAGAACACCATTTATTGATAAATTTTAACGCAATAGGGTTTTGTGTGGAAATTACTGATGTTTTTCCGGGAGACGAACCAGCTGAATTATACACTAAACAACCAATGTAGATTGGATTAAGACTTTGTTATTTTTTATCTGTCACGATATCGCAACAAGGAATTTTTTACGAAAAACAGCTATAATATAATTTTACCAATGAAACATGACCACGCGTCTTGAATTAATAAAATTGCATATAATTATTATAGCAATTAATTATTTAAATTTAATTCTAAAATTGTGCAGACTTTATATTAGATATTTTTTATAAATATTGTAGCAATCCATTATAATTAATCATTATATTTATTATAAATATCATGTTTTATGATTTTGTAAAAAAAATGCAAAACATTCAATACCATTCAAGGATAAAAATGTATTTTTCAGTTAGGTAAATAAAAAGTTTCGTTATTTCAAGAATGTAGTTTATTCGCGGAGAATTTAGTTAATTATTAGCATACACGACTTTTCCATGTGACCAGTGACATTTATATAATGCACTTGTCATGACTTCATTAAGACCTACATACTAGCATTCGTTAAGTGGGTGTTTATTTTAGCTACCAGAGTAATAAATTTTTCTCCGACTTGCAGTTCATGTCGGCTATCAGTACCGGTATACATAAATACATTTTGTATAGCTAAATATTTTTTCTAATCACGAATCTATGTGGTATTTCTTTTTTAACAATACTAACTCAGCTTTGTTTTTGTTATTCTAAAAAAAGATCAGCCGCGTCTAGTAGGTATGTTGTATTTCCACGGACATTAAAAAAATTCCGATCATAGACCTCACCTTATTCATAAAAAGATTTCTATCATCGTTGACCTTTACACACCTCATACAATTATTATGTCATAATCGACGTGGTCCCCCAAACATCTTATAATTATTATATTAACCGGACTTGTCAATATTTCTGAAGCAACATTGTATTAAATGTAATCGCGTATAGCAGTGATGACGCCACTTTAATACGTTAAGGTTTTACTATTATGTATATTTCAAAGGTTCAAATATAAAAAATCAAATATAAAATTCGCTCTTCTTAAAAATCACCACATACCCAAATGTGTCAGTCTCTAATATTTATACATACATACGAAAGGTGGAAAAATTGCAATAAGATTTATATTTCACCGTCTCTTTTATCTGAATAAAAACGTATATTATAATCATCCGATTTACAAGCCAGGAACGCACAATGCCTGTCCTATATCTCCTGTATACCCGTCATTCAAATTTGGTGATTGCTCCCGTCTTATCTGTTATTGATAGTTCGCTTCCCCTGACCTACTTATACAATAAAGGAGTTGCTTTGATATATATTGATACGTAACGGGAATAGGGTAGGTCAATTCGAATCAAATTTGGGATTAGCATTGGAAGAAGAAAAGCGATTTTAACAGAAGTAATTCGAAGAAGACATCTTTAAATTAATATTCTATAATATACAATATATATTATAGTTTCTAAATAAATATAAAAAAAAATATAAATAAATAATTTTGATATATATATATAATATAAGCTAAATAAAAAAAGGTTGGGTTGTTTGTCTTTCTGAAAGTTATTACATTTATTTTATAAGAAAATTAACACTATCAACAATAAATAATAAAATAAAAATAATTGAACTGACGATTTTACAGAAAAATTCAAAACCAATCCTTTGCATGTGTCTATGTCTTAAATAAAAAATGTTTAAAATAAATAGGTTCTCTTTATATATATTTTAAATTTTTATAAGATGATTTATTCAACATAAAAGAACTTATATCATAGCTATTAAAATGTGGCAACTCCCTCTGTAAATCTGACACCGGATGTCAATCGGCAACGGGATCTTTATTAGGATGTTAGTTGGCTCTCATTCACCGTTCACCATCAATTACTCGGTCATGAATCAAATCATTCATCTGTTTTAAAGATATAGTTTTATTATGTAGGACCGTTTTTGGATATCCAAATCCAAAAATGGACTGCTACCGTACTGGATAGATACACACACCTTCAGTTCTGAATGGTTTGTTTCTTTGGAAATCATACAACAGCTTTTTAGGATTAAAAAAATTAAGTTTTCGGAATATATAAACCCTCACGTTGGATTTAATTCCAGTGAAACCGCTAAAACAGATTTTATTTTATTTTCTAGGCCTTTAAATTGAACAAGAATTAATTTCTTGTGTCACTTGTGGAAAAATGTATTTATTATCTTCAAAGAAAATAATTCTAAATTCTTGCATTGATTGTTTTCAATTCTCGAAATGGAATACGTCAAAGATTGCCGCCATTACGCGAGCAAGCCATATGCGTATTAGATGGGAACATATCAAAATAAAAGTAATTCACATGAGAAAAAAAAGTAATGATTACGTACATCGCTAACAAGGGTTCCAGACGCTCCGGTCACTACACTGAGAAATTAGCTGAAGAGTAAGTTTAACATTAAGGGTAGATTTAAATAGAGATTCAATAATGTATGGGGAAAAGAAACTGGCTCCGAGGTGACGTACGTGTGACGAGAACTAATATATCCTTAATTGCTGTACTAAATCAGGATGTTATATTAATAATAATAAATATTTATTTCGACCAAAAAGAAGCTTACCAAATGCAATATAGACACTGGTCCCCACACTAGGGAAAATTCTGTGGTGTTGGTGACCAGGTAACATCTCAATATTAAACAGAATCTAACGAATTCTAAGTCTAAGAAGTCTAAAAAAATGAAATAGACATTTCCAAATAATAACAATAATAATGACGTAACAGAATTGTACACATATTAAAGATTTAGCACTCCAGCGACCTCAAAGCTTCCGACTGTTCTTTTTACACAGTCACTTGTTGTTATTTTGGTCTGGTAGCAACAGTAAAACAAAAATATCATTTTAAATTGATTTATACATATGAACCTAAATAGCATTTGCTCTACAAATACTCTATTCAAAACTGTTAAGTGTAGCGTGTCATATCCGCGCTAAATCTTTGTAAAAAACTCCATTGTAAATAATAACAACACATGTACGTAATATGTTGAGAAAAAAGTATATTTAAATGGTCATCTCCTGGACTAAACATAAAATTAGTGACAAACACTGGGGGAGACTGCACACGTGTTCTAACTTAAACAATCATACTGTATTTGTTAAGGGAAAGTGTTCCTTGTTTCCTAAACTCTAAGTTCAAAATAACGCACCTTTTATTACGCAGTTAACTTTTAATTGTATTTTACAAGCACAATGTTACTGTTGAGCTTCAAAAAAGTTGCAGCTTCCTTATTCTCCAGAATTTAT
Source organism: Pontia daplidice (assembly GCA_963693355.1). Classification (NCBI taxonomy): domain Eukaryota; kingdom Metazoa; phylum Arthropoda; class Insecta; order Lepidoptera; family Pieridae; genus Pontia; species Pontia daplidice. The sequence continues at coordinate 4,749,484 of CAVNZL010000139.1, forward strand.
TTCTTTTCTTTCAAGCTTCAGACATTTTTAGTACTCATTTATAGAAGCTGAATTTTCTATCTACACAATTGTTCAGTCAGTTGTTGATCAGAGGGCTCAAGGCCCCCGTTATCATTGTGACTTTAAATAATTCGTTACCATTGGGGCAAATAAATTTTATGGCTATGGCCATACAAAAACGATGTCTAATCTACGGCCACCCAACTCTATTTGTATACAAACCAAAAGGGGGTTACTAAAACTCGTTACTGCCATATGGGTATTTGTAGTTTGAATAACAAAACGTCATTCACGAATTCCTACTACCAGATGTAGGTAAACTTTTGGGAATTATAGGAGTTAAAGATCCATATATCGTAACGACTAACTACATTGTGTCCCGTTAATTATTCACTATAATTATTTGTGAAACGCGTTTTAAGAACTCATCTTATATGTATCTTTGACTGTATGTGTGTAAAATATGTGTTTGTTGTGTTTCTAAATAAAAAATAACAACGAACGCTACCAATATATCTGAAGAATCTGTTTGTTTGAATGACGCTATAATCTCTGGTATGAATTGAAATCGATTTATGAAGGGAACACTATCTATAAGAGCGGTGCATACATTTTGATGTTAAACACATACAGTGTTACCAATAACCAGTGTGCTATAAGTTAATAAATTAATTATAAGTTTGAGCCTAACTAGTAATGTCTCATTGTTAATTATACCTGTTTTTTTAATCTTATTATAAATAAATAAATTAAAAATGTTGCGAAAACGGAGATGTTACGGAACAGCTGTGATGATAAAATAAACATACTGATTTGGTATTATTCAGGGTAGTCAGTTATTATGTAGTTTAGTTGTTATATATATGTAATATAATTGAAAGCGATAAGTTTTATAACAATTCTCCAGTTACATAATATGAACCTACCATAATTAAGTTAAGAATTAATGACAACTTTAAGCCAACAAACTCTCCCAAGCGTCAAAGTCCATTGACCATTTTAAAAAGGGGAGCGTAAGTTCATGAATTGTCTATGCTAAGAGTTGCGTAGTTATTCGTACGACATAAACATTTACAATTAAAAATTCATATGACCCATAATTCAAAATATTTTTTACCGATTTTAAAAATCCGAGGAGGAATACAATTCAACGGACGTGTTATTTCTCTTTTGTATATGTACGAGTACAAATATAAACGATATAAATAGGAATTTAGAATACTTAATGAAGTCATATCGAACGATTGGTTGTTCTAGAAAGGTTATCAGTTAGGTCACAAGTTCAAATTCCTCACTCACCCAAAGGCTAGACTGGCGCCAGGTCAATACAGAACCTCGAGTGTCCTAAACAGTAACTCATTGTTGTATTTGAATGAATACGACAGAAATAGACAGCCGATATATTTTATCTAACATCGATTTCGTCATGAAATGCCAATTCTTAGTTTTAATAGGGAACATTTTTATGTTGGGGGAGTTTAAACCCAGGACCTTCTTAATGACAAGTTCTTCTTGAAAGTACCTATTCGATATTTATGTATACGTGCCTAGTCCATTATGATTTCATATTAAATCTGAAAACCATTTCCCTGCCATTTTCCTATGGATATCAAAGCTCTGATAGCGTAAATTGTAAATATTGTAAAATGTAAATATACTACAAGTATTGTAGAAAATCCTAGAAAATATCAATATTCTAGGTACTAATAAACCTACTTGGTGTTCTAAGAAAAAACGGACACGTATATTTAAATTGCAATGTACAGTAACAGATTCGCGATTAACGATAAGACAACACAAACTGCTATTTCCCGGAATCGAACGTTGACCGTAGGAAATAGAGACTATATTTTATTCACTTTATATTAATAACTCACAGGTTTGAGTCGTTCGGCAGACCTGCCGGTGACCTCTGAACTGCTTATTAGCTGAGGTTTCCTCGGCTTAGTATCAAAATACCACGAAATGGTATGTTTAGTTTTATAGAAAGGAAACTTTTATATTATTAATATTATTCCATTTTTATTATTCGATTCTTCTTTCGGATGTAAGACATGCCTACTCTCGTATCAAGTGTTATTTGCGTAAAAGCAAGAAAAACAACCTAATGTGATTTTAATAGTGTTTATAACAGTTATGTAGAGAATGTAATCTTTAAACTAGTAATTCACATTTTAAAATTGTTTTTTATGAATTGCGTCTTATCTCTCAAGTAAACAAATAGTAAATTAATTTATTCGCGTATATGGAGACTATAACCGCCTCCGCTCTCCGAGCCTTTGGTCTTTAAACATGTGTATATAACTATACTTTGTGTTTGCTGTATATAATATGTATATAATGTGCTGTATATAATCTATTATCTTCAAACTTTGCACGATAATAGATATTCTAGATAGATAGATATTTGATTAAAAAAACTCTAGACATTTTCGTCTCTTCTGAGGCTGTGGAGAAGAGCATAAAAATAAATAGAAATGCTGACAGCGTTATGGTAACTTTACCACAGGGACCAATTTTTGCAAATTTATTCACTACCTTCTGTAATATTTATTTATACACCCGGGTGCACATCAACTCTTCTCAGTAACGCGTAAGATGCTTTTATGGTATAAAGTGTAGCTACACAAAAGTCAAAAGGATGTATAATGTATAAATTTAGAGTTATCAAATATTAAAAGTTAAGAGTTGAGAGCTATGAAATAATTAGCTCAATCCTCGTTACCAGTGCAAGATGGTTCTGGTAGTTTTCCGAAAATAACATTTCATTATACATAATATGTTTAATAAATCTTTTAAATGATTTTTAAAAGGTGTGTGAGTTAATAGTGAAAAACATTAAATTAAATAAATAATGATTTATTATAGCGATGATTATTTCGATTTATATTTTCGGAAGAAATTTACGATTTCGCGTGAAAACCTTATTATATAATCAATACAGACGTATTAAATTGACGATAGCTTAAGGATACACAAAAAACTAAAGTTTCAATGTCCAGTTATTCTCATCTTACCGATCTTGTATATCTGAAATAACCCACTTAAACTTTATAAAATCTGAGTATGTAGACTTCATTTCTTTATATCTGACTGAAGTATTACCATAACAATTAGTAAATATTATAAGGAAGTGATCCACTGCCCACGCATGTCACGGTAAGCGTTGTTTTTATGTCTAACTTTAAATTACAATGGATATTCTATATGGTTAACTGGCTATTATTTTAATTGATCAATGAATAATGTTCGCTATTTCCCCCCCTTGAGCATTGTCTTTTATGAGTTAACCATTGAATATCGTTCTCTCCTTATTTGGCAATTGCGAACGATCGCCTTATTTTAAAAATAGCAGGCTTAAATATAAATAAAATACCATTGACATGAGCGCCCGCCTCAATCTAAAAAGAAGCGAGAATCATTTTGGATTTTTGAATTCCAGGGGTGAAAAATCTGGTTTGTACGTTATTTTGTTGGTATTGGATAATGTTTGAATATCTTGAATGATCTATTTAGATTTCTGTACATAAACCATAAGAAACAAAATATTTTTAATATTTTATTGAATTTCTAGGAAACAGGAAACTGATCGATTATCTGATAAAGATCATAGCGCAAATAAAATTCAAATCGGTTCAGTACTTTATGAAATATGCGGGTTTTAGTTGACAGCTAAATGAAGTCGGCTTTTACTTCTTTTTTACATTTATAAAATACTTTTACATATTATTAAAAATAGAATGTGCTATAAGAGTATCACAGAGGCTTTATAATAACATGCCTTCGAACTCAAAACTTCACGTAATTCAAGACAATTATCATTTACAACATGAAACGAAGAAAAAAAATCTTTCCTTCGTAAGTTACAGCTTCTACCGTTCATATAAAATGAGTAGAAAAATACATATTCGTCGGAGTAACGCCCGGTGACTCATTCCTCACGATAATTGAGACCTTATTCTGACTATCTAAGCATTTATCTCCTCGAATATGGCTATAAGGTCATCTAATTATCTTACCATATTTTTTTTATATTTTGAATTATAATATTGTTACGAAATAATTGAAGTCTGTCGATCGGAGGTCGTCATATTCGACCTTCTTTATTGTATTACTTGCAGAAGATATTATTTGTAATAAGTTGAATATCAAAAAACTTTTGAATGGATTTATGTAATTAGAGTTATGTGAAAATACCGATCTACCATTGAAAATATAAACAGCCACTAACTACGTCATGCAATTTATTTAAAAATATTAGTCCTACTATTAGGTCTAGTGGTTGTACAGGATTTAATAATTGATATTTTGGCCACTAGTGGCCACCAAATAAGTAAAGTGGAAACGTAGGCGTCACGCGTGCCATTGCTTGACGGACACATTTCGAATTAGGTGCCTTCTTGCTATCCTTACATAAGCTAAGCGATCAGTTATATCCAAATATTCTACACATACTATTAATATCCCGTGTGTCAGTCTCAATAGAGACGATCGAAGGTAAATCCGCTAGTTTAATACAGAGTTATCCGCTGAAATCTTCTGTATAAATTTAGTTAGCATTTTTAAATAAATAGGCTATTGAAGATATATTATAATTTATATACCTAGCTTTCCTATTATCAAACAATACACTGTAGTGGAATACCATCATTTATGTCAAAAAAATAGAAATCAATGGAGGAAAATAAAAGAATAGACACTCATAGATTCTTCGTTAACTCTAGGTTTTACATAAATTGTATATTTTTGTTGTACTTCTGTGCATTTGTAATGCTTCTACTGGAAACGAGGCTTAATAAAAAGTGTGTAACAACAAAATTGAGTAACATTAATTTAAACAATTTTACTTCGTTTTCTCATATCATTAGAATCTAAAGTCCTGCACCTTGGTAATAATAATGGTAAAGGACAAATATGGCTTGCCCATTGTTTTGCAATTCGCAAATACTCATACGTTATTTGATTTGCCAATTTCAAAGAAAACAATGCTATTTGTTTAAAGTTTTTAGAGGCTCTTTGTAAATCTTTTGTAATTCTAGTATTTTTTACTAACTCAAAATGTTATTGTACTTTGTTACAACAGTGAGGGATTTGTTGTTAATGCAGTGCTAATAAACCGGAGAGAGTTTGATTACCGAGACAGTGACTACTTCCAGTACTGGACAAACGAAAATGTTACCTATAATAAAAATCTGAGTATAAGCGACTTCAAAAAATTTCACATTGGCAACTGTAATTAATAGATGTTTGTCACATAATACAGCATTTAGATATAAGAGATATAGAAAAACACAATTTTGTTGTAGTAAAATTTAAATAATATTCGTAGAAGAAAAATAGCTAACGTATGTAAGACGTGCAACGCTTACTGATCTTAATCAATTTTCAGTCATCAAATAAGATTCAAATTATACCTTATAAATTTATATAAAATAATGTATAATGTAACTTACAAATTCTGCAGGTTTTGTGTGAGTTATCATATTTATATTTATATCTTACAGTCTCTAGCATTCTTTATATACATTCATATTTACTCTTCCTTGCATAATAAACAGAGATTTCTTTTTAATATTAAAAAAAGCATTGCTACAGCATAAAACAGTTTTACTTAACATTCACCCCAAGGTATGTACTTAACGTCTTTAACAGGGGATTGCCCAAAGATAAAAGCTGCGTTTAGTAAAGCACTTTGAACCACTTACAACCCTACCTAACTTTATTTGCGAAAAATATTATGAGTATCTGTGATTTTATCTTTTTTTATAAGTATGTGTCAATTGCACTGCATTTGCAAAAAGGTTTTTGCTTCTTTGGTAATCCTTTTAAATTGTTTTTGTGTTGAAATTATTATATAATATTTGTTGCATGATAATTATATTCCTTGCTTCACATATAAATATGACAAAAGGCACCATTTTATTTAAGAAAATATATCGAATCTCTATATGTCGAGTTTCTAATAATGATAGCCAACTGTTTTCAATTTTGTGTATTTTCATTACTAACGCGTCCATAATTAACTTATTTTTATCTTATATAAATAAACAATATAATGCTTGCCTCCTTTCATATTATAAATAATTTAATTTAGTACATATTCTATTCGTTTCTTGAACTATTGCTTTAAATATACTTCCAGAGGTATCAAGGTTTCACAAAGGGCCACGAAGAAATATTTTCAAACCACTTTAAGGCGAAAGCCAAAACAAAACACGAAAACGAAACATACATCTGTATTTCCATTCGTTTTTGCTGATATATTTTGATTGCCGCTATATAAATAGCGCTATATATATAAAAATATTTCCACTTTAACCTTGTCTCCTTACTATTTTTACGAATTATTGCATCATTACCTCACATATTAAATAGTCTACGCATGATGTTTTTAATTAATTTATGGCTACTATTACGAGAACATAAATCCCAATTTACTCAGTGCAACCCTACACTATCATTAACTATACTAATTAACATTTGTTTCTCTGTATGTCAACTATTTTAAATGAAGTAAGGTAAACACATGATTTTGTTTTTCTCTTCATATGAATCTGTATATTTGTGTAGTGGAATGTTACTGTCTAATCTAATTAGACTAGTAGGCGCTTTTAGGATAAAACACGGGATTTTAATAACCTACTGTGTACAATCTTATTTCCAATATCTATAAAATGCATATCCTATATTAAGACTATGATTTAATGTATAATAGATCCAGGATCTTATAATGAACAAAGAAAATACCTGTATTGATAGTCACGCTGAATACTACTGATAGCTTTGAATAATTGCAATTTTACAACATGATAAGAAGTCGATTTTGTGCGCATTTCATATAATTGCGTTGAGATAATCAATATTCAAATGTCCAATACTTATAAATTACTTCTGTTAGTTCGTATTTTAAGTTTAGATATTAAATGAAAAAGTACATGTTTGAATATTAATATGATTCACTTATAATTTACTGTTTCAAATGGAGCTTTTGGAGCATAATAATGGGAGATTAGCTCCTCACTTATTTTAAATTACATATTAACAGAAAACATAATCTGAGCTATTTTAATACTTTTAAAATTTCCACAACGTCAAAGGTGTGATTGGGACTTGCTAACTCTTTCGATTTTAAAACTAAATTATTAGTTGAAATAGACGCGAGTAGCGACTAGCTAGCTGCTACCTTACCATGGAAAACTACTATCAATGTCTACTTATCTCAAGTGACCCGTACCAGATAAGCGTTATCGTAGCTTGGTGCATAATGCGCTTTACCATAATATAAATAGATGTAATACAACAAACTAGGGCATAGCATAAGGTCATAGAGAAATATAAACCTCATCGAGTTAAAACTATTATTCAGAGATGCATAATTAGAGGTAACTTATTTGAAATAGAAACTTTTTTAATGATATTATTATAAAGTTCGACACCGAGAGCTAGTGAATACAAAGTTGTAATAAATACATTTCCGTTTCCGCAGCTATACGGTATTTTTTTTCTTACACTATAGTATCATTCCAGGGTATACATATAGTCTTAAACAGAAATAATAATAAGTAAATAAAAATAATATCGCCTGAACGTCGTTTGTGCATGCAACTTCGGATTCGCAATTAAACGAATGTGGTGGTGAGGTTACTGTTTCGTAAGCTAAAAGTGAACTCAAAACTGTTTATGGCAGGATAACACAGGTATTAGCTATCTTATCTTTGTGTATTTATAGCCCGACTGTTGATTTCGTAAGATCGTATCCATCTAAGATATCCAAAATATTAACCAAAATTTTTGTTTTGCAAAATGTAAAATATTAAATTTTTCTAAGCAGCAGCTTTATTCATTTTATACGTCACATTTTTATTCACCTTAACAATGTTTAGTGTATGAATAAACATTACTTCATTTATAAATAACATTGGTTAGTTGTATTATCGCAAAATACATGGGTATATGTGTCTTTATTAGGTATAACACAATGTGACATATATTAGATGTATTTCGCTCCATAGATAAAATTATGCTTCATACAAAGAACAAACATGTAATTCGAATTTTAAATGTGGGTTTAAAATGACAATTGACTAAATAACTCATTACAAATTACGCAAGTTTTAACATCATGCCAGCGGCTTGCCTCGAACTTGGGTGGGCTTTTTCAACACAAATGCACCCGCAGCGTGTAAGTAATAATAAGGACGAGCTTGACTGCCGGTCTAATTCAGTACAGCACATCTGTATATGATGAAATATGATATAACTTTAGGGTTGAAAAAATGTTTGTTCCGACAACACACTATCAATCTAATCCTTTGTGCTCTTAAGCAGAATATGTTTAACGTGTATAAATATATTATAAAATATTTTTTGGCTTGGTTGAACGTGCACCTCTCAGGAACTCTGATACTGCTGCTATTTCGATAATGATAACGGTATATATTACAGAAATTTTAATAAATTTGTGATACCATTTTAGCCCAGGGTTTATACAAAAAATTTTAGAATCCATTAGTCAACCCTAGTCGCCCATATGTCGGCCCACTTTACCGAAAACGGCTAACACAACATTTAGGAGTAATTTTTCTGTTTCCCCCCTGTTAACAGTAAATAATTTTGTGATTACCCTTTATAAAAATCAGACATCAGTAGAAAATATTACAGTTAGTTTATATATGTCCCATGAATATAAATAAAAGATGACTTTTGACGTGTACGGTGAATTGCTCATATTATAAAAATAGCTACTATTACCGTCAGCTACACAAACCCAGTAACATTATAATAGTACATATATTAGGAACAAGGAAGTGACCAAAAACAGATCTCATAGTCGGGTTAAAGTGTCGCCATAAAACTCATGTCTGCGTTGCGTTACACATCCACAAATTACGAAAGAGTTATAAACTATAAACTATATACGTATGATCGCGACTTGTTTATAGCGAGCACACATGGATACATTTGGCCCATATGCCACAGTTTAACAGTCACACGTTTAATGTTGGGGGCGTTCGAGAGAGAATTGAAAGGTGAACAATTGTAATCAACAGATAAGATATGTCATGACGTCACTTCCGCTTGTCTAATAGAGTACAACAGCCTCCTAGTTTTACATTTTTGACTCGCGAGTCACCATCCGGGGCTTATTACGCTTGCGGCTTGCATATCAAAAGCTTAGTACATTAGGTTAGCTTATTGGCCAAGATTGATCATTTTAATTTTGATTCAAAAATATACTATTCATTTATTAATTCCATCTTTACGATTATTTTACACCTTTGAAGACTAAAGTCATGTCATATCGGTCTGTACCGTGTACACAAATAGCCTTATGTATATCTGGGATGTTCGAACTTCCACTATCACCAATCCGCTCAGATACATTGATTAGATTATCTTATATAACATTTGTTTATTTATTTTAAGAACGGTTAAGTAATAGCAAATGTCAACGTCAAACGCAATATTATCTTAAGTAAAACGGCGCACGCGCATTCAAGCGTCACTCGACACACATACACGTCACGATCCGACACTAACTTTGCATGCTATTGACACTTTGAGATCGTGGGACCACACATATTGAATAGGAAACTGTGGCATGCAGTTTTTAGCTTTAGGCCATTTGGCCGAATCCTTTATCGATCGCAAATAGATTAGAGCTATGTAATTGTTATAATATCTTAAAAAATACGTTTAATCTACAATCATATTAACATATAAAGAGTATTCAATACGGCGTTAACTTAGTCGTTTGTAATTTAGCATAAACCCGTAGCATACACGGTTTTTTTCTACTGCGTGTAACATTATCTATTTAAAATTGAAACAAAAAACATTTCATTGATAAGGACAGGATTACCGAAATACAAATTTAACAAATATTGAATTAATTAGTCCCTTGGAGTAGCAAATGCGCTCAGCTCTTGCTCCATTATCATTATGGCAATGTAATGGAAATAAATATGCTATTAATTCAGAGAAAAATTATACAGATAATATTATGTATTAGAAGAACGACGTCAAATAGGAAAACATACTATCATCGTTCAAACGGTGTCAAACGTTCCCACAAACTGTTTCCGAGTTTCCCACACTATTTAACACAACATTTCAATTACTTTTTGTTCTATTATCAGTGACAAGCACTTATTGCCTATTTATAGCTGAATACGGAAACAATCGTTGGTAATAAGGTTTTATTAGTGCGAGTTAGATTTCAATTTGACTATAACGTTAATAATATTTACAAAGAATTTTCCCAACGGTAGAAGTTGGAATCAAAAATACTTGAAACTTGTTTCCTTCAAACCAAACAAGGAATTTTTCAGAAATACTCCTTCAAAAATGGGTATGAGTCTACAAAAAATCGGTCGTTACAACTCAAACCACTGGTACTACATTTGAGATTCAATCTCGTGATAGACATATTTGATAGATTCATAGATATAAAATTAATTAAAAAATAAGCAAATAAATGTTTGCTGTACAGTTTTGCACCACATCGTCGCCCCGTAATAAGGCAATCGAGCCTATTCTCGTACCATTCGTGACTCAATGTCAAAGCCACAATATCCATGATTTGTTAAACAATAAAAGTTGTTGTTTTAATAATCATAACCATTTTTGGATGTACACGCAATAAAACCGCAATAAAGATAAGTTCATTGCACTGACATTCGTTATCTTCACTCGCGCCTTAAGGACGCCGGACACGGAAGCCGGAAATTGACAAATAGTTTAATCAGGTATAATTGATGTAAATTATATTCTACGTTTGACTGACGTGCCGTGACCGCATATTTTTAGAAGGTTGCTGGTTTTTTTTTTTTCATAAATCTAGAAATTTGCCGTTGAGTCATCTGACCATCTGGTGCTGTAAATTAAATATTTTATTGTGCATGCGCAAGGTTTATATGACAATGAACATTATAATAATCGTGCAATTGTAAGTAATTCGTCAATTTTTAATACTTCAAAAATATCTAACATTAAACTATGGTAAGTATAATCATTTTATATTATCGTATTTGTTAAGTTTTTATTAGCATTGCACCAATACTAGTATATACAGTCTAGCTTGTCAGTAGATGATCATCAACTAATTGTAATAGGATGCATATTACAGAGGGCAGAGGGTCTTGGCCATAGAAGTAATCACCTGCACCAGTTTATCTTGTTATTGTCGTTCCCAGAGAGCCGATCATAACTACTAACATTGATACCGAATTCTCCAGAATTCTCATACAGAAATAAAACTTTGACTCTCCAAATATCGAGCTTTCGATAGTTTGTGCTTTAGACATCTTTAATATGGTGTATACTTTTTAAAAATTATCAAAACTATTATTCTTGATATATTTTAATATTATAACGTACTCTGGTATACTTTTGTTGTGTTGTTCTCTAGTAATGAGTTCTAAAGCGTAGCATTAGAACATGCAACTGCGGCACTGCGCTTCACTGCTTGCGAGTCTGCCCGGTAATGAACTTGCGTTTGAAAATAGAAACCCAATAGATGCACATGCGTTGGTGTGTGAATTCCAATAATTATACTTAGTTACATTCTAATGAAGTTCAATTTTTATAATAAAATAAAATACATAGTTGGAAGTAAGTTTGTTAATTGCAACAAAATATGCCACAAATAATTATAATAATGTTTTTGTTTTACTCAATTTGTTTAGCTTCAAATAATTTTAATGTTTGTTTTATTCTTTTAAATGTTGAATTATTTAATATTCTGTGGTTTTTAAGACAAGATTATTTGATAATGACGTGTACGCCTATAAATGGTTTTCGCAAAGAAATTTATAATTATCTATGAATAAGTTAATTGGGTATGTTGTGTAAACTGTAATGTAATAAACTTCGAATATCACAATTTCGTATGAAGTGCATTTGCCCATTGCCCAATTTCCATAGGTATGTGAGAATATACTTATCAGCCATCTCTATACTAAAGGTCGGGACACCTTCGGTGAATCCCAGTCTGGTACTTTCCCATTCGATCAGGACTAACCAACAAAAACTCTCTCCCTCCCGTATTTTAGGACTGCCCATCATTTTCATCATCATGAAAATTCATTAAAAGGTAATGTTGCGACGATGCGACGTCAAAAAGTAATTAAATGTCCTGAAAGCTGCTTAAAACCTATTGCGCTTATAAGCTGCAACAGCTTCCTGAATACGCAACTTTAAAGCTCAATGTTTCAACACCGGTTTAAATGACAATACTTTGACAGTTTTTTAATTAATCCTTTTAACTCCTCATTTCATAATAATAGCAACTCTATTATATATAGTAGATCCTTAACTTAGCACTTATTTATATAATTTATATAAATACGTTCGGCTGATATGCATACACACTTTTCTATGGCAACCTCTTTCTTAGTCTCTTTTAAGATAATATTAAACTAGATCTCTAAAATATAATTTTATAACAATATTTTATTCTTTATTTAAGAGCTTAATCTGTGATTATTACGCTCTATTTGCTATACATACATATAAAATATTTTATAAGAATCTATAACTACTGCTAATATACTAAACTCCTTTTATATAAACCAACTAATAGTCTTGCTTTCTCTGAAAATGGACTAGCTAAAATAATATTAATATTGAAACTTTATCTGAATAGCTCCTTACATTCACATCTTCTACATACCGAATTCCTAGTACAATCCATATAATATACTCGTATAAGCTAAAATTATTGCGATTAATATATGCTATTATTTCTCTCTAGAAAAAATATTTTGAATCTTGTAACCTCTTATCTAATGACTGATCAACTTTATTGTAAATTTTTAAGATTTCTTATTTACTTTTTACAAACAATATTACATTCAATATAGATATCAATATGAAGCTGTAGGATTTGTGTAATGGTGCGAATTGAAATTGAATTATTTTTGTATCGGATAGTCGATTGGTCGAGGAAACGGGCAAAATACCGCTACCATCAATAAAAATGGAGCATAGATGAAAAATGCTGTAACGGGGATTTTTTTTCAATATGCATAGGTACACTAGCATAAATTAATGAGGGTGAACCGCAGACAATTTATATTATCTCTATCCACCATTAGAGTAGATATGTTGTTACAGAACATGGACTTGCGACAGATTGCTGGTATGCAGCCGGTTTCCGAACAATTCCAATCTTACTATTAATGAGCCAGCTTGTCGCATTAATTACCTAGGCCTAATACCAGTAGAGGTTTTGCGATGACATGCTATATTAAAGAAATTAGCAGTGAATACTAATATATATATATATAATAAATAGCAGTGAATCACAGTCGTACAATGATCATTCTAATTTCTTATACTTTGCACTTCAAAAACCAAATTAATTAATTGCCTAAAAAATTGGTTGGTATGAATATATTTCAAGTTTTGGCTAGATCTACAAGAAATGTAGGTATTGCCTGTTTGAAGTATTAAACAGAGATATCAATATTTTGCTATATCGCTTTACAATACGCATGTCTTGTAGTGGGCTAAACTCTGTTGTTACAATAGAAATACTAGCTCGCTCCGAATTGTAAAATCGCGTGACAAAGTGACAAGTACACATTTTAAGATTTATTTATTATTCTATGAAGCAATTGTAATTTGAGAATTGCGTGGAATTCCGCTAGACCTTCGTGGGAAACTGTCCACTTCGGTATCAGTAAGATCGATGAAGAACAAATTTTAAGTGAGCAAATAAAAATATTTGATAAAATGTGCAAATATAGTTGTACGAAAAAACCGCGCGCGGTATGATTTACAATGATACTGCTGACACATATCGATCAAGTATCTCAAAATATCTTGCTTTCTTTGGAATATTTATAGTTCAGAGGAGCGTAAAACTTTAATTATGTCGCGAAAATAAAAAAATATTTTGAATGCGTGTTATTATTTTACTCATGGCCGTCGCAATGCGCACGGCTACAGTTCTTGTATTTTCCTGTTATTTTTTAAAATAAATTTACTAACTCTAGCCAGACCGAATATAATAAAACCTATGTTCTTAGGCAATAAAATACTTTCTCTTTATAGCAACACGCTTATTCATAGCAAATGCTAATCTATTCAGTAATTCATCGCGTGACGTTTCTCAATGAGTCGTGGGTAGCAGGTTCGAAGCCGGTATGGAATTTCATTGAGCAATTGTATGACACCTCTTTCTAGGAAGATTAAGCAACTTCTATATCTAGTTAACTTCCGACTGTGGATTTGTTTATATTTCAGGAATTGAATTAAGGAAAATGTTGACTGAAATATATGTTGATGAATACTAATTTTCCGTTATTAATAAAAATCTAATATGTTCTATTTATTTTGTATAACTCACATTTTCCATATAATTATACATTATACTTTTGGTTTATGAACGAACTGACATGTTTCTATATAAAAATATACGATATATTATATTGCTGGATGGGCACTTGGTGTTAATTGTGATGCGGCCTATTGGGACCTGTTCAGAAGATGCCTATTTAACCATTGTTCGTAAGCATCCATGTTGTATTCTTGTATGGAGATAGTAGAGTTCAAGGAGTTATTTACTTCGACTGCATATCAGTGAAAAATCCTTTCTTTCGATTTTTACGCATACTACACTTCACTAACCCGTGGCCCATCCACTTTCCACCTGCTCGTCACGTCCCTTAACCGCAAACCTCGTCGCCGATGTGACCATACGCACGTACACCACGTAAAAAAATCAATTACATGTAATTGTTATCTGAAACTGATAACTTGAAAAATTTACGCCAGGAAGTAAATTTAGAGACTTGGTGCCAGATGTATTGGCGCCAAAGTTTTTGCCTTGTAAATTAAATGAACATTTATTCGTAAGTGCATATATACTTAATTCCTTATTAATGCTGCCATATTTAAATATATTACTCTGTGCAAAAGGGCAGGTGGCGTGCCATAAACTCATAATACAAATTGTCAGTGTTCAATGTGTTGTTGGCCTTTTACAAAAACTTTTCGAGAACGTTTATTAATATTTAAGGCCCTAATTTAGGCATCCAAGCGGCTAGGTTAACAGAAATGATGCGCGGTAGCAAAAACACATTTGTATAACGAAGATAATATGAGAAAAAATATAATTATTCCTACACTAATGTGTTAATTTAATCAATTAAAACTAAGTCGGTGCTATTTATATATTTCTATTATCACACGACGTATGTATTATATACCAAAATAATAGAATCTATTATCAATTGATATGGTAATCAGTTAACTTCAACCAATCAGAATGATTTTTCAATTAGGTTACTTGTAAACAGGCTAAAAAACTATAGAGAATATGTAATGAACGTTTTAATTGAATATAAGTTATAATCTTAATACAATGATAAAAAAATACAGTTCATTACAAAGAATTATTTATTGGCAGGGGAAAGCCAATCGCTGGGAAATTCTGTTTGCTTTCTGTTGCCACGTAACCGATGCAACAGATACCGATGGGAATTTTCCTATTGTCATTGTAAATTTATTTATTCGTAGAATGGAGAAATTTGGTTGCTAAGCAACATCAGTATTTCTTTACAATTAGCGATTTATGCACGTAGATCCTATTTACAATGGCATTCCTTGATAAATTGACTATGATACACGAAATTGTAGTAGAGAAAGTTAATAATGATATAAGGACCAATTGTCTAGTGGTTGAGGCTTCGAGTCTGAGGACACACTCCACGGCGGTTTATTTCTACGTGCAATTACTTTCAATCAATATCAACAGAATGCTGATAAAACTTGGGGTTATGTCGTAGAAAAATTATGAGAAAAGGGTGAAAACTGAAACCAAGACACAATAGGTCATTACTATTATGTTTTATTTCAATCAATTACTGCTCCAACCTAAAAATTTAATAACAATTTGAAAAAAATTTTAGTTATATCCACTTTTTGTAGTATTTTTTTTTTTGGAATACCTAAATAATCATGAATTATATATACATTTTTAGTTTAAGAAAACTAGGACATTTTTTCCTTAATATCTTTTAGACGATACGCTATTTAAAAACAATAAAAAATAGAATGTCTTAGAGAAAAAGGTTTCTATACTTATACTCATGAATGTCAAGAGACTTTATTGTGAAAATAATTTCAGTAGCTAACATTAGGATACATACGATATAAACATGAAAATATTAACAAAATTACCTAATTAAATATTACAAATAACGATAACATGACGGTATTTTAAGATTTCATAGTTGATACGCGACTCTCTTACATATTATTTTGTATTACTCACATTGGCCACACTGCCGTGACTCACCAGGCACAGTGTGGACAAAATGCTACTGGTGACACATCAAACAACCATCGCGCGCAACTTCGGGAAAGGGTAAGATTAGGAACCTGGAATGTTCGAGGCATGATCCAACCGGGAAGAAGGAGATCATAGATAAGGAGCAGGAGCTATATAAATTGGAGATTGGGCATCACAGAGACCCATATGAGGGGATCTGGCTTTACAGAACACGAAAGGTCGCACCGTATATTCTCAGGTCCAGAAAATAAAAGTAATAACGGGGTGGTATATTGTATCTCCTAAAATCAATAAATCGGTTGGGTTATAATCCAGTGAGCGATAGAATTCTGTTGTGAGGATTAACGCAAAGCCATGTCGCCTGAATATGTTGTATAGCGCCACTTCCAATCATCGGATGCCGAAATTGAAACGTTTTATAATCAAATTGACGACACTCTTCGCGCCCTTCCAAACAGAGATGTGACACTATTAATGGGAGATCTCAATGCCAAAGTTGGTGAAACACGTAAGGATGACCACCTTAGACAAGTAGTTGGTAAATACGGTCTAGGAGAGAGGAATGATAGGGGCGAGAGATGGTGCATGCGCTGAAAACTCTCTGGCAATTATGAACACTTTCTTTGAACATCATCCGAGGAGGCTGTATACATGGGTAATGCCGGGTGATCGAGCGCGGAATCAAATTGAACACGCGAGCCAAGATGGAATCCTGTATAAGCAATACTAGACCTACGGCGAGACTGTGGAAGCGACCATAAGCTTTTAGTAGCAGAGATGAGTGTGAAGCTCAAAAGGTGCAGCAGGCTCGAGGAAAAACCTAACAGAAGGCCAAGCAACAAAGAACTCATAGTATTCAGCGAACGTTTCAGAGCAAAAGCAGCTGATATTGTTGGGGGCGAGGACAACGACATTGAATCAATTTGGAGCAGACTGAAAGAGGGAATTCTCTCGTCGAGGGCAGAATGCCGAGCACAAGATGTCCCTAGGAAAGCATGGATATCGGAAGAAACTTGGACTGCCATCAAGACCGAAAAGAGCGTCAAGAGGGATATTGAGTCTAAAGATGCAGATTATAAAAAAGGCTTCCAAAAAAACAACGTTATGTAGAAGAGACTACAATGAATACCTGAACTCTATTTGTAGTGACATCGAAGAACATGCGCAGAAATACCAAACTAGGGACCTCTTTCTGAAAATCAAGAGCATCACGAGGGAATTCAAGGCTAGAACATGGGCTATAGAAAATGAACAAGGCAGGCTGTTAACCGAGATAGACGAAGTCGAGAGAGATGGCGACGATGGAGAGTTTGTATGCGGACAATACACCGAGGAAGAACAGGATTAAGCCTATTGATGAGCAAATATGGAGCCGGATATTCTTGATCAGAGGTAAAAAATGCACTGCATGATTGAAATCCCATAAGCGCGGAGAGATAAAATTTTCGCAGAAGAGTTAAAGCACTTAGGGGACCAAGGACTCAAGATAATGCTCGAACTATGCAATCAAGTATGGAAGTCCGGGAAATGGAAAGACTGGAAAGAATCCTTGCTAATCCCAATACATAAAAGGGACTACGAGAACTTGTGGGAACTATCGAACGGTAGCGCTTATATCCCACGCCAGCAAGATAATGCTTTACGTAATCAACACCAGACTGCAATCATTCCTCCAATGGCAGATACCTAGTGAGCAGGCAGGTTTTGTAAAAGGTCGAGGGACTAGAGAGCAGATAGTAAACCTGAGGCAAGTAATCGAGAAAGGGCGAGAATTCAATACGCCGATCTTTATGTGTTTTATCGATTACTCAAAAGCCTTTGATTGCGTAAAATGGGAATGTTTGGGCGATAAGGAGATGGGTGTACCTCCGATCTTATCACTCTCATCGCGAATCTCTATTTAGACGGCGAATCCACGGTAAGAATAAATAATGTCATCTCGGGTCCTTTTAAACCGCAAAAAGGGGTCAGGCAGGGATGCATACTATCCCCAGTACTCTTCAACATATATGGAGAGCATATAATGAGAAGGGCTTTAGAAGGTTGGGAAGGAGGCATCTCTATCGGGGGCACTAAGATCAGCAACCTGAGATATGCGGACGACACCACTCTTTTTGCATCGTCGGAGAAAGAACTGGCAGAGCTTTTCCGAAGAGTGGAGCATGAGAGTAGTTTGGTAGGACTTACTATCAACAGGTCGAAAACAAAAATCATGATAGTCGACAGAACTGGCCAACTCTCAAGGACTGGAGAACTATCTGATATAGAGGTAGTTAAAGAGTTTCTTACCTTGGGTGTTAGTGTTGACCAGGAGGGAGCATGCGAGAGATCAGAAGACGGATCCAGATGTCAAAGTCAGCAATGACTCAACTCACGCGTTTGTGGCACGACAGGAGGATCTCAACTAAGACCAAGATGAGATTAGTTGAACTTGTTTTCTCCATCTTTCTTACGGCGCGGATCATGGACAGTAGACAAGTAGAAAGGAAAATGATTGATGGTTTGAGATGTGGTGTTGGCAGGAGTCCGCATAGTGGACAGAAGAGAACAAATAAGTCTGTACTGGAACAGCTTGAGGTTAAGACAAGACTCTCGACAATTGCTTCCAAAGAATTTTGGGCTATTTTGGTCACATCGTCGCCGGCAACCAGATAGTCTAGACAAGTGGTTGTGGTGGGAAGTGGAGGGTAAGAGACCCCGCGGCGATCTCCTAGCCGTGTGTGACCAAGTTACAACCATACTGGACGCCTGTTGTAACGCCTGAGGACAGCCGAGAACGATGGAAATGGAAAAACCTAGTGCAAGAGGCTACGAGACGCTTTCAGGGACACGACCTTCAGAATTGAAGACAACGACCAAGAAGAATATTAAATACTTTCTACCATAATCCATCGTGTTAGGTGGCGTGTTCATTTATTTGTTTTTAATATATGTGTTATATATACACAACTACTTTCAATATAGTTGTGTCTGTTATATATAAATAGGACTGAAAGAATGAAAAAGAATTGCTTAAGATTACAATGTTTCATTACATAAATCATATTTGATTAAAAAACAAAAGAAAATTTATGCTGGTATAACATAAGCTAGTCTCCAGACTAGGGACAACCTGTATTTATTAACATATATACGTAATTATTTACTTATTTACATACATTTTAAGTCTAACTTTACAGCTAATAAGAACTTATGCGATAGAATATTTATGTATTGTTTTTGGGTGCCTATTTACTCATCCATAAGCACTTGTAAACAACGGTAAATCATTGTTACTGGTAAATTTTACCATTACAGTAATATTCGTATTTATGCAGCAGTAGAGTTTATAAACTATACGTATATTCTCATTTAAATAAAGCCCCAAGTAATAAAAGCTCTCGTAGTGAGTACACTCGAGTCAACGAGCCATTTATTGAAAAGTTATTAGTATAAATTGTCGATATCCCGAACAAAGACACGACTGACCCCCACACTAATTCCTGCACTCAATCGACCGTTTCCTATAGGGATGTGATGCTGTGTATCGATGTTTGTTTACATGTCACTCGATTTTTGGCTGCAAAAAACATTTATTGGCAGAAATACATATATTTGGGTTCTTGTTATTGTTCACGTTGTTGTTGAAACGGATTTAAAACAAAGGACATGTTTTATTTACAGATTAATTAATATGAAATGAAGATAAACATCATTCAGACCATATAAGGAGAAGCAAACGGAACATTATGTAAAAGATTCAAATTGATGTAAATTAAAATGAGCACGTAAGGCGAGTGCTAGGAACTAAATAATCTCATTATCTTACGTCATTTCATTGCCAAGGTCTAGACTCCAGCTAATACTCTTAGTACTACAATTCTAGATAGTGACTATTATTACATATTTAGTCATATATTTTGTCAATATATATAAATTATACACATTATCATTACAATCAGCTGTCAATAGAGGTATACCGAAACAATGCAGCTTAGGGACCGGAAAATAGCGATTTTTCTTTGTATGTAATAAAACAAATTTGACAATATTAAATGTTGATATTTTCACTATCAATAAATAATCTCTCAAAAAATAATCATTTATTACATTTTTATATGTCGCTATACAAATAAACGAATACATTTATTTGTTATTCATTCTAACGAGTTTAATTCTATTTTAAAGAAACGTTTTACCTACATGAAAGGAATACTTCTATTCGTATTTTGTAAGTCTTAACAGTTTCTATTAAGACTTACTACCTTCAATTAACACTGTTTAACTGTATTATTTATCGATATCTCTCCGCCCTTGTGCAGCGGAAATGCGTTCACGAGTACAGCCAGTGCGGATGTTATTCACACTCGTCTCAAGATGCTGTACATGCACGTCAAAGGCACGCTAAAATAAATATAGCGCTTTGTACTGAAAATTTGCCTTTAATATAACAATGTTATTGCGAAACCTGTGCGGTTTTAAAGCTCTCTAGTAGCCGTTATGACTATATCGGTAATAATTCTTTAATTAAGTGAAGATTTACTATTAATTCCTCTAAAGACATTCTGTTGATAGCTATAATCTGTGCCGCATTTTTTACATTTATTTTATTGAATTGCCAAATTAAGTTGCCAAATTACTTTTACAGTTTCAACGTACGTATTTGCATTTAAACTTACATAATGTCTGTGAATTTACTAAAGATGATGGCTTCTACTAAGAGGGAAAGAATTGAAATGACTGTGAATTTTGGTGCCCTTTGCCACATTGAATGAAACCTTCTTTGGTATTGACGATTTAGGTATATTGATTTTGACAAGAACCTGGATTTTGTTATATCTAAGAGACCTTATATAACCACTTTTCTTAAAAACGTCTGATATCTGATGTACTAACAACTTCAATCCGAGAACAGGGGTGCGATCCGCTTTGAAAAATGTTTTCAACATTCGCTTCGTTGGTCTTAATTACCTATTTCTTGTTGTACGTAGTTTTCTTTCAAAATACATATACTAAATTATAGGCAGGACGAGCCATACAGTCGCGACGTATAATTTCGCTGTATCCCATTAAAAATGACTCAATGGAAAATACGGGTATGCGTCAAAGCAATTCCCAAACGCTTGCGTGTGTCCCCCACACCCCCACCCATCTTGTCTGGGAGGGCCTTACCCTACCGTGTTATTACTAGGATTTTCATTATTACCTCTGAAGGATTGAAAACGATTATAACATATACCTTGTCAAACTGTGCTAAAGAGATAAGTGTATCCCTCTTATATATATACTTATATATAATAAACGCTGTTTTTTATTGGATTATGCTTGAAGTCATCGCATAGCCCCCTTTTAAAACCACTTAATAATGGATTTGAGAATCTTATTATTAATTTAATAAGACACATTTTGTTGGTCCCGCAAAAAAAGTTATAATAGCAGTTAAAATACAAAACAGAAACGAGTGTTAATACTACCGTCTCTTTCTCTGGCTACGAATCATGCAGTTAATCACGCAAACACTCAAAAAGACTATACAATTAATATTATAATTGTAAAATTAAGTAAACCACGAAATGCATTTTTATACAAGCAAAATTAATAAATAATTAATACATTTTCAATCCAATGACATAGGACATTTAATCCTGATACTGATTTCATTCAGTAACGTTAAAAAAATAAAATAAAGCCAAAAGATGACCGTTTTTCACATTATTTTATAACTATAGAACAATTTCGCATTATATCATAACGGCCCTGTGGCGCAACGGATAACGCGTCTGACTACGGATCAGAAGATTCCAGGTTCGAATCCTGGCAGGGTCGAAAGATTTTTTTATTTTTTTCAATAAGCCAATTTATACAAATAACGAATAACTTAAAAATAATCTACAATTCTGGCATGTGCAAATCAAGAGCCACATTTAATTCGAGGGGAAACTAAGCTGGAATTAAGAGTTAATCCCCTTTTCTTAGTTCAAGTTAAATTAAACCCACATTATTCTGCTTTGGTTTTATAACGTTGCAACTAGATAATTTATGGTCATATGTTTGGTTTATAGGGTTGTATTAAAATAATGGTTATAACTCTGTAACTTAATATTTTTACTTAAAAATAAAAATCTATAGATAACTCGAATATCGCCACGCCATCTATTGAAGTAAAATTAATTCATCTTATAAGTGCTAAGGCTTACCTTTTTGCGTACAATAAAATCAAAATACTTAGGTAAAATTTCTCCTTGATTTTAATAACAGCCATCTGTAGATCAAAGAAAACACTATATTAGCAATAGCAGTATTATCTTATTTAAACGCTATTTGACGAAAAGCTGTTTTAGTTTAATGACAACGAAATTACCAGTCCCAACTAACAAAATACCATGGTATAGACACATAATACTGAATTTTAATTAATAATCCATAATTTAATTTAGCAGTTAGGTGCAAATTGACGAGAACGGCCGCTTTTTCACGAATTTCACCATTTATCAATAGCTACTTATTTTCACACAATCATTTCTTGACACCGCCCACCAATAGCACCAAAAAAGCTTTATGTCTAACAATAGGTGATATTTTGACGCAATGTGTGGGGTGTGACCGAACCGAACATGGATCGTGTTACCTGAGTTTAAGGAATGTTCAATAATGTTTTATATGGTTCCGTATAACGTAGATATCTGTTCAAAATCTGGAAATTAACCTTATTTTTCAAGAACGTATAAAGAACAAAATAATTTTAGGTACTTTTATTTAATATTGTCTTTTATTAACATAACTGTTACTCATTTAAAGAAAAACACTTTATGAACGGATTTAAGTTATGTATTTTTGCAAAATTTAAATATATTTTACATTATTTTCAAATTTTCCCGACGTTTTGCGTTTACAGCGTGGTGTACGGTGACCACGTCTAAAATTTAAAAATAATGTAAAATATATTTAAAATTTGCAAAAATACATAACTTAAATCCGTTCATAAAGTGTTTTACTTTTATTTAGGTTATTTGCGAGTTCGCAAATTGGCGAAAAGTCGTTTCTATAGTATATATTTATAAGGCCGGGCTAAGTTACTTGAATTCACCTATCGAACCCTAACATACGTTTTTTTTAAGAACGTGTCAATATGACGTTGGCTCAGCTTTAAATTGTTATAAAAACAAACTCCTGTTTATAAATGACGACTTTTTGTGGCGTTTTTATTGAAAAATCAATTTCTATTGATTGCGTTTGTTAATTATTTTTTTTAATTACACACTTATTGAAAGCTATTTATGTAGCGATTGAGTAGAGACCATGGTGAACACGAATTAATATTCTCTAAAGGCTAGTAGATGAACATTGTGCCTTGAAATTACCAAAGCCAGGACAAAGGCGATGAAAATAATATCTTAAAGAAACCGGAAAATAGACCAGTTATGTCAAGTACGGTATATATTTATATTGTATAAGCTATTTTACGAATAAAAATGATAGATCCATTTCCTATACTTATCTTCATAGTAAGCAAAATTATACTATGGTAGAAAACGTAGAAAAATTATTTTTAAGCATATCAAAGAGGATTCTTCAATTAGCTTAAGTTATTTGGTCTGAGTGAATAGACCAAGCTCCCTAAGAGAATCGAAACGTCTAGACTTTAATTGTTGGTAAATGTATTCTTTTTCTCCGTTATTCGTAATCCAAAAAGAAAAATACACAACGAATCTTTAACAACAGGTTAACCAATACTGAGAGAGTCATCATGCCTAACAAGAATTAATAAAGAGGTGTTTGTAAGAAAAGGTGGCATAACTTTAAGGAGTATAGAATTTGTTGCCTTATATACATTCTATTTTGATATTTGATCGAGATTTACAAACTCTTTGCAGCGAAATGGTCCAATAAACAGTTTTTATAATGTCAAAGGTAAGAACCAATTTCATGATCGCTCGTAATTTCCGTCGCTCCGTTACAGGCAGATGTTAGATGAATCAAACGACTTCTTCATGTGTTAATGAGGTGATCGTCTAAACAGCTAGGACAATAGAATCAATTTGTTATATTTATACTACTGTTTAACAAATAAGTCTAAACACCAGTGTTTGGAATTTGAAAATTAATTCGTAAATCATTTTATAATGACTTGGTAGTCTGAATTACTGAATTTCGCGAGTCCTCCTCTGAGACGTTTTTTGCGTAAAGTAGTAAGTAGTTTTGATCTTTACGAATCGTTATCAGAAATAAGTATGTTATTCTTATTGACTAATAGCATCGAGTCGCGAACTGTTAGTAATTAAATTCTTCTAGTTCTTCTTCTTCTTCTAGTTAATATAAAACCAATGAATACAAATAAGTATGATTTTATTTACTTAATACTTTTGAGTTCAGTTATTGTTTTGTTAATTTTAAGTAGTCGATTTGAATCTACGGTTTCCGGGGCTTATTTTTATTGTAACATACATTATCTGGCCCACGATTTTAAATGACGTTTACAGACGACTAAGTATGGATCTGTATTTTCTCTTTTTCAAAAATGATCAGTCTATTGTCCTATCATTTTATAGAAGAAACACATGCTAAATCTCGACAATGCTAAAATTTACCAAATACCTCAAAGCTACCGCGACCGCCACTGCGAACCACGAACATCAACAATCATAAAACATAACAGTTCCATTATATATCTCACATTTTCATTTCACTATCATTACTTAAACACTCAGTAACATAAAAATACTAAATAAGGAAGAATAACAGGTTTTACATTTAGTTTTAGATAAAATCACGTTGGCCACCCACAATGTTACACAGCTGACTGTCGGGAAGAATAATTTTGGCGCATGCGTGGTCAGAGATTAGGGAAGTTGAAGGGATTGCTAATTCAAAATTGTCTCGTGTTGACTGCGCAGATTTAACTGTTTTAACTAGTGCCGCTTAGAAAAGCTTTAAAAACAATGAACCGGGAAATCAGGAGGAATAGTACTTTTTAGTCCTTAACTACATGAATGAAAACTTATGTTAAAACCTTTTATTATTTATAAACTTATCCAATAAAAAAATCAAATTAAGAATTAATACTTGACTACAAAATTTCACCTCAACCATTTGCACGATTTTAAATTCTTGTGTTGAATGGAAGTATGTGTACATTTAAATTAACTTTTAATTCATTAATTAAATATATTAATCAATCCACAAAATGGTATGTCGTATGGATCTGACTTGTCACCCGTCTGTTGACAATAACAATACAAGTCGTTATCTAATTATTGCTCTAGTATTGTTCATCAATAAAGTCCAAAATTCATCTATGATGGTTAATCGATAGAGCAATCTATGGTCAAACAAAGACTATAGAGTTATACGAATACCATCATAGGCCATAGGCATATTTAGACCTCCGGAAGACACAGATTTCAAAAGACGAAGTAGGAAGCACAGTTGTTATTGTAGATTACTAATATTGACTTGACAACAATGATTTACGTGAAAAATCTATTATCTATATACTGTCGGTCTATTTCATTTACGCGTAAGATCTTTTATGTATTCCGATGATAATGGTATTATATTAAGCCATATGTCACGTGAAATCACTAAACATTCATTTTATGGCCTATACATAATAATGCCTTATTAAAGCCATAGAAATGTGACACTTAAACAGGATATTTTAATTTAACAGACATATCAATATTAAGAAACCTTCAAACTTGATGTGGCAAATTGTTTGTAAATAATAATCGATATGAAAACAGATCTCGACTTCGTTGGTTTAAGCCGTATCACCATTACAACAAAAAATAAAGTATGGAAAATTTTGTGCTATGTTATATTTTGTTTTATTTATAAGAGAAATATCGACCGCTATGCAAGGACATCGAGCAACTGCAATGCGGTAAATCGTGAAAACTTTTTAATTTGTCACGAGTCAAAGCACGTCGCATTGAAAATGGTAATAACTTAACTAAGATACGTTACATATTTACTCCATTAATTTCACCCTTAGTCGGAGGTTAGGTTGGCCGTTTTATCGAAGTGCAAGGATAATTGAAGGCGTCCGAGTTGTCGATATTAAATATAGTAAAAAAAATTTGTTATACTAGCTGACCGAGCAAACATTGTTTTGCCATGCATGTGATTTCAATTTTCAATTAATTAATAAAAAATAGGGGTTGATCGTAGAGGGGTAAAAATTTAGGCTCGTATGTATTTTTGTAGGTTGTATCATAAAAAAATAGAAACTAAAATTTTTGTCTAAAAAATAAAATAAAAAATTAAAGGGTGGACTACCCTTAACATTTAGGGGGATGAAAAATAGATGTTGTCCGATTCTCATACCTCCCCAATATGCACACAAAGTTTCATGAGAATCGGTCAAGCCGTTTCGGAGGAGTATGGGAACGAAAACTGTGACACGAGAATTTTATATATAAGATATTGTAAAGGTAATCTAAAATTAGTTTACCTTGGGCCTAACCGACCTTGTGAAATATGTCTTGATATTATTATAAGCTTAACAGTTACCACGTCTTCATCTTTACGTCAATGTTGTATAAAATTGGGCAGTTTTTTTTCAAGTTACACAAACATATTGAAATCTTTAGTGTGTGTGAACCACACTCTCGCAGCCCTGTTAAAAAACACTCATTTATGTAATTATTTATTTGTATCATAGAGAATGTCATAATGGGGCTCATCAAATCCTAATGCGACCAAAGTTCTTGGCAGAAGCTGTATTAGTAGTATGCAGAATTCCTATATTCATTGTACTACTAATATTGCGTTTATATTCAAAAAACTTTCAAAAAATATTAAAAAGGAGGATGATTTTTAACATTTTATAGTCTCAAATATAAAAAAATAGTAAAGTATAAAAAGAATACTAGTGAGCATATAGAGGAGGTTACGCATAATTAATGTTTCAAAGCTTTGACATATAGAATACAATTTACAAATGAGTTATCTGTGGTAATGTTTAGCATACAATACAACTTTCCTAGCACACGACACGATGACACGAAGACAGGCTTCGTTTCCGGAGAAATGCACGATTATAAACAATGTCCTACTAGACAAACATTCGCCTCATCAATTGAGAAGCAAACTAAAAACCCTAATAAAAGGTATTTTTTATATTATATTTTAACAATCGCAACGGAATTGAAGTAACTGACATTGCCAAACGTAAAAAGTATAGCACTTCATTTGATTGTGATTTATTTTGAAAATTATACCTAATTTCGATATGTATTTATTATTTATAATTTAAAAGATAGCTATGAATCCAAAAAAATACTTGTTTGAACTAAACAGAATTCTAAAGCCGTACACACTGAAAATACCTTTAGCGACACTTTGCTTATGAGGACAAGAAGCAACTTTGCAGGAATATGTCATAGAATATGTTCGTGAGATGACGTCACGTAACCACTAACCAGCCAGTCGTGACGTCACGCCTTGGGCGGCCGGTATACGAAAAGACATCAGCGATGAACCACAAGTAACCGTATATATCTATCCAATACCATTCATGTCTATTCTCAATTAGCTTTAGATTTACCTATATATGTAACATAAGTCTCAGATATAAAGTATTTGAAAGCAAGGTTTACGTGTCATAAACGCCTGTGATTTTCCATGCCTATTCAAATAAGTTAAACTTTACAGTCTTTATACTAACTAGTAATGAAATACTTTAAATAGAAAAATAAATGTTTTAACATTATCAATTGTATGTTGCTGCTCAATATTCGGCCTTTTTCTTCGCGTATTAATTTCGCTTATTCATTCATGTAATCTATTATAATCGCATATAATAAAGTTTCCAAAACCTTTACACTTATTTCCAATTTTACCACAAATCGACTTACCTTTTCCCTGCCAATCGTAACTATATCTAATTCTCATTTTTCTATACATGCATCAAATCCGTGAACATGGCACTTTTGCTCCGCCATTCAATTTCGCTGACTTTTTGCGACCTATTTCGCAAAATGACGCTTCGATGTTGGGGAAATAGGCTTTGTGTACAAAGTAGGGTGGTTTATACAACTACACAATCGCAGCTATGTCATTTAGTGAACACTACTGCTAATTATGATATAGGCTTTACTAAATAAATTTTTACTTTTACTTTATTGAAAAGTATGACTTTTGCGTTCACACGGAATTAATTCACGTTTAATTTTCCAATAAATTAAAGTTACCTGGACTTTTTGTACACAAAACAAGTTCATATATCCTGAAGATAGCATCGGAATATTAACCACGACACGGCTAACTGGACTAGTAATCTTTAGTAATGAATTTTTGGAATTAATTCAAGCAAATGTAATTTTAGTATAGCTCCATTGATTTAATTTACTTAATATCACTTTTTAAAAACAAATTTCATCCAAAAAATCCTCGTGTTTTGAATATAACATAACATATAAAAAATCTCTAACATGTCCACCGATTGTAGCAACAGTCGGGGTTTTACGAAATACTTTATTAATTTAAACATAGTTGTGTAACATCTAATGTAACTGTATCAGTAACTTAAACTTTTCTCTCTTTTATATAAATAATTTTAAACAATTAGCAAGCTCTTGCGTGGATAAAAATCCAAGTATAGCACTTCATTGCGTAATTAATTTAAAAACTTCAAAAATGTTAAGATAATTAAAGAAGACTTCATGTGCCATTTCAATTCTCGCCACGCAGAAATTAAAATGCAAGTAAAGACCATAAAAGTAAGCCCGCATAAAAATTCATTTTTTAACTTTTACGACACACTGACGGTGCGATTCTCAGGTCAACAGACGATAGTTTTTAGTCAGTCATGACTAAAAACTACATTAAAAACACATTTGATCAACACAATTAAAGTGTTTAATTTGACTGGGTAAACTTTTTAGCAAAGCTTAATATTGCACACAAGACTTTCGGATTTAAAAACGTGAAATATATAATTGGTTATTTAAAAATTCAACATATTGTCTCCATAAAAATATATTGAAGATACAAATTATCTGAGCCCAGTATAAACCACGCATGCGAATGTGATATTATAGAAAAGCCACCGAACAATATCGAATGATATATAGCGCTCTCGAGGATCGATCTCCGATAGCCCTGAGAGCGTCGGCTTATTAGTTAAAAGAGCGAGAATTAATTAAAAATAATGAAGCGTAATGAACGATTGTGTGCCGTGTTCGATATCGGCGAATATTGCTGCTACATCCACATCGGCGCCGATTTATTTTATTTGCTGTATGGTTCCTGTGACAACAGATTTCCGAATAACATAACATGTCTGTCTACTTTTTTTATTTTTAACTATCCTATGCTCCTTTTTATATTTAGAAAATATATATTTTTTTATTCATATCTCAAATCTACAAACGTGCGGTATTTTTGCTCCGCCAATTTCGCTGAAACTTTGCGGGCTTCTTCACGTCTGACAAATTTTTAGCAACGTATCTTTAGCACTTCCATTTACTTATTTACTTATCTTTCTCTATTAAAAAAATACGGTTGTTGGAAATAACTAGACAATATTAAGCCCCTTTATGTAAGAGCAAAGGAAGCCCACTTAGGTTTCTAATATCATATAGGCAGCACATCATATACAATTTGTATCTAAAATATTTAACTTGGAACTTTAAAAAATATTGTCCCGGAAAACGAACGCAGGTACCCCTTAGATGGCAGCCGCATAATCACTTACCCATCTCAACATTAACGATGTTATCAAGATTATAGCACGTTTCAGTTCGAATGCCTGAGTTTATATGGAATATTTAATTAGTATATCACTTATAGGCTGAAGTGATCGATGTGTTGTTTACTTTAACTGCGAGCAGATAATTGACATTGCATAATGGATCCTTTATATATGGAGTCCCATTTTAGCTTACAAATCTAAATTAACACATTTCTCATATATGAAATAACACACAGATAACCTCAAAACAGTTTTTACACATGTAACTGCTTTTCAGTATTTCTGTACTGAAAAATTATTCATTTTATTAAAATTAATAACGTCAAAGAAATGTTCACCATGTAGTTTCAAAACAATATTATTTTCACCATTTAGTAATTACCGACTGTTAAATTAGTATTAAAAAATATTCACTATATAAATTAAAAGGCTTTTTCTTTTACATCACTCTTGATATCCCAGTCGAAGCCACTCCAGAGCCAATCATTTTGCAATGCCCTGCATCAGATTTTATGTTAGTCTTGTATGAGTCTAAATGGCTAAAACTAGAACTAAGAACTATAACCTCAATTCCGTTCCGAAGGACTACAGCACTATAATAATTACATTTTAATAAGCAACGGGCGGCTAGATATTATTTTAAGGTCAAAGTACTAAAATTGGGTTTTTTGGATTAAATTCAAAAGCAAACATACTTAAAAAGAAATCTGACGTTTTAGACAAAACATCGCTATAACACTGTAATATTTATTTATAATAAATCGCCGTAGGATTCATGATTTATAAAAAATAAAATCACTGTTATTATATTGCTCTATTTGTATAAACTCTTTCAACAAATCTCTTATGATTTCTAACTTATAAAAATAAATGAATAATAACTAAAATACCAGTTCTGCATATTCTAAATTAATCTATCGTTATAAATATGTTGTCAATAGAGTCATGATCTAGGCAGTTGCAATAACTGTAAAAATAGATTCAGAAGTTACTATTAAGTGTAAAAAATAATAATTATTGAAGGATATATGTATAATACCATCAGTGGGTAAAACTTGTCCTTAACCCAGATTGATTTTTACACTTAACTGATTATTAGAACTTTATATATTAATCTTAATAGAAACCTAACACTCATTTGTAACATAAATCACCTTCAGCTAATATTATTTAATCTGAGCATATTACTTAAAAGCAATTTGAGTTAATTATAATTAATTCATCAAATATGCAATGGAATACAAACTACTAATATATATTAACTGTACAATAAATGTCTACATAATTAGATACACTCAACTATTGCTACATTTTGTTAAACTTTTACAAATATAATATTTTTTTGCAATTAATGTATTTCTTCAAATAATATATAAGATTTTTAAATATTAAAATTATATAGAGATTATATTTTAATATACATAGAGCAGTACATATTCAAGGTACAAGTTGAATCTGCCAACTATAACAATCTTTGATTTTAGTGGCATTTTAGGATCAATACATTCTAAATAACTAAAAATACATGAATATTCAACATTAAGTAAATAGTGAATAATATTTAACAAAAATTTATATTTTATATAATGCGGAATTATTAAACAATCTATTAACTTTCTTTGGCATAAATGGCAAAAGGCAGTTCAACAATCAAATTTTACCCTTTTACAATCAATATGTCTTATATTAGTAGTACTAATGTGCTCTTTCTACATCATGTCTGGCAATATACCTCTCAAAGAAATGCAGTAGTTCGAAGCAGACCTCAGCTAGAATAAGAGCTATCACCATCCACTCCAGCCTTACATGGTGCCTATCAGCTGCCCAGGAGGATAAAAGTTCTAGAAGTTCCACACAGTGGGATAAGCGCTCATTTAGTACCTGAAACATATAAAGTGTTTTGATAATAATAATAATATTCTATAATTATATAGTTATCAAATGTGTTAGCACCCATAACACATGCTATACTTAACTAACTTAACTGGGTTAACCAACCATGTCTGTTTATTTATTACATTGTCCTGATATATATTATATAATAATGATTTTACAATTATAATACTAATAAGCATTTCTAAACATTCTATACCCTCGCACAGGTACAGAATATATTGTCACTATTATTTACTAAAATAGTAACAAAAACTCATTATAAAAATATGTAAACATGTTGATATAAAACTTTTTTTGAAGATGGATTCAGCTATCACAAACCTTAAATTAACTGTAACTTATGTGATTTTGTGATGAAAAAAGTTAAATGAGAAAAGTCAAAATACATACTAAAATTGCTTTTCCTTTAGTCATACTATCTGTTTAAATTATGTAGTCCAAAATGGTGGACACTGAATATCCTGTGTATACATACCCTTGTCCGCCTGGGGATTGTAAAATAAGCGACTGTATTTGAGTAAAGTCTTTCCAGATTCTCCTCTTCCCAGTAAAAGTCTGGTGTGTCTAAAAGATCTGACTCAACTGTTAATCGATGCCGAAGAGAAAAGAGTTCACCCAGTTTTCTAACAACCTGAAATTTTTGGAAATTTGAAGCTGTTACAAATATATTTTTCAAGTCGACTTTGTCATAGTAGCTAAATGCATGGAATGTAAAGTTCACTCCCAGGTACTCTATCACTTGTATGCCAATAGAAAGGATATTCTTTTTGAACCCTTTATCACAACAACAGGCTCAGAACCACATACAAATATATTCAGGCAATTAATGCAACTTCTTTTGTAATTTTAGCTTTTATATATAATTTTAAATAAACTTTTAAAATAAAAATCTATGTATAAAAATAATGTTCTAAATACGTCATGTAAATTATACATATTTATTCACCTCTTTCTTTTCAACCCGTGCAGCACCTTCTGATTCCATAAGAGCGGTGTGTGATCTGATAGAGGATGCCAAGGTCTCAAGTTGAGCCTCCCAAGCTCCCAGACGGGCTGACTGGACCATTGCATGACTGAAATTTAAGTTTCAATCTTTAGTAAAAAATCTCCAACTGTATATATATAAAGATAGTAACAAAATATTCTATCTAATCTAATCTATAAAAATATAATATAGTGGGAGGGCTGAAAGTTTTAATAAAATAAAAAAAGATGTGACATGGTTAACAGAATCAATCTGAAAGCAAACAAAGGTGAGTGTAAAATTAAATTGTTTAAATAGTATTTCTACATTACTAAATTACCTGAATGTGTACTTTTCTAATGAATTTTCTCCATTAGCAACCAGCACAAAACATGATTCTTGTAAATGACAGCTCTTCCTATAAAATAAGTTTATATGAAGTAATCATTGAATTCAACACATACAATTTTTTTAAGTTGTATTTTTAATTTATATACAAGATTATAAAAAGTTGTAATATTTTCCAGAAACATTTTTACATCTTTACTTACACATTAGGTTGATAAAAATATGTCATGATTTCTCTTTCTTTGTGTACCACTTCCTGTGGATAGCTTTCAATTTCAAATCTGAAAGTGATATTTATATTTAGTACTTTAATGAGGCAATACTAAGTTTTTAAAAATAAAAAGTTCTTCTAACACATAGATTAAGAAGTACATCTTTACACCTAGATTAGATACAACAATTAAAAGAATATTCATAATTTCTGATTATAAAGTCAATTAAATACTTATGTTAATACTATTTATTTTATATGAATAACTAATTACCAAATAAAGAATAATCTAATATTACATACTAACGGTTTAATAAAATCCAGAACATTTTTGGCCTCTAATTCAGTACAATTCCAGAAAACAACAGCACCCTCCTTAAAGAAAATAATCTGTCTTGGTTCATCTCCAACAGAATAAACTGCATTTGCTACCACCACATCTCCAACTTCTTGCGTTTTGAATCTATTCATTATTAATAAAATCCTGATTATTTTAAGTTTATATAGTAATTTTAAAATACTTTTCTTAAAAATATTATTTTTAAATTAGTAAAAAGAAACATTTTTCTCTCATTTCTTTAAGATAAAAAAATCTTTTAAAAATGATCACTATAATATAAAGCAAAAACTTATGTGAAAAATCTCTTGAGTAAAAACACGCCCACATTATAAGTAGAAAAATCTTTGCATCAAATTATAGTTTTATTGTTATCATTGCATCATACATTCTTATGATTGCACAGTATATCTCATTTAAAACTTATTCACTACGTACACTTACGTGCTCGGTTCATAAAGCTTTTGTTGTATTAAAGCTTCCTTCAGACCTTTCAGATCATAAGAATTTGCGGTAGCATAAGCCAACGTTAAGTAATGACCCTCTTTTTGGGTGACTTCCTCTAGAACGGCTTTTTTGTAAACTGTCTTCTTTTTTAGCGGCAAATTTGTATTGTCTAATGCTAAGGGAGATTGAATAACATCTAAACTATAATTTCTTATAGTACAAAGTGATTTACTGTACAATAAATCGTTTTTATTAAGAAATAACTTATTTAAAGATGGTACAATTTTCGGCACGGAAGAAAATGTACAACATTTGGTTGCTGTATTTTTGAAGACATTTATAGCAAATCTTGATATAAATGAAGCCATAATAATAGATTTATGTGATTATGTCTTAAATACACTGAATAATAATCACAAATATTCATAAAACTGTGTGCATTTAAGGTTACTTTTACGTAAATAAAATAACAAACAGTGACGGAAAACCTTCAATTCAACTTCAATTTAATGGCAATTGTCAGGTAGTAGATTATTACTAGATAGTAGTACGATTATTCATTCCAGTCAGTAAAATGACATTTCCAGTGTTGTAGATTTTTAGTCCCAAATAAATAAAAGTGATGGGGTAGAATCGAGTTTTTACAATCAAAATTCAGACGAGTTTACATTTTTTTTATTCAATATTAATCTTCCTTTATTTAAATAAAAATATGTAATTCGCGGTAAAAAAGAAGGGATACATGGTAAGTAAAAATAGTAATATGTAAGATTGTGTAAAAGCAGGTTTACTTTTTTCTGAATCTAAGAAAAAAAGTATAAACTATCATGAAGAAATGAACTCTTGAGTGTTTTGAGGAACGACTTTAAAGCATTTTGCCGAATTTAAAACCAAAACCTCTTGTATTGTTGCCCTTGCCCTTTATTGTATAGTCACCCTTTTTTATACAGTGACTGCACTTGTCATGTTACTGACTGGAATTAATAATTTCATAGAAATATATATTTAATTTTTTTTTTGTTTTATAGCCTGGTAACGAGACCTTAAGCCACGTCTTTTTGTAACATTTGATGGCGTTTATATTTCAATATTACTCTAAATTAAAAATTATTTCATAGTTTCATACAGAGTATAGGGAGTATAGCATTAGACGTTACAAAAATTACCTCAATTACTTCTACAGATTCCCAAATTTCATTGGCGCCATACCGTTTGACAGAAAAGGGCTAGCGCATTAAACGATATTGTTTTGAAATCATATTCGCTTGCAGTATAAATTATTACAGTTATATTTTAATTAGTAATATCAGCATATGGGAACTATAAATAAAGTAAAATGACAGGTCTTATATCTATTTATTTCATATTGTTATCGAGTATTCTTATTCTTTGATTCATTTTTTAAATAAATAATACGATGTTCATTCCATCATATTTATTCAACTGGAGTATTACCATCCTCAGCCGTGAACAAAATATGTAGTTTCCGAGCAAATTCATTTCCAAGCCGCCTTGACTTGGAACCTGGCGCCGCAGAGCGAGACACGCCTATATCGGCCACATGGTTCACGCCATTGGGTTCTTGCAATGCCTATTAAAAATCAGTCTCACGAGAATTGGAAACTACTATAATAATAAAATAGAAATAAATATATGGTACTGGCAAATACTGTATGGTGTATACCTGGAACAAAGATTTTGGAGTTTTGTACTCTGCACATATAGCCCTCGAAGTTTCAAGACTTGAATGTGGCAACACAGCAATCATTTGTTGCCATAACATACCAACACCATCACCTTATTAGAAGTAAATAGATTATTGTGATTGAGATATTTACATATTTCATATTCATTTGTGTATGTACTTGGATGATACATTTATTTACTAACCATTTTTAGAAACAGTTACACATTTTTTGTTGTCACCTCTCATATAAAATTCAGCTTGTTCATCATAGGCTTTCTTTGCCTTCCTGCAATTGAAATATATTCCTTTTAGATATTTGTTATACAAACAACAAAAATTAATGTACACATAAAAATCCTGTAGTCTTGTTCATTATATGTTTCTTAATCATTTTCCTTTTTTAAGGCTAGATCAGCCAACTACACCTGACATATACTCACTATTTTTCCTCTGTTATATGCTGCTTTTCCTGTGTTATTTTCCTTCACTCATTAAGCAGTTTCATAAACAGTATGAATGTAGAATGCCTCTACTAATACAGTTCACTAAATTTTGAAAAGCTTACTAAAAAAAAGTACATACTTGTAAGGTGCTTCTGCTATCGCCTTTGTAAACTGTGCAATGGTTAAAGCCAACTCATTTGGTGTGTTTGTTTTGATTGCATCACATTTGGCTGTCACTAAGAGGTCTAAAAACACTCATTTAATTAAAAACTGAAGACTGACTTTCTTGCCCACTTATGTCATAATTGCCAAACTTAAAATGCTTATTTTAGTACCAAATTACTTATTATAATATAAGATACAAAATCTTACACATTAAGCAAACAGCTAATTTCCGATTGTAAATATTGACTCTCTCATAACCTTACCAAGCCAATAAAGTTAAATAATACATAGTGGAAGTTTGGCTCGTTATTTGAGCTGCAAATTTGAAGTAGATTTTAGGCAGTAAAACAAGTTTTAAGAACAATAATTAAACACCAAGCTACAAGGAATTAAATGATCTCACTAACATAATTTAATCTCTCTCTATATATGAAAATATATTCTCTAAGGTGTTTTTTTATTAGTAGTAGTAGTGGTGGAAATAATATAGATAATAGTATACCTGTTAAAGCCATTTCCAGATCAATGGGTTCTATTTTGGGTTTTTGTCTGTTAGCTTTACGTCCTGAAGGCCTGTAATAAATATTTTTTATTCAAAACCTAACATCAGATATAGGATATCACAACTTTTAAATGTTATTTAATTTTTTTTTTACAATAATTTTAATTACTTTATTCAAGTATAAAACAAATTCCTTCCATAATAACTATTAACTTCTAGGTTTATTAAGGTTCTTAAATATTATGACTGTTTATGACAAAGGAGAGGCAGTAATATTAACACACATACTTAAAATAATCCTTAACACCATAAAGCACTAATGTTAGTGGACAGCCAGCAAGACTTGCAGCTTGTACCATATATTGTGACAATGTCTGTGTTTGCAACTGTTCTTCTAAATTCTCTAAACTTACAATGTAGAGACCATGCTCACAAGGCTGCTTGGTTGGGGTTAGACCTACCTGAAACCAATTTAAAAATAATTGATATTAAACCCATAAGTTATTAGTGCAATCAAAATCCATAAGATTTCATTTTATGTTTAGATAGATATTAACAAACCATTCCATTATTGCTTGTAAAAGTAGGTTCAACCATTCTGCTCCATAACACAAGTCTTGTATCACACAGAGATGAGTTCTTGTTTATTTTGGCACCAATTGTTGTCACCTCCCTTTGTACATCTGCACAGTACCATGATTCTATAAGTGTGGGATGCATTTCCACTACCATGTACTGTAGATGAATATAATGTTTAAATAAAATGCACAAAGTGGATTCTACTTATATAAAAGATATTTACCTTCATACATTCTCCGGGCTTATAAATTTTTTGTGTTTGTTTGGGTGAATAGTTTTTTCCTAGTTTTTTTTTCTTAGATCCTATATGTTCCTTATCTGAAAATCATGCATCCATCCATTACTAGTTTGAGGGGTTCTGTCACTTGTTAGTAAAATAAACCTTACCACAATTTTCTGAAGCTTTTGAACTCTGTGACGAACTTTCAGATGTTGATGAACACAAATTAGATTTTTCGCTGCCATCTGCAAATTGCAATAAAAATGGATGATAATAAACGAATTCTAAACATAGGTATAATCCAAAACTTTTAGTGTTTACTTTTTGTTGGAAGTTGTACGTCAGGCAAGTCTTCATCGTCGCTACCTTCCGACAAATCTATAGTTATCGCATTTATAATGGCACTCATATTAGATGAAATATCTGTTTTTAGAAAATATTAAATAATAAATTAAATAGTTCCAACGGCAAGCGGGGTAATAGTACTAACACAACGAATTTCTGATTTCGAGTTTCGCGGTTTTATTTTCATAGTTTCTACAGTTTAATCAGTACTGTCGAATGTCAATTGTGTCACTGTCAAGA
Source organism: Pontia daplidice (assembly GCA_963693355.1). NCBI lineage: Eukaryota > Metazoa > Arthropoda > Insecta > Lepidoptera > Pieridae > Pontia > Pontia daplidice. The sequence continues at coordinate 4,787,843 of CAVNZL010000139.1, forward strand.
GTATTATTTAGAATAATTTCCCTCTGACTTTGCAGTGTCATTGTGGCAAATAATAAACACGTTTTTCTATTAAATAGGGGGCAGGAGGCTCACCTAATCTAATAAGTGAAACCACCACCCATTCACACTCACAATTACGGAGATGCGTTTCCGGCCTTTCAGGTGACGTACGCTCTTTTCTTGAAGGTTCCTAAGTCGTATTTAGAAATACCAAACAAAAACTTTGAGTGTTTATTTATTGTTATGAATGCAGTTCAAATTACTACGGTTTTAAATATTGTTAAATATAATCTGTATATAGTCTTTTGTTATCTTTTGTATTGTTTTGGCATTAGCTGTCATAAATAAACTTTTTACCGAATTCAAAAATCCATAAAACAAGTTTACTATTCGACAGATACGTTTTTTAAGTTAATTGATCATAATAGATCCTCATTGTGACATTAAATGATGTGATGTTATAAAGAAGATACAAAGTATTCAACACAATGTTTTCAATACAGCATTTGTTTAAATATGAGCTATTGTAATTTAACACGATAATGCCATGCGCTATTGTAGATATGTAGTTTAAGATGGTGCGACGTGTGTGCTTTTTCTAATCTAAAGGGAATAACATCGTTAATCGTTAGTGTAATTCGGCTATTACCTGTTCATTATAATGGTACCACTAAAACGCCAAGTTACAGATTTAGATACACATTTAAGCTAACTTAAGAAATTCAATTTGTATCGGCTATTCAGTCGTGGCTGGTAAATTAGCAGGTAAAATATCATCTTGTGGACATCATGCACAATTTAACCTACTTATTTGCGATTGAATTGCACTAGTAGACGAAGTTATAATATACATACGTTTGCGGCGCCCTAATACAATTTTAAAATTGGACGGTTAAAATGGAACTAAGATACTTTAGTGCTGTACGCAAATTGAAAAATTATGCAAAAAAATGAGCAGAGCATAGAGCAATGTTTAGAGTTCAAGGTTAGTGGAAATTCATTTTTGTGCCTGGCACTGACATAAATTTTGTCTTCCACTGGCCATAATACTGCTTCCACTCTCTGTTGCCATGCATACAACCTATTTCAATTTCTTAAGCAATTGAGAAGAAGAATTTTTGTTTTCTACGGAGACTGCTCCTTTTATGCCATTTTAAAATTGTATAAAGTCCTCGGATTTAAGCATTGAACTACAGTAAAAAAAACAAAGATCAACAGGCAAACGCCATATGTGTAAATAGTATTTTAGGAAGAAGCCCTCGATTCTTGCAGAATTCATCGAAACATTTACAACTTGAACTCAACGTGATATGAGTTAAGTCAAAGATTAAAAAATAAGTACTAATAAAGTAATAGCCGAGTACAATCTCGTAATTACTGTTATTACAATATAATAAATTTAAAAAATGCCCTTAAATGTTGATACTTGCATTACATTAATTTTTTTTTTCATAGTTGCAAGTAGATCTTTTTAATTTCACCATTAATGAAAATCTATGAGTTTCCCCAAAAACAATCAACAAAGTGATTCGATGTGAGTGGCGTGTGAGTGACGAGTGATGAAGTGCGTGACGTAATGCTATTCATAAAGTCTAATTAAAATCGTTCCTATGTTCCTTTTCATTCATCTAGAACAGTGTTTTTAACCTTTTTCATGATGCGACCCCCTGGTATAAAAAAATATTTCGGACCCCCTTGACCTTCGGTTTATATCATGTATGTCTTTAATTTTGTTTTTTCACTAAAGTACCCATTTTTTTCGACCTCTGGCGACCCCCTACAGAAGCTTCGCGACCCCCAGGGGGTCGCGACCCACAGTTGAAAAAATATAGAATAACAAATTTAAAACGATACTGTGTGTAGAGACATAACAAACGCACATGCAAACTACAGAAGGTAGCCTGTAGACAGTTCTGCTACAAATACATATTCTATGACAGAGGGTCGCTCATTTTCCCTCCTCCAGTCTGTCTTTGTTTACGAGAGCGACCGGCCGTCGCTCCGATCCCGCATTGCATATTTTCGTTTATACTTAAAACTTAAACTTATTTCAAATCCTATTTTACAACTACTTCCGCAGATTAAACGTCTTTTGAACATTGTGCATGGTCGTTAAAAAGTACTTTAATACTAATCTGTGATATAGTTAAAGTGATATCATTGTAGAACAGATTAAAAAAACCAATAACACTATGGACTGGCGCGAAAAACTTTTCGGGCGGGCGCTTGTAAAATGCGATTCACCTGGTACAAAGAATGGTAATTTCGAAATTATACCAACTCTCGAAGCGTTAGCCGACTGCGTTGAAGAAGGGGAGGGTGTTGTGTGTGGTATATACTTTTCGTTTGCGAATATCAGTGATGCTAGTGATGATTTTGGTGTACGCTTGGAGCAGGTTTATAAAGCGGTTCATAGAAGATTGAAGGTGGTCGAGGTGGTGCTTTGGGCTCATGTGGGTACTCCAGAGGGTCCAGTTGAGAGAGAAGCTGGTTTTTGTCGCACCCTGACTGGAAAACCCTGGTTCGCAGTGCCATTTCATGATGTTGATACAAAGGTATATAAAGAAAATAAAGTATTTATTTTAGGATATTAAATACACACCTATAATTAAGATTTCTACATCGAATATTTTAGTCATTAGAAAACTTAATGCTGTTTCGTGTGGCAAATTTTCATAATTTTAACATACCTATTAGGTGTATTATTATATGAGTATACGTTTTTACCGCTCTTGACACGTAGGTACTAATTTAGCATAAAAATCTAAAAGAGCTACGAGACTACGCCAATACCTAGGCAGACAATAAAGTGATTTTTTCAAGTTTAAACATGAAAACTAGCAAGTTTAATTAAGTTAAAACGCTTGCTTGCAGCACGAATACAAACGGAATGAAATGGCGTACCTAAGTTATTATCCACGCGATATAAAACACCTTTCCCCTCTATAATTATTCCTAAGAGGTGGGCGAGGGTGTACTACACCCTTGTTGCTATAACCAACGGAAGATATTGGGCTGCAAAGATTCATTGACCTTTAAATATTATGTGTAGTATGTTAAACGTACGGAATTAACATTTAATTGTAATAAAGCAAACGCAATAGCTTATATTTTTCTTTTTAATTATGTTCAGGAACTCTTTAAAGAGCAGTAGTCTGGATATTCTAAATCCAGAATAAACATAAATTGAGAAACAAATGAACGGAGCCTTAGAATTCTCTTAAAGATTGTTTCGATTAAGAGCTAGAAGGCTTCATCACAAGAAGTAACATTTAATCACGAATAAAACACCACATAAAAGTGTATAATTACATGCGATTTCAAGCATTTAAAATTATATTTTTTGTAATTTGTACGGGTATTTATAACGTAATTCATAAATATATAAAATACTCGTCACTACACGAAAAAAAAGTGAAGCTTCATTTTACTTACCTTAGCTTACCCCTAATTATTCTTAGCTACACTTGTAACCCTAATTAAAAAAAAGATGTCTACCCTAATTTCTCAAGGGATGATTTCGTGCTGATAAAATAATAGGCCCTTCTGGCGTGAGATAACCATGGTTTAGGGTGCGTAGGGTAAATATTTTCAGAGTGATTTGTAAGCGTTTGTTTTCTTGATTTTCACCAATAAATAAAGAAGCGATTTGTTTTGATGTTTAAGAATTATATAGTTATAATACAACGTGTACAGATCTGTATTTTCTTCAATCCGTTAACCAATGGGGAAAGATTTATAAAAATCTAATAACAAATTTAACATTTAATCATTAGTTTTAAAGCGTATATGTGAAAGTAACTTTGAGTCAGATTGTAAACTAGAATTATCAAAATACATTTATGTTACAATGAAAAGAGATCGAATTGTGGTTTTGTTAAAACCTCACATCTTACTTAAAATTTGAATGATAAGTTGTGTGAAATTTTTAATGATGACAAATCTTTATATCCAACAGCTGAAATTGAGTCCAAACTTACAATGGTCCCAAGTTATATTAACTAATTAAGCACCGGAAATGTACTTAAATGTTTAGTATTCCCTTAAGGCTTTTGGCGTTTGTCTCCAACCGTTAATTCTAGCGTTGGCTTTTAGTTTACGAGTTTAATCAGTGCCATACTTTAATTAATTATTTTGTATTATAAATGATTCTAGACTACTAGGTTTCTTTAGAATCAGAATTTGTGAAGCATACCATTTAGTATTGTAGGCGCAGCTTCTACAAAAAAAGAATTACTTTAGAATATGCTTATGTGTAGCTTCATTGGGAACGCAATAGCAAAAATATCCACAGAGTATTTGATTCAGGAATAGCTCCACATTACTTGCCCGTTGCTACAAACAAAATTACGACCGTACAATATTTATCTCTTCATTGAGTGGGTACAATATAATAATAGAACATAAAATTCTCTAAGTATTACATTTTACTATAATTTAATGTTTGTTTTGTCATAGTCAACTATTATATTATTTTTTGAAAGAATTAATCTTCTTTGTTTATCAGAATGAAAACTTGTATTACAAAGGTTAGCTAATTAAGGGCGAGCAGTATAAAATCTTACGACTCATAATAGTGCCTATTGTATTGTTGGAAAACACAGTAAGCCCGAGAATAAAGCTTGGAAAATAATTAATTTAATTTACAACCTAAAGCTCCTGCTTAGAAAGCGGAAACTGACTCATTTTCCGTTCAATTTACTTCAGACATTCAATGACTTCTATAGAATATTCTGCTAGACAAGCTGAATGCTATTGAAAAAGACGTAGTTGGAATTGTCTACAATTACTTATTATACATATAATTCTTTATTAATATTTATATAAAAATTACGTACTTAGTAACTACTTGGGAAGTATTTTCGTATTAGAGTTTATCGTTTATTCATCGTAATGAAAGCGTCGGTTTTAGAAACATGACGACAAGAACATATTTTCAATTTGAATTTGTTATCGCTTTATTTATAATTACATAGTGAAAAAACGAAAGCAAGAGCCTATAAAATACAACTTACACCGCATACGTACAATAATGTAAAACGTATACAAAAGCGATATCAGTATCAAATTCATACTATTAATCAAGCAGAGAGCTATATTCTCCATTTTCTAACATAATGGGAGGCAAACAAGTGCTCTAAACAAAGAGCCCGCACTGCATTCAGTCTGCGCTTGACAAATACTTGACATTTATACATTGCGCTTGCGATTTTTTTTGCTCTCATTGAGAACAACGATATCGAAAAAGAGACGAAAAAATTATAATTATCAGAAGAAAGTTCTATTAGGTTATTATTCTTTGAGACTAATCACTTTTTACCAAAAAGAAGGACATAGGAGCCTTCATTATTTTTTTTTTTTTGTTGTATATCCTATATATTATATTTATGAATTAAGTCGGTCGAGTTTTATCGTTCGTTATATAGGAATTAAAATAAAAACTAATAAAAAAAAAGGTTAATCAAAGTGTAATGATATGTAACGTATGAAGTGAGTAAAAGCTCACGACGTTTTGGGGGCGATGCGTTGGTTTTTAAAATGGAGACAGTAAAATTGTATAAGTACCGTAGATATTGATTCGGTCGGAGCTGCTACCTCAAAATAGCTTGTCTGTCCAGACAACGCCAGATTTTCAGAGCAGCTGATGCGTACATTATGGAAGAAGGAACGTATTGATGCTCGGAAGTCAAATAGAATTTTGCTAGAATATTTCATTTCATATAATGTCGTTTTGTTATCTATAGTACGTTATGTTTCCTTCATATTTATATTCATACCTTTATTTATAAATTTACACTGACACTATTAAAGCACAATGTGTTATTTAGAATATTGTCTTTTATTAAAATGAGTATTAAACTATTTAATGGCAAGAAAGCGATAGCGATATCACTTAAGTTGAGTTTCGGCTATGTGGGGACCGAAAAAACTGTTATAATAAGGTGACTAGTATATAAAAATTTTTTTTTATCGCGAGTATCATTTATGACATGTATTATAACTATTACATATAACATTACTATTTATGTCAGATGCAATCAAACGGTTAAAAAATACATAAAATTCATTTCGATTGCTCTACTTATTATAAAGTGCCATCTCACTGTATATCAGACACAGCAATCAGTATACGAAGTTTTAACTGCGGAAATTTTGTCGTACAGTTGCCATAACTCTCATTGCTTAGCAGATTTATATCAAAGTCGACAAAACATAAACGCAAAGGTGTATAGCAAAGCTCAAAGAGTAACAAGCAGTATTGTGCAGACAAAGTTCCGTTTGAAACGAGTCGTGAAACCGACACTTGAATTTAACTCATTAGTGGTAAGCCACTGTCGGTCACGGTTCAAAACGCGACAGAAATGTACTGTAATGTGCAATGTGCATCCGTTGGGGTGACCAACGTGTGGGAGTTTTAGGGAATTTTTCGCGAATCCGGTGCTTAAAAGCTTCGTACATAATACAATGAACCGGAGTTCCGAATTAGCTGTACATTACTCATTACTGATCATAAGATTTTTACATCATATATCATTTCATAGTAAGAAGTTCCAATATATATATGTATAGATTTTCTTCAATTTTATTAATAATTTATTTGTCATTATATAACAACATTCTCTTTCATTCACTAATACGCGTTTCCTGGAGATCATTATTTCGGGTCTATATACAGCTTATGCTAATATAAACCTTACAACAGATACTTAAGTATATACTGATGATTTTACTTATTTACTTTTGATCTAAAAACTGCTTATATACCACTAGCATACCTAAACCTGCCACGAAAATGACACTTTCTGGTGGAGGGTGAAGAAAATGATTGAATTATAAGGATTTTATTCCTTATTTAGGGCTTTCAAAGGTCTCTCCTGTTACAATTGAACTTCCTTAACTAAACTATAACTGTTGTATGTAAAACAGCATCAGTTTTGTCTCATAACCTACCTTTATGGTCCCTACAGTTACCATCAACTGATGCATACAGAGGCACACTGCGGAACAATAACTTCCTGTGCTGTCACGGTGCACAGTTGTACCCTGCTTTTCGAACTCGCTTCTATTCCCTACTATGATCTGTAGTTTTAATTAAAATCTTTGGAACGTACTACATCAAACATGACAATTGACAATCTTAAATTGAATAATAACACTTCATCGTAATTTGTTATAAAAAAATAACAACACCATCATAATCTGTGTATACAAATATCATTTTTTATATTAAACATTCTTAATGAATACTGCATATAAACTTGTAATAACTAACATTCAGTTGCTAGATAATTAAAACAAAAAATACGAACAAACATAACGAGAAAGTGTTTTGGCCACAGGCTATTGTAAGAGAACAGGAACCATTGTTAAAGCGTGAAAATGTTAAAAATAATAACAACTTCCATTTTGTTTTGTTTGAAAATCCCTATTCTAAATGGCATCGTTATTCTTACAAGATTTTATTCAATAAGACGACTGTTTCTCTAAGAAATAAACATAAGGAAATATTATTTTTGCTCTCATTGCAAATGTTTTCCCAACGTTCTTTGCCTTCCTAATTCAGCGGGAGTGGGATCCATTTTTTAATTTGATTGAGTAACTCGTTCACAACAAACTGGATATTATCTTACCTTTATGGCATCTATATTACTTTCTTTCAAATCAAAATATTGGCTAATTACATTTTGGAAGCTGGCATTAGCCTGAGTTAAGACAAATATCAAATATAATAGACTCAAATTTATATCCACCATGACTGAATACAATGACTATATTTATAATTAGTGATTATAAGGCAGCTGAAACTATTTTACCAAACTAAACCATAAACTTTTGTCATTTTGTTAAATTCAAAAAGTGTGATTTGTGTGAATACAAAACATGTTTATAAAGATGAATACTCAACTAAATAACATCAAAGGAATATTGTGATATTTCTTGAATTAATGTGGTATTTTCATAAAAGCTCACTTAACTGAATAGTTTATGTTTTCGTGTCATATAAAATTAATCTATAACGTTAAATAACGTTTATAATGCCTTCAATATAATCTTTCAAAACTTTGCAGCTATCAAAGGTTTCGGCTGTCATATGAGGCGAAAATTTCTGCAAATATTTGGCAAACTTTTTTCATAAACCCAAATCTTATATGAACAATGCAAATAAGAAATATATTCCTATTAACTTATTGTTAAAATCGTAACTTTTTTATTAAGTCATCAGTATTCAGTGTGAGCTTTGTTGTTTACGGAATAATGAACGCTTATTAAAATAAGCTTGCGCCTAATTAATGTATGATGGTAATGGTATGCCATGCAACATTCATATTAAATTTTTCCTAATTACCTTAACATAAAATTATATCGCTAATAATATATTCCACTTTGGTTTGAGATGCTACTAAACCTGTTCCTCTTATTACAATGTTAATAATACTAGCTATAGTAAATGCTTTAATACTCACGTAAGATTTAAATTTAATTCATATCTCAGTAGACAATAATATTGCAAATAAATAATTCTTGGTCTCGAATAAGTGTGTTGCATGAGTATTCGCAAATTTTAGTGCATACATTGTCCGTTTAGTTCTCCGAACTCTGGCTCGTCCAGTCTGCATTCTTGAATCTGGTTATGACGTAAGCTTAATACATACACTAGACAAGATCCTTCATGTATCATGAAATCGTAATGTATTATAACGTCACGTGATGGTTTAATCGATTTCAATTGTTTAAAAAGTATTCATTGGATATTTTACTGCTATCGTACGCTTTGAAGAATTGTTAAATAATGTTTACAGATTTTTAATAAGACAACTGCATATTCAGTACAAATAAAACGAAAAAAATGATTATGGTCTAGAGCTGTCTTTGAAATTATCGTGAGTGCTTAACTAAACTATCCTAAATTTCGTCAAATGATCCGAGAAACCAAAATTTAAACTGGAATGATTTTCACAAGGTTTAAGTTTCTACCTGACATTCAAATATTATACCGAACGCAATTTTTTTTCTTTATTCGAGTCTGGTATAGTTTGTACAAATATTGGTTTTTGTCTACAGCCTGTACACTCACGTTTTGTGTTACATCATTGTCATATTTCACTAGCTGAATGTAAAACTATGTGTACTGACTCACCGTTGTGACATCATGTTCAAAATTAACATTCATTCTTCAAATAACGTAGCGTAAATGTATATCAAATTATGGCAAACAAACATAAAGAGCACAAAATAGATCAAAAAGTAGTGGAACAATGTGATTTAAGGCTACATATAAACTATATGAGATACTGATTGAATAATAATATAATACTGACGTATATTTTTATATTTGCTTTTTGATTGACCACGTCATAAGTAGAATCTTATTTAAATCAGTAGCATGGTACTTACTATTTGTGAATTGACCCAGAGTCTTATTTATTTTATTAACTACGCCACATACAGTCAGATGACTATATTAACAAGAAAACAGAAAGCTCTATATTCATCTGACCAAAACTGTGATATGTAAAAAAACCATATGTTAAAACTCCATTTATATGTTAGTAACTAATTCATATCTGTTTCAACAATTGTGGATACATCTTCTTCGACTGATTGAGCATCATAGTTTATTCCTTATAATGTCGCCAATATAAGTTAACATTGTTAGCAGATAAAGTAGTTGCACATACACTATTACAATTGCCATTTTGTATGTGTGTATGCATATCTGTTTCATCTGGTTTTAGTTAACGGCATTGTATGAATTATACATGTGCGTTTTGTTGTAAAGAAACTCTCTTATTAGAAACCCAGAACAAAAAAATTAAGAGGAGTATGTTCCTCAAGGCGCGAACAGAACATCCGTTTTAAAATTTGTTACTACCAGTACTGCTCCTACTACGACTGTCATCCACTCGAAAGAACCCCTCTTAGACCCCTAACACTTGTAATACGCATGTAAAAGTTGTTTTTCTTTTCACCGAGTTCGCGGTTAGTTGAAGGGTTGACGTCTTGACAAGAGCACTTTCCTTTCATAGAAGTGTTTCACGCATTTTCATCGGGAAATATGATTTTCCCGTCGCTTTCCCTGTCACAAGTCATTGCATGTCAGGATAGTCGCATTCTGAGGACGTTCAAATATTAGTTTTTTTTACTAAATAGCAATGTTTTAGTAGGATATAAGTACATACGTAATACCATGATTATAAGTTCTAGCTTAAGCTTATGTAGCTTGTACTTTAAGACTATCTGGTAATAATTTTAATATCCAAATATTATTCCCGCTTTTTTAATGTATAAACATTATTATAAATTATCTGAACTAATTTTCTGATGATAATAATTAAAACTTGGTCCTGGGACAGGGCTTAACAATAGAGTCAAATGGAAACAATTGTATCCACGTAATGTCTTGGGTTAGGGTTGTAATCGCCTATCGTAATTTAGGAGGGTGTGCGAGCAAGCGTTACAATCACATACATAATTGTTTCAAGATAGTTATTTAGTTAAACAAAAAGTTATATAGCCAAAAATAGCCTATTTCAAAAATTGTTATCTTCAGCAAATCCAGACAAGATAGACAGAAATAGATATCATGACAGATAGATGGTCGGACGAACAAAAAAATTATATAAGGGATTCCGATTTTCCTTTAGATGTATGGAACCTTATAAAGTGTCTTACTGTGTAAGTGTATTGTTAAAAAAAATCATTAAATATTCGAGTAAACCTTAATTAGGATTAACTCTCTTCCAATAGTAATTTGTTTCAAAACGCAGATGGCAAGAGATTACCTCCATAGCCCAAACTAGTCAATTAAAAGTCCTCTCATTCATTAGGTACTTAGTGCTTTAAACGTAACCTAAAACCTATCCTTCAGGACATGGATGTATTTATAATTTTAAGACATGGACTCTCCAGCTAGCGAAAAATATAAAATTTTTTGCAAAAACACGACTAAGATTACCTAATTCTAATTACATATTTGTTTAAACCAATAATTATATTAAGGATAACAAAAATTGTATATTTTTGCTAAGCCGTTTTCAGCTTTACCAAAAGAAAACAAAATTTCTTATGGGCAATCCATGACCAGGGAACGTGATTTTCTAAAGAAATTCCTTTTGAAATCGTTGTTGGTAACCAAAGTCTGTCTCTAATTCCCTAGAGAGTAAGAGAAGGGTTGAGGTCACTCGACCGTAATAACTGTGGTTTAAATCACTCTTAAAGCTTCCTCGTCTATCTAATTCCACTCTATTGTTGTATATCGAAAATCTTATTGGCATCTTCGTCTGGATCTGCCACTCTAGTAAATCTACAATGAATTTGACATTTAGATATCTACTTTTAAGTAGTTAGGTAAAAAGTTATCTCCTTTCAGAGGGTGTGTTTAATGATTTGTCTACAGCTGTTCGTTACTGTTAAATAAGTGTGTATATACAGACCCTAAAAACAGTTTTAGTTTTTACTAGGGACCCGCCCCGGCTTCGCACGGGTGCAATGCTGATACTAAATACTCTACAGAAAAATAAACTGCGTCCGATCGCTGCTAAATTCAAAGTGCTATAGGGAAAAAAAATTAAATGTATATATAATATATATATATATATATATATATATATATATATACGTTATATATATATAACTACACTAACTAACTCGGTAACTCGATACATACGTCCCTAGGGACGTAAAATATTGTAAAATTTAAAAATATTAGGAGGCGACTGTTATTCCATTATGTACACAATGCGTTTTCATTTTAAATTGTTAGTCACGGGATTATCCATGCATTGGGGATGGGGGTGCCTGTGCGAGGCAAATTCTCCCTCGTAATGAGCTGAGGTAACCATCCCAGCAGATGGGGCTGATATAAAAAACGATAAAAACATCCATTCTATGAATAAAACATGCTTAGTTCGCAGGTTCAATATTGGCGATCTGTTTGGTTTGTTTTGTTAATTATTTTGGGATTAGCGATACTATCACTATAATTTAAGGTGAGGTTCCATAACAAAAGTAAACAATTGAATTTCATAAGCATCATACAGTACAAAGTGTACTGTTCCGAATATTTTATTTTTTGTATAGTTTAGTCGAACATTCGAACAGTCCTAACTTATTTATAATATTAATAAATCTTTTACTTGCATTTTTCTATTGGATTAAATTATAGATTATTTGTATTATATGTGATGGATGAGTTTTTATTAGTTAAGTGCTTAGTAATAGAATTCTAGACTAGACTACACAGTACCCATAATCCATAGTGCCTCTTCAATGTTGAATGTAGGTCGTCACACGATCTCTTGACTCCATTGTAGCTTGAGAGCACCATAGCGAATAACCAGGGCATGAACCATTCTCATCTCAACTCGTATTGGAGTGAAAAAGAAACGAAAAAGAAAAAGCTTTTTTTCACCCAACCTATATAAATAAGCTTCATACAATTTATTTCAAATATAAGCTATTAAGCTTACTAGAAATAATTCTGCTTTTATATAAGTTTTATATTATTGTAACTGTAAATTGAAACATTAATTTTTAAAATTTTCTGAGATCTACAACATAGAAAATAATAAACACTCCTATTTCATATGAACCACTACATCTGAGTACTATTGTCACATCCAAGACCTAGATTTTAGATTGCAGCTTAGATTACTAAAGCCCTTTTGAATACCTAGTAAATGACCTGTCTTTCTTCTTACTACCAACTGTTTGCTTTAAGATTGGGAAACTGATAACAATTAAAAAGTTTTTTTTTGTGCCTAAAGTAAGTTTGCCGTTTTTCATAAATTTAATTTTATCTAATATAAAAACTTCTTGCATTCTTCGCGTAGTCTTACTATCTCTGTCACAAATCTGGCTCTGGTTTTGAGAAAATTAAGAGTGAAGATCTGAGATGCTGTTCAAAGCTGCGTATGTCATATCTCTGTTGCCCTGTGAGAACTGCCCATAACGATTCCGAATAGGAAGTGGTCGCTAGTATACTATTGTGTTGTTGAAACTTAAGGCTACGGTCATTATGTAAATACTCCTGGCTTTAGGTTTACCTAAGAGACCCTCGGAAAAAAGTTGAAGTTAAAAAATAGCCTTTTTACTTAAATCCAACTGAATGATGTGTTCACTTCCAAAAGCAATAATACTCTGTAGATCCTACGATCAATAAGGAATAATGTATCGAATGATTGATTGATCACCGTCAACTCTTAATTAAACTGAGAAAGAGAAATGTTTCTAGGTTAGAATTTTAGTTTTATTCCAGAACGTATTGGCTAAATTTTGTAAATTAACGGGCTTTACTATCGCCGAGAAAGAAGTTTGACTTGATTTTGAGTTCATATGCAACTTGTATTATTTAAATGAAAATATAATGTAATTTTTTTTTGCTTGAATAATTTAATTTCTTTGTTTGGTATATGTTAACAATTTGGAATTACAAATAAATAGTGCCCTCTCTATCAACCCACTGAAATTTATGTTCTTTTAAATGTTTAATACTTTGTAACAATTATTATCTAAGCCAACCAGTAATAACCTCAATATACATTACGAATAGACTTAAAGCTCATAAAATGTTACGATCTCAAAACATTACGTGACTAATTTCTATAATATCCCGCACGCCTTTAAAACCGGACATTGATATAACCTTCTTAAATTAGAATAATCCAGTAATCAAACCAGATGCAGAGTCATTTACTAAGTTCAAACAAGGTATAAATAAATTGCAGCGTTTAGTTCGGCTATAACATTTCCGGCGGTTATTTATATCAAACAAACCACACAAATGATTTACAAACATCATGCATCGTTTATATTTTACTTTCAGTCTACTTTCAAATTATTATATACTACTTATATATTATATAAGTAGTATATAGTATATATATTAATATAGTAACCTGAATCAACATGATTGCAATGTTGCATCTATGTATAAATGTGCTAATATCTATATCGGCTATAACAGCATTTCCGGCGGTTATTTATATCAAACAAACCACACAAATGATTTACAAACATCATGCACCGTTTATATTTTACTTCCAGTATACTTTCAAATTATTATATACTGTATATAGTATATATATATACTATATATATATAGTAAACTGAATCAAAATGATGTTGCATCTATGTATAAATGTGCTAATATCTAATGCTCAAGTCAAGCTCTGATATCATAGAGATAATATTCTGAATATTGCAATAGGCATTGTGAGCATTACCTCCGATTTGCATTCATCTGTTCTGATCATAATTGGAAATCATTCTATCGCTAGTCATAATTATAAAAAGGCTTATCATTGGAGCATATTAGAAATTTTTCATGCGGCAATGTTAATATTTTCACTTCTACGCTGTATATTTACTGAAGTATCTCTCAGTTTTAGTACCGATAGGAATATCGCCGATAAAAATATATCATTAAGTTGATGCGAAAATACAATTAAACTGTTAACAAAGTAAATTTATAAGAATAATCAGTAAGATTTATTTTATAGAGGCAAACGAAGAGGTGGATCTTATATTCAGTGGCATAGTCTTCTCAAGGACAGTCCGTCAAGCGATTTAAACACTGCCACGCTATTTTCGTAAGGACTAAAAGTCGTGTTAGCTGCGTTCTCACGTCAAATAAAATCCTATACATAAAAGCGACATCGACATCTAAATGAGTGCAAAGTTTTTGTTCAGTCTGGATGTAATTCAAGCACGATATTCAAATGCTATTTTCAGAGTAATTGAAAATAATTAAATTACTAAAACAATAATAAACTTAACAATTATTTGTTTTACAATTTCATAACGTTTTTCAATCCATTAATACTTTAGTACGGGCTGATGAAAGAAGCTTATATTTACTCAAATAGCAATTTGAGTAAATATAATCTGTAAATTATAAGCTGTAAATCTATTTCTAAATGTTTCAATTCGCTTATTCATTTGATATTTTGCATTGAACAAAACATTCAAATATAACAAGCTACTTGAACCCCTTTGAAATTACCTACCTTTGTAGTTCAGGTTAATTTACAACTTAAGCTTAATGATTTAATTAACATAATTTACGAAGGAAAAAGTAAAAACATTTTTCTCAGATTCTTTTCTTAATAAGTTTTAAGTACAATGAGTACATAATTAAAAAAAAAATTAAAATTCGTAAAAACGCAGCATAACACTGCTTTTATGGAAATGAACTTATGCATTTGAAGTGAGTTTATGAGCGATCTTGGCTTGACACGTGGTGTAGAGCTATCGAAATAGAGAATATTTAATGTAGCTAAAACTGAATTATTGTCCCGTGGCCATATTTGAAACGTAACGAAAGCAGAAGTTTGATAATAATACGACTAGAAAAAGCATAAACATAAATTGTATGTAAATTGTAAAGCTCTCAAAAAGTCAAATGATTAACCTAGGAAAACCTGACGAGGCTATCGAAACGTTCTTCGCAAAATGTGATTCAAAAAATCTGGCATGTGCGCGTCGGACTCACTCACGTAGGATTCAGTATCACTATTACCAGCACCTATTATCTATTTCCTGTCCTCCTATCTACCTCTATGTATACTCATTTATGTAACCTTATGATATGTGTTTAATATTGTTTGTTTCTTATTTTGTTTGATCTTTGCACTTAGAGAAGACATAGAGATGTCTCAAATAGTTTTTTGTCTTTTTGTACGAGTTGTCGCGAACAGATCGCTTTTAAACCATAACGCCGCCCCTTGCACTCAGCCTTAACATACTGTATATTTTTATTTACTATTACTTTATTGTTTTTGTGCGCCAAAATGTATAAATAAATAAATAATTCGAGCCTAAACAATAAAGTGTTTGTAACGGAGCCTCCTTCGATATGTGTTGTTGCCCTTAGCAAAAGAGTGACTAACTTGGTTAATGATATACATTCTGTGCGGAAGCCTTAAAACGTTCAAATGTCGAAGAAACATTGTTTAATACATTAATTTTTATAAGAATCCTAAACATATATGAAAACAAAATGTATTCTGATGAAATTACCATGTAAAACTCTGAAAATTAACAAAAGGCTCATCCATTAGTCGCTATGCTAAAGAACTATTATTTGCATCATTCACAGTTTTTTCCGGATGTCATTCTCAGTACGCAATCTGCTAAAAGCCTCACTCTCAAGAGGCTGCAACAACTGCCTGAAACAGTGTGTTTCACTCGATTGGAAAACCTGGGTAGCGATTTTTTAATTTTCACGTTCAAATTGTTAAAAAAATAATATTTTTTGAAATTTCAGAAACTTCTACGTATTCTAAGAAATTTTTAATTCCTCTATTGTGTGTCTTGGAAATCGGTAGTTAAACCTCGTACAGAATATTCTTTATACAAATATAACAGAAACAAATTGTGAATGTTATTTTTATTTTATACTAGCTGACCGAGCAAACGTTATTTTGCCATACATGTGATTTCAATTTTCAATTAATAAATAAAAAATAGGGGTTGATCGTAGAGAGGTAAAAATTTAGGGTTATATGTATTATTGTATGTTGTATCATAAAAAAGTAGAAACAAAAAATTATGTCTAAAAAATAAAGATATGAGGTGGACTACCCCTAACATTTAGGGGGATGAAAAATAGATGTTGTCCGATTTCAGACCTCCCAAATATGCACACAAAGTTTCATAAGAATCGGTAAAGCCGTTTCGGAGGAGTATGAGAACGAAAACTGTGACACGAGAATTTTATATATAAGATTTTAATGTACTTTTCTTATAATAACAAATAATAATCAGCGGCAAATCAGATTGTTTGTTGCAAGAATCCTTTTACATAATTTTGGATTACATTGTAAAAATAAAAATATTTCAGCGTCGTCTGACTCAAAAATACAGCATCGCTGTGGGTGTACCAACTCTAGTCATCAGAGGTAGAGGGGTTCGTGATGCTCTACTAAGTGACCCAACAGGGGAGAGGTTCCCCTGGCCAGCCCCACCACTGAACGAGGTCTTACGAGGGATTCAGCTGCAGGGGGAGCAGTCTAAGCTGTATGAAGAATTGCCAGCGAATGCAATTAGGGTTTTCTATTTTGCTGCTCATTGGGTAAGTGTTACTTTACAGTGATGATTAAAAATAGATCTCCGTTGAGTATAATTATCAGAAAAACAGACTAATTCATTATCTCTCATATAGTTTCTGTTAACTTCCGTTTGCGCGGAAAAAGCTTTAAAAAAATATTGTATTATTAATGTTATTGTAATCATAATAATGATTTCGGACATATTTCCGTTTAGTGTCCGCCATGCCGATCATTTGCGCCGAGTTTGTGCACAACGCTGTCAGCCGTGCGCAAACGCAGAGCCAAATATGCAAACACACAGCTGATACTCGTTTCGAGCGATCGGTAAGTTTATATTAAATATTTTTGAGTTTCACTTGATTATTACGCGGTCATCATCATATAATGTTCATGGTCTTCAAACGTTATAGGCATCGTGATACCCCTGGTGTTGTTATGTTCTATTGACAGGTGGCTAATGGTTTCTATCACTTGACACTCGACACCCCTGATGTGGTGACGATACCAAACACTTGCCCACTTCCTGACGATTGAGGGGAGTTTATGAATCACAGAAGAACCTTTTTGGGAATCAAAAAGTTACTTTTTATTTGTTAGAATATTTGAATTTTTGTTTTCACTAAATTCCTTTTCGTCATAGTTTGACAAAAAGTGCTTTAATAACTTGTTTTTGTTAATGTTGATAGTTGAATCGAAAAACATCAGCGTGAATCTAAATCGGTAATTATTTTTTTTTGTATTTTCGGAATCTAATATAGATATATAGAGACTTAAACTCGTTTTTCTGATGGTCTCGAACGGATGCTCTTTATAATTTCCTACGAGTCAATAATTCGTTCGCGCTCTTATTGAACTTTCCTCTTCGGTAATTAAATTCGTGTTCAACTTTACAATCGCGTGCTGTTAGTTGGAGAAAACAAATTAAAAACGATTGTTGGCCAAACTTCTGTTTGCTAATTCCTCTTTTTCTTTACTCAAGCAACACAGCCAAACAAATACCACTTCATATGCTTCAAACTTTATTTCGTTTGGAAACTTATTTTTGAATTTCTTTTTTGTTTATTATTTTATTGTTAAAAAAATTGCTCACTAAATGTTTTCTTACTGTATTTGATTAATTTTCTACTGAACATCTTGTCAACGTGGTTTGTCATATTGGTGGTGGTTTATATATGTGTCTATGTTATGAACTATGCTACGTCCAAAAGTGGTAACCGCCGTATATTTACTCAGGTCGTACGCAACTAAATACAGACATATGTACCACTCAGAGCAAGGTGGAACCAGGCTCGATATAATGATAATATATAATCGTTACATATCTAAACAAATGTCTCTATCAAAAGATACCCGTATAGTATTTTTTTAGAAACTATTTTAATGTGAAAATTATGTCGCATACTTAAAGAACAGCTCTAGCCTAAACTTTAAAATAATTAATTTTGGATGCTCTTTCAAACTTCGCCGACGTCGCGTCATAGAAAAGTTATAAGACCAGGTACAAAATTCCTTAAAGATTATTACTTTTAGGAATTTTCATGATAAATATGTCTCAATTAGGAAGAATATTGCGAATATTGAAGACAGAGTCCCTTCATGAAAATGACTGATAATTGATTATTAAACGGTCGAAAAAAATCTCTTCCATGACTGTCTTGTAGCTATAGCTATATTAAGCTCTCTAAATACATTAGATCAAAATGATTTAATAGTCGCACCGTAATTGTTATAAAACAAAAAATATTCGGACCCAACTCACAATAATTAAAAGTACTGTGTTTAAATTTTAAATGCACTCGAGAACGCAACCATTAAGAAACGGCGGGCGTAATGCATGCAAATGTGCGAAAATGGCGTAGTATAGGGTTCCATGAAAATGTTCTCTAAACGTTTCTATATTAAAAAAAAAAATTTGGAAAAAAAAAAAAAAAAAAACCAAAATTCTTTTGCGAAATGGGGGAAAAAAAAAACAAGGTCTAAAGGGTAAAACAAGGAAAAAAAACCAAAAAAAAAAAACCAAATTCTACAGGCATGCAAACTACGAGTACACTTACTACTACTATTACATTACAAATAGATAATCGCGTTATAGGTGTACGTATATTCATGAAGCCTTTGGCTACGCTATAAATTACATTTTTTTCATGGCATGGTCGTTTGTGTGGGCATTGACGATTGTCAAACGACTACACAAAGCAAAACATGTATTGATTTACACGTCTATCGCACACAAAATCGAGCAACGACTCTTTAATCACATAGCATCGTAAGACGTGATATACACTCGCCCACAAATTGGATCACGGTTCATTTGTCATTTGATACGTGATCGGTACAGGCGAGTATGTAAAGCTTTTGTGCGCATGCATTGCCCCCTGTAATTCAATTGATAGGGATTGCATTGAATAATCTTGAAGTCCAATTATAAATTAAACTTTATACAACTGCAATTGATGAATTGAGTCGGTATAAGCTTTCATACCCTAAGCAAAAATATGTGCGTATAAAATAAGTTCACCCGTCATTTAAATGTCAAAAGCAAATGTATGGAATATTTATGTATTAGACCACAAAATCTAGAGTAATATTTTATTATAGAAAAGTTGCAAGGATTATAATTACATGCATTAATTTACGCATAACATTCTTTCATTCAATTCATTTTGAAGTCGAAAAACTGTGAAAACTGAATTACAGATATATGAAACTCAATAAGCATTATTTTCCCTAAACTTCATTTTGTGACAAAGGTTACGCGACGCAAAAGTAAACAAATGTTTATAATCTCAATTGGGGGACGCAAATTGTGACGTTGACAAGCTTTCAGCAGGCTACAAAGCTTCATCAACAATTCCGCTACTTATTTCGAAATTGACGCTAAATACGTAATTTTTTTAATACTTTTCTTACAATAAAGGTCGGGTCGAAGTTCAGTACAATTAAGAAATACTAAAAACCAAATCTGGACGTA
The DNA here is from genome assembly GCA_963693355.1 of Pontia daplidice. NCBI lineage: Eukaryota > Metazoa > Arthropoda > Insecta > Lepidoptera > Pieridae > Pontia > Pontia daplidice. The sequence continues at coordinate 4,807,865 of CAVNZL010000139.1, forward strand.
GGAGGAATAGACCACACCTAGAATATTTTTGAGCCCTAGTTGGCATAACGATGTATCTATGTCGGACTGCCAAACAGAATCCCGGGTTTGATCCTCGGTGCGGTCAACATTTTTGTATGATAAACGTAATAGTCGCCTGTGGTCTGGTGTTATACATATGTATTTTTAAGTATCATGTTTCTCAGTTGTGTAAGCACTAATTATACAAGTAATAAATAAATAGCTTACCATGGTACCGACCGTGAGTAAAATTGTGTCACGATTTTCAAATATTTGTTTCTTAGTCCGGTCAATTTAGACATTCGAAGTTACATAAATTCCCACCAAGCTGAAAATCGGTAAGATTGCTTAAAATATCATTAAAAACAAAACTTGAAAGTTCCCCATCTTTCCCCTGTAAGGAAAAAATGTTATTCAAGGTCAAAGGTCAAAAAAATGAGTTTTTCGCGATTTTCAGCAAAACGGTAAGTTTTATCATAAAAATACCTTAGACAAAAATTGTAGATTATAAAATTATCTACAAAAACTAAATTAATACTTTTTTTCTACGAGCCACCGTTTTTGAGATATAACGATTCAAAAAGCTGTAGAAGTTGTAATCGTCATAATATGCACACGTTTCCTCGCCACCTATGTAGGTAGTGTACTTGGCGCGTTTTATTTTTACGTGGTTTCCCCAGTAGGCCTATTCCACCGGTCAGTTTTAATCCTGTTTTATTTGAAACTATTGAAAAATAATGGATTTTAGCAGAGATTGAAAAAATAAAGGCAATTTAAGTTAAAAAAAAATGTAGTGAAATTTAATCGTCCGAGTCGTAACTGTCAAATTCTTTTTCTTGTTCTTCTTCTTGTGTCTTTTCGTTGTTTCTTCTTTTCTTCATCTTATCTGAGTGCATGTAAACTGGTTAAAGCGATGTATGCATGTGCCTCGTTGGAATCAAACGGATCCTCTTCTTTGGTGATTCAAAAGAACACGACCGGCCTTGACAATGCGTACATGCGGGAGAACAAAACAATCCGACTTTTTTGCAACCACATTTAGACTGCATCCCTTTTTGCAGTTGCAAAAAATCGAGTTCAAAAGTTTTTCTGGCGAGGTGGAAGTAAAGTATGACTGGTTCCAATAAATTGTTGACCAACTTCCAACCCCAGTCTGTAGGGTCTAGCTGATAACCAAGCCACACTTGAACTTGGTAATATACTCTAAAAAGATGTTGATGAGCAGCAACTAAGGTTGGAGGAAGACAAGCTTATTGTACTTGTTTTTTACTTTTGGTGTTTCTAACGAAACATGCATATCTAAACTTATCTAAGTAGGTAGTTTTTTTAGGAGCTCCGTACATAGAAAGAAGAAAGCGAATGCCGTTGGTAATAATTTCTTGTCGAGTAGAATTACTATTTTTAAAAACTTCAGCACATTCAATTAAATTTTGTTTCTCAAAGTTTGAAAACTGTTATTTTTCCCCTCCTGTAAAATGCAGATGTCATCACAGCCACTTATTGGAAAAAAGAATGATTTGACACTTTGCAAAAGTAGATAAACTTTTTCATGAATACATTTCTGATTGATTTATTTCTGTTTTAAGAAGAAAATATTTTTTCATTGGATTGAGCAGTCAATAATACGAGTAAGTCTACATCTTCACCAACAACAATAGTGTATTTGTCACATTGAATGAGTTCAAAGTAGCAAATAGCTTGTCTTACCGATAATTTCCGTAGTAAATCTTTCTTTCAACATTGAAATGAATGAGACTTTTGGATTTTAGAAAGAAATATTTGTTGGTGGTTAGAACTGTCATATTTTCATCAAATAAAATATCAATAGAAGAAGGTGTTGTAAAGGACGACGCTGTTCGATTTGGTATTTTCGTGCAATCATGATAGCCATCAAATACGACAGTAACTCGGGAACCAAAATGTCGACGTACAACTGTACGTATTTATCTAATATAACGTTGAATGTTTCTTCACTATCCCACACAACGGAGTAGTAAGTATCCTCCGTCAATGATATATGTCGCATTTGTGTTGTTAAATCAAAGTCACCGTTTCGAAACAATCGTAAATTGTGATATTTAAGATGATTAGTATATTTTAATTAGAGTGTAAGTTAAATGACTGATAGAAAAATATTTTAAATATATTACAACTACAGAGATGTATATATACGTGGCGTACTCAGCATATTATGACGATTACAACTTCTACAGCTTTTTGAATCGTTATATCTCAAAAACGCTCGTAGAAAAAAAAGTATTAATTTATTTTTGTAGATAATTTTATAATTACAATTTTTGTCTAAGGTATTTTTATGATAAAACTTACCGTTTTGTGAAAATCGCGAAAAACCATTTTTGACCTTTGACCTTGAATAACATTTTTTCCTTACAGGGGAAAGATGGGGAACTTTCAAGTTTGTTTTTAATGATATTTTAAGCAATCTTACCGATTTTCAGCTTGGTGGGAATTTATGTAACTTTACTCTTTTTTTCGTCTAATTGACCGATATATCTTCTAACTAGACTGATTCAAATGAAAATTTTTAAGATACCTTATATCCGTAGTCAACATCATTTTATCCCGGAAAATTCAAGAGTTCCCTTGAAATAATTAAGGAACTTAAATTAATGCATAGTTCATATTGTAACAAATACGCGTATATTTTTCATTTCTGTACGAGCATCTGTAAACAAATAGTAGAGTTAATACAAGTTAAAGACCTCGTCGAAAGACAAACAACAAACTCCGCGTAATAAGACATACATCACTATTTGTGTTAAACCTCCTCGTGTTGCTTTTTGTTGAGATTTTGTTGAACTTCGCTACTAGTTTTAGAATATACACCCATTAATTGCGTTGCGAGAAATATGCAAATAAAATATTCGAATGAAAAAAAGAGTTTTTCTATGAATAGATGTCATCATTACATTCTAGTGGCAATCAAACTCAATTACCTAGGTACTTGAAACGTTCATTTATATTTTATAACGACGTTTTTACCTAAAATATAGTCTGAAGTTGAATGAAACTCTAATAAATTAAATGGATTACATTGAACCAACTTGCAACGAGGTTTTATATTCTTTTGCAATTTCATCCATTGAATTGTCATTGTACTTCTTTCGAAATGTTTTTACTTCAAATAACTTTTTGCTAGCTTAGAATATCGCTGTATAATTTACAGAATAAAATGGTTTTGCCAAAGAAAATAAATAAGCTTTCATATTTGTGAAGCAAACTCTTTTCAATGGTTATAATAAAGTTTTATATTATACTGAATCGCATTTGGTATCTTTTCACGTATTATTTTATAACAGACTTGATGTCTATGACATTAACAAGTGAAGTCGAATAGTTTATGCGATAAAACAGTAATAAATGTTTGTATGGAAAACTTATTCTTGGTTAGGTAATAATTCAAGCGATCACTTTACACATTAAAGACCATACCTATAATAAATCTTTAAGTGACAGACGGCGTTTCAACTCAAATGGCGTTTCAAATCTTTCGTTTATTGCACGTTTGACACATCAGTTTGACAACTGACATATCTGTCAAATGAAGGCAACAGCAATGAAGCAAAAAATTTATAGTTTTTCATTAAAGTATTGATCAACTTTCAGAAAGTGATTGTTGATTGCAGATATAATAATTCCATTGTTAGCCGTAGCCGCGGTTTGAACCTCCTCTCGAACTCTGATTTATATTTACCAATAAACCAAAACAATTAAAAAAATAATAATTATTGCATAGGCAAACGAAACACGTTAATTGCCGATATGTGCCTGAATATGTTTTAATATCTAAAACTCTAACAATGCTACAAATTCGAATCGCAAAAATATTTTCCTCGAACAAAATAGTTGAAATGCGAATTTCAGCAGTCATTTATCGTCGCATCGCTAAACATGCGCTCATTATTGCAAAATGTATTCTTCGGTCGCTATAACTTACTGTGATGTGAATAGACTTGAATTTTAATATCGCAATTTATATCCCGTTGTTTGGAAACATATTAAAATGAAAATAAAAACCTAATCGACATTTTTGTATTTAATACAGAGATAGACATTTGTTTCCCCATTTAGATAGAAGATGAAATTTGCTTATCAAATCGACATTACACTAAAATATTAACATGCAGTCAGACAAAAAGCTACAGACAAAGAAAACAATATAAAATTGGCAACAAATCGTTCGAGTTAAAGATCCCAACTACTCTCATGTTATGTATACGTATACTCTGTGGCTAGTGGCTGCATCAGCGCAATTCACCCCCTTTCCATTAACCCTACCTGTCGCGACTGCGTGACGTCACTCCGAACACAAACCATGTTCGTGATGAGATGGTCCGATTGAAAGCGATTAGCGAATTTGTTGCAAAGTACTCCGAGTCTCAGTTGATAAGAGAACTTGTACGAGGTGGGTAGGTGAAAGTATAATGGGAGCAGGGGAACGGTGTTAACAACAGCAAAAGATAAAAACGATCTGGAATTCTATGGAGGGGGTTTTTCACATAGGGGTCCATATAATACAGACGTAAGCTTATTTTTATTAATTTTGTGAATATTTTTTATTTTTTTAAATCACTGGCAAATTGTCGTGTCGTTCATATTTGTTTGTATTATATAAAGCTTTTATTATATTATTAGAAATAAACTTAGCATTTAGACGTTATACACTTGTTCACATATGTTCACATACAACAATTCTATAAATCACTATCAATCGCATTAAGGAACATCGATCTAACTTCTATTAGTATAAGCTTGACATAGCAGGTTTAATTTGAAAATTACTGCTAAAAGCCGTCGAAACGGCGAGTTCAATAAACATTAAATAATGATATAAATTCCTGTTTATGTCATGTTTAACTTGAATTTCTCGCATTAATTAAGTCAAATACAATGACATCTATAGATTGTTTTTTGCACAACAACACATCTAAATCATCATTCTCTATATTTCAGATCGTCATAAATCGCTAACACTCACGCCATATTTACATTGCAAACCCCAACTACCTGATAGGCAGACTCGCTTTCATACTTCTGAGATTAAAACCTTTGTACAGTTTTGATTGAAATATTTTTCTTCAGCCATCCTCCTGAATTGAGATACAATCGTAAAAACACGAGAAAAGCCTGAATAGTTTCGATTCCAACGTGTTTTTAAAACGTCTACCTATTTACAATAAAATGCTAAATTTAAACGTAAAAATAGCAAAGCAAGCAAATCTATACTAATAAAAAAAATTGAACCTGAATAAGGTTAGAATTGAAAAAATATTGTGTTGGATATTCATTTATTGAGGAAGGCTTGAGGCTATAAAACGCCACGCTGCGATCAATAGGCGCGAAGAACTAGTGGAAAATGTGGAAAAACGGTGAATTTTCGCATGTTACGATGTGGTATTTTAACTAATGCGCTTGAAACCGCAGGTAACAGCGAGTTTGAAAAAAATACGTTTGCTGCGTCGCCTAAAACACATTATTTTTTTGCAAACCCCAACTACCTGATAGGCAGACTGGCTTTTATACTTCTGAGATTAAAACCTTCGTACAGTTTTGATTGAAATATATTTCTTAAATATGATATTAGCTAACACGTAGAGCGCCACGCAAAAAATATTTGGTAATAAATTACTTTTTAACAGACTTTTCACAAAATCAGTTTCAGAAATGGCTGAGTCAGCGGACTTTTGATTGCGATTATATTTAAAGAGCAAAGATTTAAATCATTCAAAAATTTGGGTGTCATCAATTCACCGTGTTTGATTCAATCGAATCCTTGTGCATTATAAAGGACTAGATTTACACTTTACTGAAGGATTTTAAACGGTTTGTCCATTAGTTATATTATTTAATTTATTTCAATCATTAAGTATACTAATATTGTACTAATATAAACTTCAATATTATTTTTACATCTTTTTAATGTATTGACTTACAGCTCGAACAAAAAAAAAGCAAAGATAGTGTACCCAAATGAAAACAATAATGATGGAAACTCTAAGATGACCACACTAAGCGTTTAGATCAAATCAAAGCCTCCACAATAATTTTCCTAAATTTGTATATTTTTTGAGTACTGTAGTAACATACATACATAACATGGAAATAATAATAATACAATACATGTCGGTTGAATAACTAGTATTAAAGTTTCAAACAAAAAATCATCTATATATATAGTCATTCTTTGATAAATATGAAGTGCTCAATTTCTGAAAAAATACAGAATGACTCAAAAATCAACGATTTATAGCACAGATGAAACAAAGATGCCTAAAATGTAGGGAACATAAATGAAAGTCTTTGTCACAGTTATAAAATATAATTTTGATATCAAAAGCTAAAGAATGTAAAGGTAGTATTTAAATAAGATTAAACATCGTGGAGCTGGGTAGGTTTAAGGGCAACTCCAATTTTCAGGGAAATATAATCAAAGAGAGCCTGATTATAATATAAAGTCCATTTGTATAAATAAGTAGCTGAGATATAACAGAATTTATCGTTCCAATAAAATAGGGTCACGCTGGGTAAAGCCGAATTACAATATGACCTTTTTTATTACTTTACCCGGATTATATATACGTTTTAGATTGAGCTTTTCAAGAATGGTTTTATTAATCAAATTTTCATGTGATTATGCTGTAAGTTTCATACTTTCATGCAGTTACGGTAACTAAATAAGAAAAGATTCTCTCTTCTATTGGTACTATTTTCATTAGTAATTAATATGTAATTATCGACCATTAACCCGCTTAATACAAAATACAGTTTTGTATTTAGTACCGTAACAGAACCTTCTAATTCAAAGATATGAAATATTCCGTTCCCGCTCGATTCCACTATCTGCGACACTATTGAAAAACTTCTCCGTCATAACTTATATCTTTATGATTTTCATGTTATAAGCTTATCAGGGTCTCACAGCCCCCGCCCTAATGGCGGTAGATTTATGGCGGGAAACGTATCAGCCATTCTCGTAGATTTGCTGCCAAAAATATTGTAGTCCGAATTGCTGGGAAATCCTTTGTTCCGCGCCGAAGCCTCCTCGATTTAGGAGAAATGATTTAATACATTGTATTACTATGTTTGTAGTTTATTTATTTTGTTTAAATTTGATATATATGTATTAAAGACCTTTTATAACTGACACATATTATCACTTAAAGTATTTTAAATCTACGTAAATTTATTTCCAATGTAATCTCGCAAATTTTCAAGATCGAGTAAATTTTAAGAACGCCTGGAATAAAATGACTCGGTGTATAATATATATGTGTGCATTTATTGTCATTTGATAATTTTATATTGTATAGGACATGAGAGCATACACAATTCCGCAGGAATTATCATACTTATCTTAATAGATAATCTGTTACAACAAAAATATTATATGTCATAATACAAAAATACTTACGTAAAGCTATAAATATCAAGCGATTAACACAACTTCCAAATTGCTGAAAACTTTCACAATTCGCCCTCAGCCAATTTCGGCGGAAAAACAAATTGCCGAGCTCGAATAACAAACTACTTATAACGATTATAAAGTTTTTCATTATTATATACGAATTCAATGCTAAAAATGCCGCTTTTAATTTATAGTGTTGATGGTTATTTTATGGCCTCATTTCCGTGTCTACAAAAATCACAGCTCATATTCACCAGTCGTCGCGTAAATAAACACTACAATCGTATACTTTTATGAAAGCTGAGTTTTATATTTTTCCATACAATGATAATAGAAAATTCATAAAAGATAACTAACATAGCATAATCTGGGATGCTGGGTTTCTTTCTGGGCGGAATAACAATCGTATATGACATTCACAAAAAGTCTATTCCCCTTTTACAAAATGATGTTGCTGGTGTAAATAAATAAAATGTATAGAAAAATATATTATAATGGTATTATTATATTATTATTAAAGGAATTAAATATGGAATAAAAAAAAAAAAAATAAAAAAAGAAATTTGAGTTTCTGACTCCACAGTATACCTCTTTTTGTGAATTTCATACTGTAAACTGTACTACGTTCGAATAAAAGAGATTTTTCTTGTACTTTTGAAGGATATAAAGTTTGGTAAAGACTTTGCTTGTATGAATACAATTTACGTTGTTGTGGTTAATTCACATACCATGATTAATAATTCTATGTCGTTTGACAACGGCTACAAGCTGCGAGTCATGACTGTGAGTCATGACTCGCAGTGAAACACTGAAACACTGAAAGCATAATATAGGTGAATTTATGTACCCTGACTCAGTGTGGCTTTATCACACTGACCACCCGAAGGGCTTTGTCACTTACTAGAGATTTGTCGATCTACTGCGATACATCTGCCAGACATTTATATCTCCTTGCACTTAGTTACTGCATCAATTACAGTCTCGGTCTCACACTTAGTAGGTGACTGAAATTTATGTTCTTCACAGATCAGAACAATCATTCAAGCGTACGGTAGCATCAGTAGCTGAAGGTGGAGCCTTTGGCTGTGCCCTGGTCAGCCACTGAAGCACGAACGGCGTTACCAGCTGCCCTCGGAGTGGCTGGGATCCCTGCACTGGTTATCACAGATGCTGATGGGAAAGTACTGACGTCGAATGGCAGACAGCATTTGGCGGCTGACCCTACAGGCTTGGTGAGTTATTTTACAAAGTCTTGATTGAAACAAGTTCGAATTGAGATTGAAACTTGTGCAATCGTCTTTTATTACAAAGTATAGAAAAGAAAAAAGTTAAAATAGTGAAGTACGAAACTTGAATACCAACTCTTTTTTTACCAACGTTTTTTACCAACTAGGTTAATGAATCGATATGCAGTATAATGCTTGAGAAGGAGGCAATTCTTAATGATATAACGAAGGAGTTCTTAATGATAGAATATAATATAGAGAGCTATAACTATGAATTTCAGAACTTCCCGTGGGGCCAACGAGCGGTGTCTGTGTTGACTGAACAGGCTTTGCTGAAGATGGCACGACACCCGGCGGTGGTATTATTTATCGGTAAGTAAGCAGCACGCAGTTTTGTAGGAGGAAAATATTTACGATTTCCAAAGAAAATAATTATTCGTGTGGTGTATTATCGCTAAAACAAATTTGATTTTTTTTTTATATTCATTAAGGGTCTCGTTTCTATCATTACCATAATAGATAATACATTCTACGTTCGAGATTATTAATCTAGAGAAGAAAGATAGTTTTACATATGGATTATCTGTGCCATCATTTGCTATTTTCGAGTACATGAAGTATAGTCTGCCTACACATGAAAATTGATTTTAATACAAAGATAAATCTAGATAAAGCAAACGTTTCAAATAAATTATCGTTATTTGATACCGTAGTGCCGTATAAAAGACAACTAATTATTTAATTGTGATTATACCATCGTTTTAATCTAGTTAAGTGTATTTTCTTTTGAATATCTGTGTAGTAAAAAGTTAATTTCAGATGACGAAGACTCCGAAATCGAATTCGCCGAATCAGTACTAATGCCAGCAGCAGAGTCGTATTACGAAGAATGCAGCATTCAATACCCCGGCTTTTGTCCCTACCAGAACTCATCCGACGATGAAAGTATGGACTTCGATTACTCCACAACTAAATCGTCGAAAATCAAGAAGAAATCCTTCAAACACGTAATGTTTTTTATCGGTATAGACGGATCAGATAGCGCTGATATGATCAGGGAACACATAGGCTTAGACGACGCTGTGCCCATGTTGACAGCCATCGATTTCCCAAAACAACGCATGGTCACTTTGAAGTTCGGGGACGAAATCACCACAGACTCTGTACAGAATTTTGTCGATGCTTTCTTAAGTGGCAACGCTGAGTTTAAGCCTTTGAAACCCTATAGTGATAAATGTTAAATTAAATTTACAGTTTCAACGTAAACATTCTCTGTTTAGACAATTCCAGTGTTTTTGAATATGTATTTTTCAGGCCAACTCTAGTCTCAAGGGAATATATATCAAAAGTGTTTTCTGCCATGAGAGCATTAAAGAATTCTAAATACTGTATTTCTGAGCTTTGAAGTTTATTATTTAACAGCGAAGTTTTTATAAAAATGTCCGCATAACTTTTGTAACTGTTATCCAATCCATAATTTTATTGGGTGGTAATAAAACATGCGAAAACTTCAAAATTGTGTGGAACTGGTTGTTTAATATGTGTAGGGGTAATACCACGGACCGATGGTTTAAAATAAAAGATCGTGAAACAATGTATCCTGAAAAAACCTTACCATATTTTCACCCATTTAAAAAAAATATAATGCATGAACTCTTTGCAAAACGCGATGTGTTTTAATTACTCTTATTTCAAATTCTTCGTATTTTTTATGTACAAATCTCACTGGTTGAAATTTTTTTAATTATGGCTGTATTATATTCGCTGAGTAACATGAGTTCAATGATTGGAATTTCTGAATTAGACTCCCAGAAAACAAATGAAAACGTTTGAATAAGAAATTCATTCTTCAGGAAGATTGACACGACTGAGGCTGCTCAAAATACCTGTAGGTTTTGTTATTTTTTTAATCTGAACTATAAGCTAAATTTATCATAACTCATCGAACTGAGGCAGTTATTGTAGTCTATTAATAATAAACTTAGAGTTATAATATTTCGTCAATTTTATGGTATTAAAATATTTTAAATTATTTACTATTTATTCAAGCGATTCTTTCGTGTGGACAATAGCACTAAATACCTACATTTTCTATGTAATGATTCCAAGTGTAGTTTGTGTAGATTTTTACGTTATGACAATTTTAGTATTATTATTTATATATCTGTGATCTTTTTATCTCATACTAATTAGTAATTATTGTAGTTGATTGAATTAAACTTAGTGCGTAATTTTTACGAAACTATTAAACAATATACTTACTCCATACCCTGTGTTGTTTTATTTACTGCATATTCAACTGTTTCACTTAAAGTTAATGTCTAATAACGTCTATATGTTTGATATATAGAAAATTCTGAACATATTAACTTTTAACTGTGTGTTTTACATACGTCACGTCTCGAATAGTTCTTGGAACGGAGTAGGAGTACTGCGTCAGTGTTCACACCCCGCTGTTCTTGAGAGTTCGGCAAATATGAATAAATTTATTGATTATATAAGCTCGGCTTCTTGGTAAAGAAAATGAACACAAAACGTATTTAGTGCTTTGATAACACAAGCCGTAACTATAACCCTCAAAAATTTAGAGGATTTATATCTTGTAATAACTGTTCAATCAATGTTTTTAAAAACTAACAGCGCTACATATATATGCTTAGATAATTATTCTGTGCCCACTCTTAACCTAAGGTGGTTTGAAAGATTGTACGTTGGACACTTTTTTGTTAAGTGATAAATTTAATAACCTAATGTATCCATTAAAAGTACAATATATATTAACAGATTCTGTCCTCATCCATTTCATTCAGTTTCCATCAATTTCCGTGACTATCAAAGTGACAACGATGAATCATTGGAAGGCATCGAATTTCTTGAACCAGATTTTCATTATGGTTCCGAATGAATGAATGTTTAATTATTATTTCTGTTTTCGGTGGAGTGGAAATTTTGGTGTTAATTTTGATTTTAATGTCTTCGTTTTACTCATATTTATTTTTAGACTAAATTCTGTAGACTCCAAACCAAGTAAACAAGTTTAGCAATAGTATATAGTGGTGTATGTGGTGTCGATTCTTATATACACTTTCTAAACTAAAAATCTCTATATTTAGCTAAGACCTATCAAACATGCTTAACCTATTCTGTATATGTCTAAATTGACAGTATTAAACCTAAAAAAATATTTCTAAAATATTTTGCTAGACAATTTAGTCTAAATTTTTAAACGTTTAGTCTAAACGTTAGAATAGCGTAACTTTATCACTAAAATAAGAGTAATTAACTAATTTCAGACAAATGGGTTATTTATTGGGTAAAGTTATCGGTTAGTAAAAATCTATTTATAAAACTGAATCCCGTTATAGTGTTGTCTAGTGAATCACTTTTAATGGCTTAACCGATATTTTTTTTAAAGTTGTAAAAGCAAGGTTGAAAGAATTCGGTTAAAAACGAAAATGAACCTTTTAATATTTGCAAATGTTATTTCAGGAATATGTAAAAAATTTACATTTAATAATTCAAAAAAAAAAAGGCGAAAAAAAAAAAAACCGAGGGGGGGGGGGGGGGGGGGGGGGTTTTTTTTTCCCCTTCCCCCTTAAAAAAAAAAAAAAAAAAGGGCCAATTTAAAAAAAAAAAAAGGGGCACCAAAGCTACGCAAAGGCGGTACGAAGTTCGCCGCGTCAGCTAGTTCAAAATAAGATGTCAACAAACAAAAAAATCAGAAACTGCGAAAAAGAGTTCGTGTTAAGTTTTTTCGAATTACAAAATCAGGTGTATTTCATTGATCAGTTGGACAATGTTGTTCTAAGTACAGGCTCATTGCCAAAGCATTAAGGGTGTGCTATTTTTTAAATGATATTTTATGTATATAAATATTATTGTCATTAACATCTATTAATAACTTAGATTCCAATTTCATTTTCTTCAAATATTTTAATGTCCACTTTAAATTTTGATCAAGGGAGTATCAAACTGCTGTAAGGCAAGATAATTATCTTGCACACTGAGCCAAATATCAGTTAGCCTTTGTATTAATAAGGTACCAGCATTAATCTGATCAGCCAAAACTCCCAGAACAGAAATTAAGATTTCTAATAGATCAGTTATCTCCCTTTTTTTTCATCAGTTAAATTTTCAACCAAACCTCTTTTTAACGGATTTAACGGAATTAAGACTTTTTTTTTTTTTTATAAAATAGGGGGTGCAAGAGCTGCGAGTGGCCCGATCAGGAACAGCTGTAAGCCCATAAGCACCCATAATGGATCGTTGCCGGCCCTTGAGCCAAGTATCAGTTAGCTCTCTTTTTATAAAAATGTAGCCGAGTGTTTATTTCATTTCTTGCCTCTCTAGAGAGGCGTTATTTTGTCCCCCCAGAATACGTGGGAACAGCCTGAGATTACACCCAGGGACGGATTTCCTGCATTTTGAATACAGGTACCTCCTGGGGTTGTTTCTATTAGTACGTATAATGATTCGAACCAACGATGAGCTACCCGTTTTCCCACACATGGAAGTTAAACGCGACACACGTCCTAAGAGGGCTACATCACAAGTTTCAGTGGAAAAAAATGGCAGGTTCTACTTAAATCCACTAGTAACTCGTTTTTTATTTATTCTTTTTCTAGAATCAATTCTAAATTTGTTTTTTTTAATAAATTTTGTTTAATTTTTTAAGCCAATACTCCAAAGAGTATATATATATATATATATATATATATATATATATATATATACATATATACCGTTATAAGTTTCATGCCAATAATCGAGACCATAACTTTTAAAATCTCTACAACAAAAAAGGCTTTCTATTAATAATTTAACGAGTAAAATATATCAATAATTATTAAACAATATAATTGTAATTCGCATATTCGATAAATTTAGTTTGTAAAATTTAGCCCACACATAAGCAACTCTTTCACAATAAGTTTTATCCATATAATTTTAGAGATATAATGAAAGTACACCCAGAAAAGCATTTACAGTAAATGGAGTATTCAATTAAGTTTAACATGTTTATCAAAAGAGGTTGTCATTAAAGGACAAAATTATTATTATAAGGATACAATTCTAATCTTCAAGCTCACCATTTTTCGTCTCCAGAAAAAAAAAAATTTATAACGATATGTATAACATTATTCAACAACAACTTATAGGCCTATCTTAATCTGTGCTCTCTAAATTTAGTTAATCAGAATAACAGAATACTGTTCTCGTTATCGCTAAACTAATTTTAGAGAACATTAATTTAAGTTTAGTAGTAAATTGTATTTTTGGCACTATAGCCATGCACATTTGTAAAAAAATTAAGAAATTCCATACGAGCTACCAATTATTCAAAAATTAAAAAGTTTCCAAATCAAAACAGAAAATAAACAAATTTTCGCTTGAAAGTAATTCAGTGTCAGAAGTTAATATCGACTATTAAAGTGAATAGAACCGCCTGGGGCTTAATTCCGCATGTTCACTGAAATGTCACAATCGCTTAAAGATTTCGGCGTTGTGTGACAACCATTAGATTTTTTTTCATAAGTTATTTTTAATTTTTTTCATAAGTATTCGTCCATTGTGGCACTATATACCGTTTCTTCTGTGAATTTAAATAGAAAATATTGAAACTTAAATTTAATTATTGTATATACTGGTACATGGCTTGGCTGTGATGTCATGCAGACCATATTATGGCGTCCGCGTCGGCGTGGCGTCGTTGTGTATTTGTCATATTATACCAACGAATAATTAAATAAATTTTTTTCAAAATCAGTCAAATAGTCTGTTGTGTTATATAATATTTTATAATTTTATTGCTTTAATTTCAAAATTTTGGGATTTTAGCGAACAATAAGTCGAACAAACCAAAAGTTTTTTTCGATATCAAGAGTTATTGTGAATTGCTAGTTTCGATTTAACATAATTTAATAGCAGGTTATGCAAAAAAAGTTACAAACCTTATATCTCTCAATTAAATATAATATAGTTTTTGAAAAAAATCAACTTAACGAAAATCTAAATATAGTAATTCTTACTTAATAAATATATTTGATCTGTGTGTTTTATAGTCTATGCCCTCGTTTTGTCGCTTATTTAATATCTATGCTACCCTAGCGTAGCATTTTCGTCCTGATCTAACCGACGCCATTATTGTGTAAAGTAATTGTTTTCCGTTTTCACGTGCTAATACGATTTAGTATTGTTAATTTTTGATTGCTTTACAATCCATCTCGAAGATATGGCAGATAACGACGATCTTCTCGACTACGAAGATGAAGAGCAGGCAGATCAGCAGACAGCCGACGGAGCATCTGAAGCGGCGCCAAAAAAAGAGGTTAAAGGGTCCTACGTATCTATTCACAGCTCTGGCTTCAGAGATTTCCTGCTAAAACCAGAAATTTTACGAGCTATAGTAGACTGCGGATTTGAACATCCGTCCGAAGTGCAACATGAGTGCATACCACAAGCCGTTCTCGGTATGGACATATTGTGCCAAGCTAAATCCGGTATGGGCAAAACGGCTGTTTTTGTTTTGGCAACGCTGCAACAACTTGAACCCTCAGAGAATCATGTCTACGTCCTCGTTATGTGTCACACAAGAGAACTAGCATTCCAAATCAGTAAGGAGTATGAACGGTTCTCAAAGTATATGGCTGGAGTTAAAGTTTCAGTATTCTTTGGTGGTATGCCCATTCAAAAAGATGAAGAGGTGCTGAAAACTGCTTGCCCTCATATTGTTGTGGGAACTCCTGGAAGAATCCTTGCTCTAGTAAATAGCAAGAAGCTAAATTTAAAGCATTTGAAACATTTCATTCTTGATGAATGTGATAAGATGTTGGAATCTCTTGACATGAGACGAGATGTTCAGGAGATATTTAGAAATACTCCTCATGGTAAACAAGTTATGATGTTTTCTGCTACACTTAGTAAAGAGATACGTCCGGTGTGCAAGAAATTCATGCAGGATCCTATGGAAGTGTATGTTGATGATGAAGCTAAGCTAACATTGCATGGTCTACAGCAACACTATGTCAAACTTAAGGAAAATGAAAAGAACAAGAAACTGTTTGAATTACTTGATGTTTTGGAGTTTAATCAAGTAGTCATTTTCGTAAAATCTGTGCAAAGATGCATTGCATTGGCTCAGTTGCTGACTGATCAAAATTTCCCCGCTATTGGGATTCACAGGAATATGTCTCAAGATGAGCGTCTCTCTCGTTATCAGCAATTTAAGGATTTCCAGAAGAGGATATTAGTTGCAACAAACCTGTTTGGCAGAGGAATGGATATTGAAAGAGTAAATATTGTGTTCAATTATGATATGCCAGAAGATTCTGACACTTACCTACATAGAGTGGCCCGGGCTGGACGATTTGGTACAAAAGGCTTGGCAATAACCATGGTCTCTGATGAAAATGATGCCAAGATACTTAATGAAGTTCAAGATAGATTTGATGTTAATATCACTGAGTTACCAGAGGAGATAGAACTTTCAACTTACATAGAGGGACGATAGATTACAACAACATTAATATTTAAGTAATTGTAAGACTAATTATAAAGCATTACCTTGTGTCTAATGTCTGTGTGGAAAGTCAAGTTTGATCAGCAATAATGAATAAATTGACAATTGGTATATTGCCTTTGTGGTTTCTTTGACTAACACCCTTGTCATGCTTCATCTTTAACATGAATAACAATGATATATTTTATTATCAAGTATTTATGAGGAGATCCTGGGTGGAAGCTGTGACATAAATACTTGATATAAAAATTTAACCATTTTTGTTATTGAAAATATTGTTCTTTATATATACATATATATTTTTAATAATGGTAACAAAACTTGGTATTTAAGAGTTTGACCTCAAGGCCTTAACTACCTATCTTCTTTTGTATTAATTGAAAGTATACAATTTTCTATTATATATATTAATACAACAATTTTCTTTATAAAGCATTTATTTCAATGAAAAAAGACCCCTTAAATAATGATAAGTACTTAACATCTATGGATTAATTTTAGTAAACATCTTTTCATGAGTTAGGTGAGTGATCATATCTAGTGCCCATTTTGGTTGATCTCCAGGCACCATGTGGCCTGCATCTCTGACCATTATTTCAACCAGCTTCCCTGCCTGCTTTACATAACCAGCCAATTCACCATCAACCTTCCATTGGTATCTTTTGGCAGTAGCATAATCTGCTGCACCCGTAAAATTGAGATTCCTTAAGTAATTTAGAGTATTTGGGTAGGCCACAATAATATCAATTTGACCATTGTAAACAACTACATAATAGTGATCTAATAATTCAGAGATTATTGGAGCTACAGATTGCATGATGTCTGCTTTCAAATGTTCTTCAACTTCCTTTCCATCATTAAATGGTAGGTCACCTACATGGATACCTTTGCGGACTGCCGATTTCTGCAACATTGGTCCAAAATCTATGTTAGTGAAGTAATCTTTTGTATATAAAAAGTTAAAATAAAACTCAAATCCAGTCATGTTGTAAAACAGACTTTTACCATCAATTAAATCACCATTCAATAATGTATCAAATGCCTCAAAAGCGGGAATCCATTGCTTTTGTTTAATAAGAGTGATTGCTTTGTTTTCATACTCTGAAAATATATTAGCTTGGTTCCAATCCAACAAACCAATTTGATACAAGTACTTGCTGTACTGTAATTGATGTTCAGGGTCACTTAGGCCATTTCCTATAGCAATAGCTTTAAGGTTAATCTTGATTTGTGCATTGGGGTTTTTTTTATGTATAGTGTAAGCCAAGGATGGAACATATTTACCAGCATAGGACTCCCCAGTTATAAAGAATTTGTTACTCTGCAGTTCTGGAAAGAGCTGGAAGAACTGTATAAGGGTATTATAAAGGTCCTCACCAACTTGAGTCTGGTTTGTACAATAGCCTTTAGAATCATTTGTAAAGCTGAAACCTGTGCCAACAGGATTATCTATATAAATGATGTGGTGGCTAAGAGCCCAGTTATATTTACGTCTTTCAAATTTACCATCTCTTACTTTTAGGGGGCCATTTTCAGTAAAAAGTCCGAAAAGAGAAGACGCCCCGGGCCCTCCTTGTAGCCATACGATAACCGGTGCATCCTTCTTATTTGGCACCATAGCAGGGAAGTACCAGAAAAATAGATTTGAATCATATTTTTTGTTAACAGTAAAGAATCCTGAATAACTTTTAATTCGTAACGCTTCTGTGAATTCGACTCGCGCTAGTCGTCGGCCCTCCGTTATATTTCCACTTTCAACATACTGTGTCAAAAACAATGGCGATCCGGGATCTCCACCATCTGTTTCAATAAGATTTGGCTTTGGATACCGATGAAACATACACTGCACTGATAAAGCTTGAATTACCACTATAAGCCACAAATAAGACATCTTCGTTCTTCTACTACGTACCGGCAAAGGACGGATATTTCTGCAAAAAACTGTAAATTGAAATACGTTAACTTTATTACTATCAGTACTTACGTGTTAAAATGGCACAAATTTGATTAACGTTTTATCATATGTCAAAGGTTATGAAAATACCTTTATAAATATATAAAATTTGCTTTGTATATAAACTTTTCAATATTTTAAATTGTTAACAGCATGATCATGAACAAATTTTATACACCTTAAAAATATGTAGTGTAACCAAACATAAAGTTTTTATTTCGCAATATCTTTTATACTATAAGACACCAATGCAATTACCTATTATAATTATGATTTACTAAATGATAAACATTATATTATTATATGTAGGTAAAATTTTGCTCTAAACTGGTACAAGGCGCTTACTACAGAAAACTCTGAAAGCCGGGTCCGAGAGCCGGCCGAAAATTTTAGCTATACTTATTAATTCTAAACAATGTTGAGGAAAGAGGCAATGTTGCTTATATAATAGTAAGTAGTTTAGCAATATTAATTTCATTGGATTTAAAACAAAATATTGTTAATTTGTTAGGGTACTTATCTATCACATACCTATAGCTATAGATAGGTACGCGATACTACATAGATATACAAACATATTATAATAAGTATTAAGTAATAACACAGAAATAGAATGCTAAAAGTATGTTTTTCAATGTACAGACGAATAGAACATTTTCAGATTTTTTTTGTTTATTTGTCTGTTTGTGCGAACTGATCTTGGAGCAAGTACATATTTAAATTTATGTGTGCTGATATTATACCAAAAACCAATGTGTATAATATACAATTTTAAAAAACCCATAAGTGTCGGGCTCACTTTAATCTCAGGAAAGATATGTAATTTCTTAATTTTAGTTCACTCCTCTCGAGTCTCGGCTATGGCGCTGTTATCTTTGAAAAACCCTATCAACTAGTATAGATATCAAAGATATAAATCGTCTTTGAGGTTGTCGATAATCGTTACAGTAGTATTTGTTAATTATGGCTTCATTAAGCACAAAATATATTTGCTTTACTATGTAAGTGTAAAATCCACGAAGACGAAGTCACCACTTAATAGATACATACATAGGTATAATTTCGGACTGAAAAATTTATTGAACAACAGTTTGGTATATATATTTAATATAAATTTAAACATATATATGAAATATACAAATGTAATTCTTTGACAAATAAGAATAAATATTAAGGTAGAAGTATTTATTTATTATGCCTTATTATGTCTAACAAAAAATATTTTTATAAACACAAAGCGCTAGGCTCTTGTTTTATAATAAAAGAATAAATTATTTTGAGGAAAAAAAACGCATTCACCTCAGGACCAAAACGTCGTATATGAAATAAGTAATAACATGATGATACAGCTAAAACAAATCATTAAAAAATAAAACATATTATATAAAGTATTGAAATAATAAATTAATAATTAATATAATTTAAACACTTATCTACAGAAAAATATCAATGCCATTGATGACCATTAAGAATAATATGTTGGGTAACGTATGGACCATAGAGTCTGGAAATTGGGATTGACTTACTTAGGTTATTATTGACTATTGTTTATACGAATATCGATGTGTTGTAAAGATAATTCAGAACTCTTTTTTTCTCTGAGAAATTGAAAAGAGTGATCAGTGAAATAAACAAGTTCTAATTTTAGTCTTTCAAGAAGTGTTTTTTAAAATGAACGTACTAAAACGTTCAGTTATATATTTAATTATTTTACTTATTTGTAAAGTAGAAAGTTCATTTTTCCCATACGTTTATCCTAGAATAAATTTACAATCAAAAATTAACGAGAATTCTGGTGATGCTTTAATACTTACTCCTTATTTGGAACGCCAGGAAATCGTATTGGCTCAGAATTTGTCCAAGGTTCAGCTTACAGAAAAAATGGGCTTTTCAAGTCATGCCGGTTTCTTTACTATTGATAAGAAGTATGATTCAAATTTGTATTTTTGGTACTTTCCTGCTTTTAATAAAAATAAAGCAGCACCTGTTGTTCTGTGGCTGCAGGGTGGTCCTGGAGGTAGTTCACTTTTTGGACTCTTTACTGAAAATGGACCCCTAATTGCTAAAAAAGGAGGCTTTACTAAAAGAAAATATCATTGGGCTCTGGAAAACAATTTGATTTTTATTGACAATCCAGTGGGAACAGGATTTAGTTTCACAAATGACACTAAAGGATATTGTAAAGATGAAACATGTATTGCTAAAGGACTCTATGATACTTTGCAACAATTTTTTACTTTATTTCCGAACTTGGTTAATAATGACTTTTACATAACAGGAGAATCATATGCAGGGAAATATATACCATCTTTGGGGATCTATATACATCAAAAAAACATGGAAACAAAACAAAAGATTAATTTAAAAGGAATGGCATTGGGTAATGCTTATTGCGACCCGATTAACCAACTAGACTATGGAAGTTATCTGTATCAGCATGGATTGATTGATTTAAATCAGCAAAAATTGTTTTATCAAATACAATCAAAAATAACTAATGAAATAAAGAAACAAAATTGGCTCAATGCTGGCATTCTCATGGATCAATTGATGGATGGAGACATGTCTAACTTCTCATATTTTAAAAATTTCACGGGCTTTCAAACATACTATAATTTTTTGATGGTAAACAATGATATGGATATATCTGTATTTAAAAATCTTCTCAACAATGCAAAAGTAAGAAATAGCATTCATGTAGGCAGCCTACCTTTTCATGATGGGAAGGAAGTTGAGATTTCTTTAGCAGCTGATATTTTGCAATCAGTTACAGCTGAAATATCACAGCTTTTATCTCATTATAAGATGTTATTTTACAATGGTCAATTAGACATTATTGTTGCTTATCCCTTAACAGAAAATTTCTTGCGGAATTTAGATTTTTCTGCATCTAATGAGTATAAAACAGCTGTAAAGAAAATCTGGAGAGTTGGCGATGATATTGCTGGCTATTATAAAAGGGCAGGAAACTTGACTGAAGTTTTAGTACGCAATGCAGGTCATATGGTGCCAGGTGACCAACCAAAATGGTCATTTGAACTTTTATCTCAATTTTTAAAAAACAAAATGTAAATGTATGCCATAATATTTCAAAATATGCTGCAGGTGTGATCTTGTTATTATGCTAGTACACTGAATACTATAATAAAATATATCATAAATAAAGTAATTTAAAAAGGTTTTACTAAAGATATCACAACATTTTACTTTCTCTTCTAAAGCCATAAAGCAACTTAGGTTAAATTGAAAAATAAACACTTCTACAAAACCATGTGTCTGAAAATCAGACCTTGAAAGTAAATTATACTCCACAAGGATACTATAAAAAAAAAATTGGTCTAATAATTAAATTTAATCACATTCCCTTAAAGTTAAACATACCAAATAAATAATGACTTTACTTGCTAATTGAAACATTCAGTCCATTGTATATTCCTCTCAATTATAATTATTTACAATGTCAGTATTACTTATCTAATATTATTTTTGATTCAGATAACGATGAATTTGTAGTTCATTAAAATATTAAGATTATAGAAATTACATTTGAAATACTTAATATTTTTAATCATCTTTCTTACAAATTATATGGTAATATGTAGGTGTGTTCTATTTTGTGAACACAGAGTTACTATGAAATAAAAAGTTTATAATTTAATGCATTTTTAGGTAGGGCATCTTTATGTTACCTTAATGCAAGTCATTTGTGGCTTTGATAAAATACAATGTGATGTTATATTGCTATGGTTAATTGAATGCATATAAAATATTTACAAAATAATATTTACAGGTGGGTCAAATTATAAAAAAGAGATATTGAAAAGGCACTCTCTAAATATTAGAAATGAAATGACTAAAGTTGTCATAAATCTTGGTAACATAGATTTTAAAAGTATTTAAAAGTAAAGAAAGCAAAGCCCTAGACTAGAGTATATTATAAAAGCTCTGATACTAGTGGATGGACACCAGATTGTGCCAAACCTTTAGCAATATCAAGAATTTATTATTATACAACACTCCAGTCTATAAGGAAATAAAGGAAAACCCCCTATAGTTATACATACTTTTCTTAACTTTTCTTGAGTACCGAAAATTTACTAATTTTCGTTGTTGTATCTAAGCTAATAAAGCAGTAAGAGCATCGAGAAACTGTGTCCTTTGACTCACTGCTAGTACAATAATAGAGGTGTCAACATAGTCCAATATAACGGTTGCCCCACTCTTCTGCGCAGCTTGTTCGAAAGCTGCGCCAAATAAGCTGAAAAAAGCAATTCATTGAACAAATTATAATGCAGAACTTTTTAAAATAAAATGCTGTAATAAATTTTTTGGTTTAACATGATTGTTAAACTCAGGATGGTTAGAATTTAGAATCTCTTTGTGTTGCACTGTCCTTTTATCAAGAGTATAAAGCAACAAGTCAGTTGGGAGCTGACCATGAGTGCTAAATGTTGCAAAGGGGAAAATTATTTGGAACACGCAGCGTAAACGGTGACAGTTACACAAGCATTAATTAAGACGATATTCTAATTGTATATTTTCGTAACCTATCTAAGGTAGCAATCCTTTGGAATTGAAATACTCTAATATAATTATTACTAAAATAACTAATTATTCCCGAAACTTGTTCCCTAAACATGATACTTAATAAAAAGCTTGTGTAATCCAAAAAAGAGTTTCACAAAACTGATATTGACTTAAGAATCTTTATATAATCATTAAAATAGTACTTATGAGGTTCCTCGTCATATCTTGGGGGTAGTCCAAGTAGCAGGCACTGTCCATTGGGTAAAGGGGAACTGGCTACTAATGGTCTGGACCCACTTGTTGCTGATGCTATCCAACGAGCTGCTTCACCCAGCCATAGTGGACCCCGGACTATTGCAGCTTCAGAAGTACCCTGGAAGAAATAATATGCAGTAATATCGTAAACTTCGTGGCAAACACGATTGCTACGAAGTTGGGTGTAAGAAATATTATACTCCAGAATTAGAAAATGGAAAAAAAAATGTACTACATTTTGCCATGTTATTCTCCTCTTTGCTTTCAGCCCCCAACAGACCAAGCCTAATATTAAATTTATGGTAACTTACTACGAAACTTTTCAATACATATACTTTACAAAAATTTACCTCTTGAACTATAAAGTAGTTGAATGGTCCAGCCAATAAAAGTCCTCGAGATGAAAGTGTGGAATGAGCTAGTCGAGCTACAGCCTCTAAGGCCTTTCGGGCAGCTGATACCCCTAAGCAGAAATCATACATGTATTATTTATCTTCGAAAGATCGTACAGAATGATGGCAACATAACTGGAACCAGAAGTTATAAAATTGACATACTTCAGTTTTATATATTCTATTTCATATGCATTAGTTACATCTGGCTGTGCTATATTAACTTATCCTACATTACCTTGCTTCAGAGATTCATTCTCTCCGCTGACTTGAAGAGCTGAGAGAGCCTTTTGAAAGCCTTCTGATTTTGGAATTGTGTCCTAAAATAAATGTAAATTCATAAATATATAATAATGTACTTTTTTGCGGACGATGATAACGGAAAGTTTATAGTCCCTTAACAGAGTTGAGTATACCCATCTCGCTTTCACAAAAATAATTCCAGACACGTTTCAGACTGTGGGAAAGCATAAACGCATACTTTAAAGGTGTCTCGAAACTCTACGTCAACGTACACGTTTTTTATGCATGTGTTAATTAAAGATTATATATTAGCCAGACTTCTTAGCGAGAATTGAACCCGAGACCCTTTCGACGTCACCATGAGAAGGAGGAAACATTTATACATATACAGATATTTATGTAACAGATGTTTAAATATAACAAAATTTCAAAAATATTTTAGTCATACATGTTCTATTAACGCCATGATCGCATATACTGTGTCCAACGCCGCCAAAGGTTGGGCATGGGGCTTCTGTAATAGGAAGGTGGCGCGAGTTGGGACGGGCAACTTGTGCTTAGGCGCAGCTGTCTCCAGAGCTGTTAGAAGACAGCGGCGAAGTTCCACGTCCATTGAACGGTAAGCCTGACGTGCTTGCTGGAGGGGAAACCTAAAATACATTTTAACATACAAGCCCCATAATCGTACACAAGTACAGCATAGGTTAAAACAACGAAAAAGTATTTGATAAATAAAATGAAATGAAAAAATTCCACGAGAGAAAAAGATATTTCGTAATTTTAAAAAAGTTTGCTGTCTGGGTTTAGCTGTTGTGGTAGCTTACATAAATGTCGTATTAAATAAATATATTTAATAACTGGCAGCACTAGTTCATATTCGACTCTGTGGTACGTAAAATGCCTTAAGATAATGAAAAAACTATTATAAATATAAAACCACTCAAATATTATCAAGCTGTAGAATATGTTTGTTTGGTAGTTTCGTACTCAGGAATTCTTGACAATTCAACACAAAAATAATTTTCTTGTTGAATTGTCAATATATCAACTAGGAGAAGCAAAATTAAAAAAATAATTGTTGTGAAAACTTTTCGTCTTGCGTCTATATATGCCCGTGCAAACATTCGCGCCCCCGAATAGGTTAAACCTTGTTTTACGCTCGGTAGCGTTAGCCGATGAATGGTCAATTGGATATGGTCAAGTCTTTAACATAATATATAGGTTGTATCTACAATATGCTGTCTTATATTTAAAAAAATGTTGTTAACACAGTGTAATAAAAATGGGTTAATATCAAGATTAAAGTAATAGTTAGTTCAAATTTTTCGTTTTCTTATCCCCACTTACCCCATATCGGCCAGTAACTGTCTTAAGCGACTAGCTCCTGAACTGGCATGTAATTTCAACTTAGGGGCGAAGGACGAAGAGTGACTTAAAGCTCCTTCCACAGACCACCAGCGGTATAGTGGAAGCCACACATCTTTTTCTACAACTACGTGTGCTGTCTGTAAAAATAATTAAAAATTCAGTGAAATATTTAAACATATATTTAATTTGACTAGACTCTAGACTCTAGAGAATACATCCTCTAGTAAATTTAAATATATGTTTAAGAACAAAATTAAAAATTGTAGTATCATTTGTCATGATGGCTTTATCCTTGACATGTAGTTGAATTGTTTTAAAATTAATGTAATTTTGTACTTTTAACTGTGTTTTGTGTGTGTTTAAAAGTTCATTTCCCATTAGGCTTATATGTAATGATATATTTTTTTTTAAGAATGTTTAATATGATAGCGGTAAGAATACCATAAATATAAAATAATAATAGCCCCGGAAGATGAAAAACAAGATAAAAAATTTGAATCAGACTCAGGAAGATCAAACATATTAAATGAACTTGTATATATATATCATCTATTGGATGGAATATAGTTCCAAAAATCTTATAATTTTTCCTCTATAAGGATATTTTAACAGCATCAAAAGGCGCTTGCTTAATACTAACCGTGCTATGTCTTTGTGTATGCAAACAGCGGTTTAACGGTTCGGCGTCAAGCAAACACTGCGCAGGCGGTCTTAAGTGCAGAGCTGAATGCGTGGCGCAACCGACCGCACCCGCCCATAGCGCCGCTGCATTACATCGGGACGCTCGCACAGCCAGCTCTAGGGCTATACATGCACTCTGAAAAATTGCAATGTTTCTAAATAATACCAATATGTTTGATTGACAGACAAGGGTGCTTAAGTTGGAAAAGTGAAGTTTGATTTTGTTTTTGCTATTTTATGAAATAGTGTAATATTATTTAAACAAATAAGTAATTTCTTACGGGTTTCCCATAGTAGGAGAATTGAGTGTAATTGAACATGAGAGTGTGTCTTCTTTCCTCCCATGCCTTTTTTTCTCTTCGACGTTCAACAACTGCTTCTAATCTCTCTGCACCTTGTAGGTTTTCATCAGGCTCCTTAAAGTTAACTATCAAAATTATCAAATGGGCTACAAATTGTATAGTTTATATATATGCCTGAACATTGAAATATTAAGATAAACCTTAACATTTATACATTTGAGTTGAATTCAGATAATCATTTCATTCAGTTACCTACTGAACAGAGTTTTTTTTTGTCAAAACCTTTTAAAATCAAATAGTCAGAGAAAGTTGGTATTATTAATTAAATTTATGTATTAATGTATTATATATACAGTTTTAAAGTTTCAAGAAGTAATTGAGATACACACATCGTCATCATCTTCATCATCTCTAAATATATCATCAAAGTTTGGAATGTTTTCCTCATCATCTTTGTAAACTAGCCGCACCTGAAATTATGTACATCAATTAAACAATATTTTATCTTACAAATTAAACATTAGACACTGGTGGTATACTAACATAGCCACAGATAGGTGAAATACTTTTTTCTTATTCCATAATAATTACAAACCTGTCCATCACTGTAAACATTGCAAATGTCCGTAGGTTTATGAGAGTCCAATACAAAGAAGATAACATCCTCTTCTGGTTGAAGTATATCAACCAGGTCTATGGTCCCGCCACAGTTCACAAGTACAACATATTTGATCTCTTCATTATTTTCGTCATATGCTGTCTTTAACTCAGAAATACCACCTACTGGCACTAGTGTGTAGGAGATATTGTCACATTTAAACAAATCCTGTAGTATCTTGCACGTACAAACTGCATCCACATCATAATGGACTAGCAATAAAACACGCTAAAATGATACAAGAAATTAAATAGTTTGGTCCGTCATTCAATTTATGGTACACTTAAAAATAACATATCAAGCTTGTTAGTTTCAAATTTATTCAAAGATTTAACTTGAAATAAACAGAAACTACTTACGTTTCCAAGAAGCAAATTGTAGAAATCATTTTTGATATCTTCCACGAACATTTTATTCCCTCCGTGGAAGAGATATATATCAAGAAATCATTTTTAAATATAATAGCGTGACAAAAAACTTTTAATCCATGGAATCAAACGCCTGTGACCTGATAGTTTTCTTGCTAGAAAGTAGAAACACTAATGTGGTTTGTGTTAACTTAACTGACAAGGTAAAAATGACAATGACTTCGATAAACTTTTCGCGCCAAAATAACGTCTCATGTCACGTTCCATTCTATGATAAAATGGGTTGGTTTTGTCGTAAACATCACTGATCACATACTATTTGTACGTTAACGGATTTGTTACGTAATACAATCGTTCCATTTATTTTTACCCTAAATTAAAAATCTTTAGTATAATATATGGTATATTACTATAATAATTTGTTGATTGTTATAACAAAAACTAGCTGACCCGTTACTGTCGTGCTGATACGTTTTCACGTACGCATTTTGCCATTAATATGTATGTGATTTCAAGCAATCATTTTTTTAGTTAAATTTGAAATATATTACCTACATTGAAAAATAGGGGTTGATCGAATAAAAATGAAAATTGAGAGTAATATCAGATTTTTATTCACGCATGTAAAAATAAAAAAATAATTCTTGCAAAACGAATTACAGTTTTCAATTAATAAATAAAAAATAGGGGTAGATTGTAGAGGTGTAAAAATTTAGGGTTGTATGTATTTTTGTATGCTGTATCATTGAAAAATAAAAATAAGATATTGAGTAAAAAAAATTAGGGGTGGACCAGCCTTAACATTTAGGGGGATGAGAAATAGATGTTAGCCGATTCTCAGACCTATAAAATACGCATATAAAATTTCATAAAAATCGGTCGAGGAACACCTCGGGTGTTCAATTACGCACCCCGTTACACGAGAATTCTGTATATAAGAATGTATTTTGGGTGAACGAGTTGTTATTTCAGAAAATACAAGAATTTAACAGAAAAAAAATTTTTTTTTTGAATTAAACATGTATATCTTTATATTAACACCGTATATTTTTATGAACTATAAAATATGTGTTCACCAGGCTGGTTCCTTTATAAGAAAATAATTACACTGTTCAGTTTGCAATTGCAATAAATCGTCTAAATAACGTAGACGTGATAAACACAATAAACTGCATGTCTAAACTAATCAGTATTGATTTGCCAGGACTATGATTTAAATATTCTCAATGAAATCATACTAAAGCATATAGTTCTTGAAAACATTAAAGTCAAATTGGAAAATTCTAGTATAGTTGTACTTATTAGAAAAACATATTAGACACACAACATGTGTGTTGATCTTTTGATTCCTCTACCTACTCACTACAACGTTTTTATTTCTATCGAAATAAAACTTATAACTATAAATAATAATTGATTATTTCAGCAACTTGTTTTGACATGACATCCATTTTTAATTAGGAATGAAATATCCATAATAATGATTTGGATCTCAGTGAAATTGTTGTGATTTAAGTAATAAATTAATATCACTAAGTATATTATTGTAAATTGGGTATCTATTGTCTAAAAAAAAATAATGCATTCAGTTATAAAATTTATGAGTTATTACACAAAGATTTAAGTTTCTTATAGCTTTCTACATGATGATGAGCAATTTTATAAGCCAAAGTGTTAGGTCGGAGTAAATTACATGTCAATGCCCTATAGTATGACTTTAAGACAGATTCATTAGTTTCTATGGGATAAAGATAAGCATCTATACCATAACATAATCTAGCTTCTGGGCAATCAAGGAATCGTAAGCATCCTGCATACTCTGACCAAACAAGTTTTCTCCATTTCACATTGTGCCTTTGAGCTAAAGGAACTAACAAACATGCAGCAAATGTATGGTCTCCATAACTAACTGATTGGAATTGTTCTAGAAACTGTGTATAAAAATCTTGAAAATTATATATTCCAACTAACTCTCTATCAAAATCAAAGTCGATTCCTTTTTTGAACAATAACTGTGTACACTTTGACAAAAGTATATTAATTTTCTTATCTAAAAATATTGAATTATCACTTAAAAATACACACATTATGCGACAAAACCTATCTGTAATACTAATATCATTCATGATATCGGGAAAGCATATTTCATTGAATAAAATCCATTCCAAGCTGCAATGAATTAAATTTTCATTTTTTGTTGCTATTCCTTTTGCTACTTTTGTAGCATGTTCTCCAGTTACTGTAGGAGTTGGATTCTCTTGGCTCTTACTATATAATGACAATATAGGCAAATATATCCAATCACGTGGTAGTATAGGATTCTGCCATTTCTTATATGCTATATATGGTCCAGTATCAACATAGTTCAAATGTAAAACATCACAATAACATAATTTTATATCTTCTATGTTAGTCAATACTTTAGAAAAACCATCTGTTTCTGACAGAGACACAAGATTGAAAAGTCTTTCAGCTGTAAACCATTCCTTATTGAAAATAATATTTATAAATAAGTAATTTAGCTCTTTTCCCTTGTCTGTTCTAAGTATGTAACACAGCTTACTTGCCACAGCATAAACAAGATCTTTTAAATATTCTGGTACATCAGAAGCTATAGAAAGCCTTACCAAATTAAATAAGAAGTCTATTTCTATTCTTGTAAACCAGTTGTTTATTAAAGATAGCTGAGCATTTTTTATTTGTTGTAAGTAAGGGAGAGTCTGCTCCATAAATAAATGTGATACCATCTTATTATTAAAAACACACAACAGATTAAATAGTGAGCCTAAAACTGGAAAGGGTGAAACAGAACTTAATATAGGAAGAATTTTATGTTGAGAATCAATAACTGATGTTCCCAAGGACATTAAATTTTTTGTAAAATGCAGTTTAGTATCTTCTATGCCCGATAACAGATTTGAACAAGGTATTAAGTTATTCAATAGCATTTTATACCCTTGAGATTTACTTAATTTAAGAAGAACATCATTCAAATTTTCTAAACTAATGGGATAACTTATTAAAATACTCTCAAAAGTGTTTAAAATAGAACATACCAGTCTTAAGTGAGCACAAGTATATGTATCAACTTCTGACAAATGCAATAACCATTTCTGTATACCGTCTTTGAGTAATGGATATATTTGTGCTTTGAAATCCATATTCATTTCACAGTTAACTAACATGTTGATAAATTGTAGAAGTACTGCACAATGAGTAGCAGATAAAACTGATGAGTTTATGAAGATACTTGTTTCTTGTACATGTTTAAATAGTGCTGTCATAACTACTGGACAAAGCGACTTGGCATTCTCCAATCCCAACTTGAATTGAAGTAAGTTAGACAATATACAAAATGATTCAATCTGCAATTTCAATCCATAAGTTCCATCTACTCCTGAGACAATATACTCAGATATTGGTTTCAATATATTGTAAGTTGATAATAATTTTTCACCAATTTCTTGAGAGGTCAAAGATAAAACACGTAAAAACTTTAAAGCTGCTAAAATAGGTTTGTTATATACCATGCCTGGATCAAACATAAAATTAACACTGCAAATAGGAACAAAGTATTTAATCACCACATTAATCAAATGTTCAGTTTCAGCTATCTTACTTGCAGTTTCCAAGGAATCTCTTGCTAACCTAGTCAAGATTTGCAATGAATACTGAACACAATTAAAAGTAGGTTTTATTTTATCCAGAATGTAGTATAATCTTTGCAGAATATCTGTTCTTAATAAGGCAGCAATTATGTCAATTTCAGCCAAATGGAAATCTTTTATTTCAGATTCTTTTGATTCAATTTCTTCAATCTCAGATTTATCATTTTCCAGACCTGGCTGCATACTTCCCTCTTTAAAGCCAATTAATGCATCTAAAGATGCTTCATCTACTCGGTTAAATATTAAATTTCTCATGGCTTTTAAAGCTGGTTCCAAAATTATAAGTTTATTTTCATCCATTGATATACGGATTATAAAGAAAAGCTTACTTAAAGGAATTTCTATAACATTTTTATATATTCCTGCATTATAGTATTCTAAAACACCAGCCAACGAATTTAATGCCATTACCCTTTGTTGTGCAATGCTTGACCTTGATAGTTCAATAAGCTCTGTTAACGAATATCCTGGTCTGTGAGACTCTTCTCCATGATGAAACAAAGCTTTACTTTTTTCAGTATATTCCATTGTATATGGTAACAAGTAACCATTAAAATCAAACCTTGCCTCATACGGCTCATTTAACTGAATCTTACAATCTTCAATACCTTTCATCCATTCTAACTTATCTTCCTCTAAACTATCAAAGTGCAACCAGTTCTCAAGATTTGGATGAGATAGAACATCATTCTCCCATAAGCTCCCACTGTCTATACGCTTTGCTTGCTGGGTGGTATCACTTTTTGTAGGAACACTATTGCAATGTATATGTTCAGTAATATTTACAGAATCATTTCCTTTCTGTTGGACATCTGGAAGTTTATTTCTTTTAGACTTAATGAAGTCTACTAATTTTGGATCTAAACTTTGTAGTAATACTTTCTTTTCCTCTAATATTTCTTTTTCTGACATTCCACTTAAAATTTTGACATTTTCACTGTGTAGTTCATCTGCTTCTTTATTAGTCAATATATAGCTTTGTTTTGGAAGATTAAGGTTCAGATTATTTTCAATTATTATGGGTGATTTGTCTATATCCATTTTATGCACACTCATTTGATTCTGCACTTGATCACTTTGTTGTTTTGAGGTTTTCATACTAAGACTTGGCTTTTGTGTATTAACATCAGGAAATCCTTGTGGGTGCAAAGGTTTATAGTCTAGGTCAATGGTAGCATCGGTATTCTTTTCTATAATATTACCCAAAACTGATGGTAATATTTTAGGAAAATATACCTTATCATCATCTATCATAGAAGATCCGCTAAAAGTTGTGTCGATATTCTTTTCCAAAATTTCTCCAACTACGGTTTGTTCCTCAAAACGAGGCCGCTTTTCAGAGTAATTTGTTAGTCTCTTTGATTGGGCGTATTTTGATGGTTTTCTAATATTGGAAGTGGAATCATTTGTTCTTTTTGTTGTCTGATGCTGCGTACAACGTAAATTGACAACTTGTGCGGATGGTTGGAGATTTTCATTTTTTGTCCTATTTCTAAAGAAATCCGCTTGCATACGGAGAATATCTTCCTCATTTTCACCAGGTTTCGGACGCCTTAACATCACTCTTGGCAAATAGTATTAAATAATAAATACTACTATCGAATTATGCTTTTATTCAGTCCTACTTAGCACAGAATGGAGCAGAATAAAATCCTATCTCTGACGACATAGCTCTTGAAGATTATATACATACTCATCGAAGTATTTTATTCTATGGTACACATTACCTGGGCTATTGGGAATTTAGTATATACCTTTAGTCCATTTCTTTATTTTTTAGGCTGATTTAGTAAATAGTAATTGTGTTCCATGAACCTAATCCACATATTGAAAAAGTGTGTTGCAAGATTGGTTTACCAGTATGAAAAAAGTACTCTTCTTATATTGTCTTTTGTAAGTTGTGCCCTTGTCACTAAATCATCTGTGGAATTAGAATGTCAATATTTCAAGTACACGTGCTCGGAATTCGGTTCGGATACACAAAGTACACATTCAAATTTATATTATAATAATTATTATTGCTCGGAAATTGAGAGAATCTACTACTATAATTCAAGTTACCTAATTGTGCAGCTATTAGTGAATTGTGGTTCGTTGTTTTGGAACGATATCGTCTTTTCTAATCAAATAAAAAAATTATGCCGAAAATAAAAAAAAACATTGAAAATTTAAAACATCCTAACAGTCGCAAAATGATGTCTTTAGCAAAGAAAATGAATAAGGAAGAGAAAAAAAACAATAACAAACTAGGAACACACATTAAACATAACTTAATTGGAGAAAAGTTAATGTGGTTTAAAGATAGGCTTCCTGTCGGTTATCAGATTTTGAGTAGGCAACAAATGTTAGAACTTATCGAAGCTTACTTGGCGCGTTTTGATGAAGAACTAGAACAAATAGCATTAAAAAATTCAGTGGGGCAGAGAAAAAACCGTCAGCATGCCAGTCGAGAAGATGTAATAAACATAACAAAAAAGCGAGAAATTGAGGAATTTGAAACATGTGGCCTAGAAATGCCAGATCTAATGGATATGCATCAAATGGAAGTATTAAGAAATTGGAATGGAGAGTTAAGATTCTTACAACATTTCAAATTGCGTAGGTATGCTAGGAAACATCTTACATAGCATTATATAATATATTAATAATTGATTATAAATGCTAAGCCAACTAAATGAGTATTTTTTCTATGATGTTATATCCTAATTATTGTATATAAGTAGATTCAGGTAAAGAAACAGCTTTGTTTTAATTGTTGATACTATAAAGATCTAGTGTGAATTAAAAATTATTTTTGTGTAAAAATTATATAAATATGAATTTCTATAAATTTAACAAGATAGACTATCTAAAATATCATAATTCTCTTTAACAACACAGGTCACACTGCAGGGAATAGCTGGTATAAAATATTCTAATTACTCAAATCAAAAAAATACTGTATAATAATTTAATGGATATTGCAAAAAATAATAAATATTATAATTGTAATAAAAGACCACTGAACTAATCATAATATATTTACACAATAACCTAGGTTAATTCTGAAACAAAGGTAATACTCAAAATTGAATTATAATCATACATAATTTAATCTGAGAATGTGGATGGATTTCACAAAACAATCTGTCCTCTCATGTTTTATTTATTGGTAACTGGTAAAAAAGCGCAATGTCTTAGTCCATACCATTCCATGGTGAATATGGCATATAATTAAGTAAGATTAAATTAAGGGTCTTATTACTATTATATATTAAGAGTTTGTCAACTTAATGAAAACCAATAAAATTACAAAATGTAGAAATATAAAAATATTTTAAATATCATTGAAAATAAAATGTTACATAAAACTAATCAAATTTTTATCCATTACATTTATGTTATTCAATAATGTATATATGGCAACTAACTAGACAATATTGACTTTAATGTATGACTTATACAAACACAGTAAACAGATTTAATACATTTTTAAGAACTAATCCTGTTTTTAATTTTACAAGTAATGATGAAGTAAATTAATTATCATACCATAAATTAATAATGTAAATATGCCAAATATTTACACAAATTAATATTTGTTTTATTAGTTATTCTAACTGTTAATATTAATTAATTATATGAAATAAATTATATTGTAGAATGTATTTTTTTTAATTTACAGTGTTCTTCTACTAATAATTTATTTATTCTTAAATACTTATTCTTTGCATAACATTTGATTGATTTCAATTCATAGTGGATTAGTTATGGAACAACCCACAAATTAACTTAAAAGATGTGATGACTGACTTGCTAACAAATTTAATTTAAAAAGTGATTTTATTAATAGAGATCAATAATATTTTATAAAAACTATATGACTTAAATCAAGGCCAACAATTCATTCACTTGGTATAGTAAGCCGTTATATTATTACAACAATAGATCCAAATATAGGCACCATTGCAAAAATTTAATATTGAAATAATTATTATTTTTGAATAACAAGTAATCTCTTAAACTAGAGAGATATATGTGAGCCTTCAAAAACATAATGTTTATTATAGAACTTTAAATTGATTTAGACACAAGAACAGAGTTTAAATAACGTTTAAACTTTCTGATTGCTGTACAAATAGAACTCAACCAGCAATGTAGATTAATTATCCTGTAAATTCCATTAAACTGTATCTAGACAAGTATGTAGCAATAGAGAGCTTGTCATTATAGTATTATATCAGTCAATCTTAACAACACAACACAGAAATTTATGATTTTACATCTCCATAAAAAATAATCAAGTAAATAAAGGCAGGTGGTAGAAATCATACCCTCTTTGTCCCCTTGCAGCTAGCCAAATGTAAACTACGTGGTATGCTCCAGGGACAAAACAAATCATACCAGCTACAAAAAAAACAGCGCCTTGTAAACCATTCTCAGGTTCAGCTACAGCAAAGGCACACATACCAAGTAACCCTACTCCAACTATAAGTAGTATAACAGCAGCACATACTGTTTTCCAATTTTCCCTGACCTTTGGATGGTTCCAGCAATACAGTGATTGTGAAGCTTCTACATACTCATGTATGAGTGAATCAGAGTCACGAGATGTTGTATCCTCAGTATATTTATAGGTTTTGCTGAAATAAAAGTATGGAATAAAAATAAAAGATTCAAGACAAATACAGGAAATAAAGTCAACTATTTAAAATAATTTGACACCAAAAATTGGTGTTGTTTTTCATTAGGTTTAATAGTCAAAATTTTAAAAATATAGATATATATTTAGTGGTAAATGGAAGTAACAAGTTTTTTTTGGTATAATTAAAAAGTAAAATATGTCAACAACTCTCATCTCTAAAGATTGTAATTTAACATAAAATTTTGTCACTAACAAAACCTGAAGATAAAATGTCCACAAAGATAAATTTCATGAAGGATAGAGAATGATCAGATATTTTCTGTAATTGAACTTTAGGCTGTGTTTAGAGTATTTACAATAGGCTATTGTTTATTTACATTATTTGAAAATAGTAATGTGTAATAATAATTGTAAATACATTTTCACATCCCAAATATTAATAACAAAAATTTATATTTATGAGAATGAGAGAAATATGGACATGCTAAATATATATAACGGGTATGTTGTAACACAGTTAAGTTCAAACACTTTTGCACCATAAATTAAAAATCAGATATGACTCACAAAATCTAAATATTGAAAGAAGTTTTTAGTCATGGTAGAATTTTTAACTAATAATAATATTAAATATATTTGATTTATTTAGTATAAAGTAAAGGTCACACCTTGAAATAAAATCCCCTCCATTCTTAAATTTATTTTGTATCGGAGACCTATCAACGGTAGCGCCGTACACTTTGATGGCTTCATCAGTTTCTTCCTCGAATGCATCGTCAATAGAAAATCGTTTTTCACTATTACCAAATGATCTCGTCATTTTGATTATTTTCTATTATTTGGAGATGTAAAACATAACAATTTAATAATTGAACTATAGTTTTAATATATTACTATCGAGTGAAGACAAAAGGAAAACACATTGTGCTGTCAGTTGTCACAAAAAATAAATGTCATTTTGACGTCAGGCATTGAGTCATATTTTACGCAACATAGATTACAAATTCCAACAAACATGATGACGATTGTTATTATGTATGGTCAACGATGAAAGTCAAGATATATTTTAAAACTACCTGTTCTAGACCGCATTAATTTAATGCGGGCATTACGCATTTAATTAATTAATTAATGCATGTAATTTTATTTTATTGATAGTACCGAGATATGTTACTTTTACAAATTCAACCAAAAGGCGTTCATCAAAACTCATCAGCTGTATAGCTTTATGCTGTGGTGACATGTCAATTGTCGCACATAATGCCGGTTGATAGTTTCGAAGTTTCCTGAGCTGTGGATTGGTGAATGTGGTCTGCCCGCTGCTGGGTACTGAGTTAAAATTCCAATGAATTGATTGCTAAATAGAGAGGAAGAAAAAATGGTTAACAAAGCTTGGAACAAGATTACTCCCACTTTATCAGATCCTGTGTTAAACTGCATCATTAAACAAGGATTTGCTGCCATGACTCCTATACAGGCAGCCGTTATCCCACTGCTTTTATCTTGTAAGGATGTGGTTGCAGAGGCTGTAACTGGTTCAGGAAAAACTCTAGCTTTTGTTGTACCTATGATAGAAATGTTACTAAAAAAAGAACGAGAAAGTCCTCTAAGAAAAAAATTGGTTTACTCAATAATTATCTCGCCAACAAGAGAATTAGCTACTCAAATTTACGAAGTAAGGTTATATTTTTAGTATGAACGGTATTATGTGTGATGATATTGTTATTAATTAAAGTAGTCTTTTTATCTATGAGAGAAATAAACTAAACAATATTGTGAAACTTATGTGAAATATAAATACTACAAAATTAGTCCAATTAGCTTATTAAAAAAAGAAAAATAAGGGATTTTATAGTTGCTTATTAAAAATATTAAATAAATTATTTATAGGTCATTAAACTATTTCTTTTGGAACCTGAGCTGAGCCATTTGTCTCTATGCTGTCTTGTAGGTGGACATCCCGTTGAATCTGATGTAGAGAATATTGAAAAAGGTGCTCACATTGTAGTGTGTACCCCAGGACGATTGCAAGACTTGCTGGCTGAACGGAAAAATCTTAATTTGCCTGGAAGAGTAAGAGAGATGGTATGACCCAATTACTAATTTGAAATATATCCATTAAATTGTAGAATATTTTTATAATAGATAGATAAGTCATGCTTAATTTACAAAAATCTGTTGAATGCTTCAAAGCATAGTTAAAAGTTTTTATATTTATCCACATGTCTCAATTTTTCAGGAACTTTTGATCTTGGATGAAGCAGACCGTCTCTTAGATATGGGTTTCAATGCAACATTAACAACAATTTTGCAGTATTTACCAAGACAGAGACGAACTGGACTCTTCTCAGCTACACAGACTAAGGAACTCCAAGACCTGGTTAGAGCTGGACTTAGGAACCCTGTACTAATAAGTGTTAAAGAAAAATCAAGTATAAGCACACCTATTGCTCTAGAGAATTACTACATAATTGTTGAACCTCAAGACAAATTTCTTTTTCTTCTGAATTTTATTAGAAATCGACAAACAATGAAAGGTCTTTTTTTTCTGCCAACATGTGCTTGTGTTGATTATTGGGCTGATGTGTTGCCAGTGTTTTTGCCAGACTTAAAAATCTTTTCCATACATGGCAAAATGAAACAGAAGAGAGGAAAGATTCTGGATAAGTTTAGGGAAGCTGAAAGTACCATATTATTATGTACTGATTTGATGGCTAGGTAAACTATTTGTATTAATTATTTTTAAAATTATTAATGAATTTAACAGCTATTAGTACTTACTCTGTATAGAAATGAGTTGCAGTTAGTTTCAATAAGTAAAACTTGGGGAAAATTAGAAAATTAAATATAATGTCATTCAGTCACCATTGTCAAATGTTTATATTGTATGTAGTAGTAAATAATATGCTTAATACCTGAATGATCCATCATTATAAGTGCTGCTGAGCTGCAAAATGTTATTCTAGATAAATATTTAATTATATTTATGTTGCATTGACTGATATAGTTACACTAAAATACATTTTTATTATTAGGGGCTTAGACATACCAGAAGTGGAATGGGTGCTCCAATGGGAACCTCCAACAAACCCAGCGGCATTAGTACATAGAGTGGGAAGGACAGCTCGAGGTGGTGCTGCTGGATGTTCTCTTTTACCCCTCTTGCCCACTGAAGATGCATATGTCCCCTTCATCAAGAGTAATCAAAAGGTGGAACTACAGGATTGGAAGCAGTCTAGTGACCAGATTAAAATTAGTGACAAGTTAAGGGAAAAGGTGGGCTGTTTTGATAATTAGTTAAAATTATTAGCTTTATGTTATAGAGCTAATAGTAATCATCAACCACATATTTTCTTTGGATTGCTTTTAAGATATATAACTTTTTACATTCGGTTACTTAATGTCGCCTGTAGCTAGTAGGTTTTCTTACATAAACTATTTTTTATAGTACTTTTCTCTTTTTTGTCATAGATTCTAGATATATTTTATTATCTTTTACTTTTGCTTAATTGTTTTTAGTTTGTATTTAGAATGTCACAAAAAATACCTACATATTTCAGGTGTTAACAATGCTCCATGATCAGCAGAGGAAAGATCGTTCTATTCTCGATAAAGCAATGAGAGCTTTCGTCTCGCATATTAGAGCTTACTCGAAACACGAGTGTAATATACTTTTACAACTTAAGGAATTACCTTTAGGACATATTGCGACCAGTTATGGTCTCCTCAAATTACCGTTAATGCCGGAAATAAAAGAAGAGCATAAAACACAATTTATTGGTCCTAAAGAGAAGATTGACTTCAATAGTATACCATACAGGGATAAGCAGAAAGAAACCAGTCGTCTGCAGAAGTTACAAGAGTATAGGAAAACTGGAGTCTGGCCATCAAAAAAGAAAAAGAAAATGGTAAGAGCTTATCCTGAGAGAGTAAGGTATCTACCAATATTTACAGGCTAGGTGACTAATAATTTCCTGACTGGAAAATTAGTATGTTTAAAGTTGAATATTTTATCAAATTCAGAATGATTTTATAACACTTTCTTTATAATGACAATTTTTATTTGGTAAATTGGTTAAATTGTGGTACTTTTATATACACTATGATAGTATAGTAATTTTGATATTCAATGTATTTATATCAAATTTTGACATTTAAAAAAAATCGTGAGAAATTATCGCAATAACACGCGATATAATACCACATCACAATTTACACCACCCAATAGTATAGAATATAGATCATCTCAACTTAGATATACATATTTTTTATTACAGTTATCTACAGTAAATTTTTTTACCTTGCCATTGGAACTGAGTTTATTCGGTTAAATAATTTTTAACCTTTTATTTTAATTATTACATTATTCAATTTCATGATATTTACAGAAATTAATTATTTAACATGCAATTTTCTTACTTATTAAGGAAATTACATGTTTATAAATTACGGTTTTGGTTTACTTTAACATTAATAATCTTAGAATAAAAACTTTACAGGTAAAGACAGAGGCTTGGGAACAAGCCAAACAAATAAAACAAGAGAGGAAAGAGAAGCGCAAACAACGAAAAGAGACAAAAAAGAAGATGTCTGCAGAAGGAAAAAGCACTAAGAAGAGAAAGACTGTCACTCAAGAGGAGTTGCAGGAACTTGCAGCTGATGTAGCATTGTTGAAGAAATTGAAGAAACGAAAGATTAGTGATGACCAGTTTGACAAGGCCTTCAACGTTGATAAATAAATTAATAATTTTATATTTCGTTTTCTTGCTACACTTAAGGTGATTTCAAATCGGAGTTTGAAATTATTTGTCTATTTTTCAAATTCAATTTATTTTTAATTTATTTTCAAGTGATCACGAAGTTCTGTATTTTTGGGAATAAATCACGTACTCAACACACTTGTTCATAAAGTGGCGCAATTAGGCATTTAGATATAGATTTCTTTTTTAATTCTTTTGCTTGAGTAGATTTTTTATTAAAAATCGATCATATTTTGTTCAATACAACAAATCAATTAATGTTCCTATTGCTTGCTCATTTCAAGCAACTTATTGAAATAGATAATTTTGTCTCGTACATGTTTAATAAATAGAACTTTAACTCATATTTGACTTCTTTTTTCTATAATAAAAGACAACTTTGAATTCCCCATTTTGTACCTGGCAGAATAGGCGCAAACCCTTTGTGCAGTTAAAAAAGATGATGGATGAGGATCCATTTAGTCTGTGGCCGATTGCTTTGCGCATATAGGAATTGACTTAAAGGTCTATGTTACCAGGTCATAAAATTAAAAAAAAAAAAGCATATAGGAATACAAATTTTTCCCGCCATAGCAAAACATTTTTCACAACTCGTTTAAATGAGTTTTTGGTGTTATTTCATTCGCAAGTGTTGAAAAACGTCTTATGACACACGTGTGTTGATGATTACCGTCCTCAGCTTCGACCTTCGCCTACGGCTCGGATCTCAATGGCACCTCGGCAGTAACACAAATTTTACTACCATAATGTACTATTGTTATTTGCAAGCCCTCATATGTAAACAAAAAATATTTTTTGCCGTATTTCCGTGAAATTTCAATTGTCATTCTATCATGGTTTATGTGATACCCTGGAAACAGATTACAAATTCTCAATAACCGAGTACCCTTAGAAATAGGCTCTTTGAAATGATACCACCAGTGAAAATAGTAAAATAGACATTTATTTCAGCTTTCATACCTGCAACATTTTGAGTATTTACCTAAGACAACAAGGCACATAATTTCAAATTGGTCTGAAATATTAAAAACTGGCTTTTAATGCTACATTTTATACAATAATAATTTCATTCTTGAATTAGCGATAAGACAATGAGTAAATGGCAAAACAAAGTTAACTTTGATAGATAATTATTACATTACAAGCACTTCAATAACAATTAGCACCAGTTTTGCCATATAACAAATTCATATAAAGGCTAATCAGGTTTTAAACGTGAATCTTGCCATAAAGAGTTTAGAAACAGGCAATTAGCCAATATATAGTGGACAGTATATGATATGCAAACATGTCAATGTTCCTTAATTTAAAATGTAACAATCTATCAAGGAGAAACACTGAATATAAGAATGTAGGTCATACCTATAAAACATTGTTATTTTAACTACTTATATTACAGGAAAATATAAAAATTATTGCATTTTTTATCAATTACCATTTTAAAAAGTAAAATTAGCGCAGTATTTTATTCACATGGCATATTATTTAACAATTGGACACTACTAACAGAGGGAAGACCTTAAATACTGTCAACCCTAAGGCTTATGCACCCTTATCCATCTTAGACGTACTTTAAAAAATAAAGCTCGAACTCTTTAAAATCTTATTGGCACCTCATTTTAAATTTATTTCATATTGTGCGTTGTATTTTACTATTTTCATTTTAAATCTTATTGTTTTTCTATAAATCGGCTCTTATTTACACATAATCCTTGGGACAGTCTATTAAAAAAGCGATAAACCCCATTATATCGATAATAAGCATTTAATCATTTGGCACAATTCATTTATTCCATTTTTGATATTTTAAATGAGTTAAAAATTGGCTATGAAAACACTAGCTATGGTTTCCTAGCAGTAATATTTAATATACTAAGTGTGAATAGGCAATCATGATTCTGCAATGATGCATTCGGGCACAATAAGCAATTATATAATTTACAATAAGTACACAAAGCTCGATAAATCCTGCGTTTACACAATTAAAAAGCTATAAAAACAAAATAATACAAAAAATATAACTGCTTCACATACGAGATATAATAATTTACACAAATAACCTTATACTTAAAAACAAGCATTTCATATAATCTATACCATACTTTGCCTTGTCATGATCTTAAAATAGAACATCTAAATTACGCCATCTTAAAAGTAAAAAAGAATTATCAAGTTTTAATACTATTTAATTTAGACTATAATACTATGATGTTGTCAGTGACAACACAAATGGGCGATCACATATTACTCGTCTACAACAATGAGTCAACAAATGAGTTGCAATAATCGTTGAAGATCACCCTAAATTGTCATGTGTCAAATGACATGACTAGTTGTCAAATCACCCATTACGGTCAAGATGGCCAAAACGTGGTATATTTAGTCAAAAACTAATAAAAAAAGAAAATTAAGATAAATGACTTACATTATGAAACAATATATATCGTTAATTAATGTTATTACATTTATTTATTAGTGTTGCCTGAGTTAAAGTTAAAGGCAGATATATTTTAATAAATTTACAAAAAAACTTATTATTCACTATTCACTGTTTACCAATGGCTGTAATGGAACAATGAAGGTATTAAGGCACATTATACATCTTGAAACTTATTTTATATAATTTTAATATATATCGAATACAAAGCATTATTAAAAAGACTAAGCAATAGATATATTATTATATAATAATTTTGAGTGCATTTTCTATTTTCCTTTTATTGCTGTAGTTAATGCGAATAAATAAGACCATAACTCCGTTTGTAACTTAATTTTAAAATCGTATGGAAATTACTAAAAGAATCAAGTCTCTCCTCGATTCGAAAAAGATTTAATTTAAAGTCTTGCCTGTTCTAAAAAAAGAAAAAAAAACTGAGCCATATTGTAATTACTAAAGTTTAGATATTTTTAAAATAAATTGACAATGAGCGAACGTGTGTGCACCAAATTAATGAGATTTAGTACATTTTATCTTATAATTACATTATAATGAAATTTCAGGACGCGATTTTGAAAGCCTACCAAAAATCCCAAAATAAATTTATGTCAAAACTAAACCCAAGCTCCTAAAAACTTTTAGTCATAAGACAAAGTCAATGTTTTTTTTTTAAAAAAATTTGGGATCGCCTAGTACATTTGTCTATAAAACCGCGGCTTGAAATACTGGAGATGTTTGACAACTGACGTTACCTTTGACAAGAGTGAGTCACACTTCGTCGGGCGCCATGTTATCCTCGTGGTTATGGTCTGGCTGATCAGGGGCAGGGGAAGGTATGGGTGGTATTAACGATTTGACGGTGGCCTCCAGCGCGCGAATACGGTTTTCCTGCTTAACCACCACCGATTTCAATTTACGTATCTCGTCGGCTAAGTCGGATAGTTGCTTTTCCTAAAACAGAAAGAATATTGATAAACTTCACCACACACTTGGCGGAATGGTCACCATCCGGGAATGACAAACAAGTTTCGATGGTGGTCAGAGTGTTATAAGATGTATTTATAAAAAGTCTATAAGTATTTATATATTTATCAGTCAGCTATAAATAGCTTACCTTGGGGTGAACCACCCGTGTGGGTTTGAATGTTATATTATACTGTTACAATTATAAATCAATATTAATTTACTGTAAATCTTTGTTGATTCATAAAATATCT
Source organism: Pontia daplidice (assembly GCA_963693355.1). NCBI lineage: Eukaryota > Metazoa > Arthropoda > Insecta > Lepidoptera > Pieridae > Pontia > Pontia daplidice. The sequence continues at coordinate 4,851,490 of CAVNZL010000139.1, forward strand.
TTTAACTTTTTTTTCCAAGTACATTGGACACCTTATTTATATTTGCTGTTGTACAAGTATAATAGTATAATTCTGTTTATAATAAATGAAATACTTACCACTTGCGGATTCAAAGCAGGCGGTGGCGTAGCTGACGCAGGCGTTCCCGCATGACTGTCTACTCGCGGTGTCGGCGATCTGTTATCCTTATCCTCTTCCTCTCTTCTCCTCTCCCTTTCTCTTTCCTTTTCCTTCTCCCTGTCCTTCCCAGTGGCAAGGGCGTTGGTTCTTTTAGTAACGGTAAGCTGCTGTGCTCGACCACTCACGTATCCTCCCTGGACGACAAGCGCTCGTTCCTGCATTTGGTTCAAACCCCCCCAGAGAATTTAGTCCCGTCGGCTTTTTTTTACAAACTTTTTTTTTAAAAAAAGATAGTCATCTTTTGTACCTTACGATCTGTCTTACGTAGTCAAATTAGCATCTTTGATTTTAATGCTGAAGGCATACTTGGCACTTATTGTAAGTGTTGAACTAGTCTTTTAAAGGTATGAAGTAATGTATGAATTTATTAAGAGGTTCCCCATTATAAGATATAAACGATGAATGATCCCAGAATTTAGCACAAACAGATCTAATAGGCCAAGTTAGTAACACAACATCTAATTAGTCCACACATCACGCTAGTTAAGTAAAGCCAACAGAATTCAACATTTCTCTGAGGATGTTAACCAAATGCTTAAAAAATATTCTAAATGGCTGACGTTTTTACAAAGATCTGTGCAAATGTCGTTTTGATTGCCAAGTTTTGTAATAAATCAACCATTTAGTCAAGCTAAGCTTCAAGATTGCCGACATTTTACGGTTCTGTGTAAATCGGAGGCTAATTACAGATTAGGCAATCGGAAAATGTCGGCAAACTTGGGGTTTTAGTGATCAAATTAGATCAGTCGCGTGCACTCCATTTATGCTAAAAGATACATACTGCGTACCCTGCGGTTTACCTACAGTTCTATACTAAAGTTTATAACAGTTTCATTAAAAATAAAGATGCGTCACCTGTAGTAAACAATTTAAATTTTCCATTAAAAAAATCAAGAACCCACTCGTAGGGAGGCATGTCAATACACAAATATTAACTTAATTTTGTGTTAATTCTTCTGGGCCCACGTAATTGCTTTCACATAATTTTTCATGTTTAATTTAACATAAATGATAGATTCAGTCGAATCTGTCAACAACAAGTCTGTTTTATTTGTGTTTGTTGTTAATATTTTTGCGATATTTCTAATTTAATATACTTTTCGGGTGAATTAAATGAGAACTGAAGAATTAAGGCTACTATGTAAAAAACTATGAGCAATACTTTTGTTAAGTTTACAGATTAGAAATTTTTCCTACGCAAAATTTAGTGCACGCCATTGATAACGATCAAACTCATAAACGATTTTAGTAAAATGAACACGGAAATTAAGGAAAAATAATCTATTCGTATAACAAATTTTTCGATGTAATGTTTTAAAAAGTGATCATTAATATATGAATACAAAATATGCTGTTATAGAATATTTACATTTAAGCATGCTGAAGTTAATGTCAAATAAATATTTAGAGATTAAACACACAAATTTTCAAAAACGCATTTGAAAATGCCAATTTAAAATTAACTGTAAAAGAAATTGACTGATGTTCAAGTCTAAATATTGTAGTATATTACCGCTAAATTTATATTAGGATTTCGGTTGATATACATACTTAAATCGAACTTCTATTTATTAATTGCATACCTTCAAAGACATAGTACAGGGCTCTGCATCTTCTCCCGAGAGCCACTCATCAGCCGTGAGGCTAGCTTCATCAGACAACGTGTCAGGGTAAAGATCTTCTTGGAACAACTCCGATTTTCGCGGCACCGTCATCGATACCACCTATGAAGTTATATACATGTATGGATTTTAATGAACTTAATACAATAATACAGCATTATGAAGAGGCTACTTCAAAAAAAACAACCCTCAGATGAACAAGGTTATATAATAATGGTAAAATAATAATGGTATTCGCGAATCTAAACGGCACAAATCGATAAAATTTGCGTTTATAAAATGTTGTAAAAAGTAAAGGCTATGACTGTAAAATTGATTAATTTATTCATTTTAAGAAGTGGATTTGGATTCAATTGTTTTTCAGATTAGACTATCTCACAAATCTAGCTAGATCAGTGTTTCCCAAACCTTTCTTTTGTCTATGCCCCACCTTTAATATTTCTAAAACAGTGTACCCCATACATAAATATTAAAATTTAAAAAAAATCTTATTTTTAGGTAGAAATATATTTCTATCCACATTGGGAAACGAAAAAATATAGACAAACCTGGCAGAGGCCAGAATTGTTCAGCCGGTAGAACTTTGCAATTTCACAGGTCGCCACGTCACATCCACGTTTGGGCATCATACCGATACCTGGAAATACATTTTCTTGTTATTAAAAACAATTCAAAGATACCTTAACTGAGCAATAATTTTAATCGACAAAAAACAAATACCTCTTTGGGGATCTGGCGTTTGGAAAGTATTGATGTAATGGACGAAAGGTGGTTCTGGTGTTACCTAGAATTAAGATTATTCAGTATACACGGCTAGCCTACTCTTTATATATATTAAAATAAAAAAAATATCTGGGCAGTTTAAGGCAAAGTGAGGTGTTTAATTTCTTAATTATTTTATAATACTTTCAACGAAAATATTACCATTATTAAAACAGCAAATAAACAAGAATATCGAATAACGATGGAATTAATTATATCCTTACCTCAAAGTATCTGATAACAGAATCACCCTTTCCACACAAATAGATGAGGTTAGTGTCAGGGTCATACAAAGGGAACATGACTCCATTACTGGTATCAATCTCCACCGTCACGATGGGTTCATTGAGCGCATCCGGGGTACGAAGTGTGTATTGGCGCTCCGACATTCGGCTGAAACTATTTTCAGGAATCTTATCTAACTTTGCCTTTACTTAATTTAATAGCATCAAAAAGCATTTTATATTTTACATTATATATTTTCTATATGAATTTGTCATCTGGGCGTTGATAGCCAAATGTGAGGATTATCAACAATTGCTCAAAACTCTCGGGTCTATTTGGATGAATGTTATAACATTGATCATTTGAAAAATAATATCGTTGCCTGGAATCGGAATACTTTTTTTTTCTATAAAACCAGCTTTTTGTAAAATTCACCCTATAGAATATCGTTTAATTTAAAACAATTTTACAATAATCTTTTCACATTTACTGAAATTGACTTGCAGAACACATAAAAGCCAACTTCAAATATAAAAACGCTAATCCTTCTATAGATATTATTTATTATATACATTCATAACATCTATTCAAATACTCACCCAGTCGTGAACACAAGGCCATGTTTGAGGAATATAGCTCTGGAGGCTTTACTGCCCTCGTGAGCTATAGCTTCCGATTCCACCTCTCCCTTCCTTGGGTCTATTATTCTGAAATATACAAATTTAATATTATATTTTTATTCGTAAAGTCCAACCAAAATTTCCTGACTAGACTAAATATCGATCGGATACGGAAAAAAATGGTTGGGATTTACTTTCAAATTGGCATTCTTAGCACACAGGAACACTAGAAATTAAACCAAACTTGTATTACCAAATCTTTGCGGTCTATAATATAATATAAGGAATATTTTTATAATAAACTTCCGGGGACAATTTCAATTTATATACATTTAAAATAGCATAAAATCTATTCTACTGAGGAAAGCTTACTACAAGGTCAAAGAATATCTAGGTAAGTCGGCTTAGACGTTACATTAATTATTGAATGCCTAACGATTTAAGTGTTTAATTAATTTATTTCTTGAAGTTATTTGATAGATGGGAGACCTCACAAGTAAAACGAATCCTTTTTTGAACAATATACGTTCCTAGTTAACCTGGTTAATCAAAGGTGATAAAAAATCATTCGTAGCCTAAAAATCACCTGATCTTCTTATCACGACACGTCGTTACAAGCTTCGAGCCTGTCCAATTCCAGCAAGCTGAATAAATAAGGTCGGGGTGACAGTCCAAACTGATCAGCACCTCCCCCGTACCAACATTCCATATCGCAATCTGGTTGTCCGATCCAGCGGTTAGTAGCACGTTCTGAGCGGTAGGGTGCCATAACACGAGGCCCACTCGACGCTGGTGGTACACGAGGTCTACTACTGGTTCCGTCAACGTTCTTGATATACCGCCATCGGGGATTTGCCATACCTGCATTGAAAAGGTTTCACAATTCAAGAAGATAAAGAATTAATTGAATCAGGCGTTACTTTGCGGAAGTCCATAGTTCAAAAACCCAGTAGACCAGATCAGCGTTCGATGGAGAGCTGTTCGTAGAGGGCAACATCTCCTGATGATGCTCCGGTGTCGGAGGGCGAAACGTGCGTTGAGTGGTTGTGGGTTTTTCGCGGAGTACTGCTTTCATATGGTTTTGGGTTTTTGAAGATAAAGAAATCCGAACGGTTTTCTGAACATACACGAAGCATAACTTCAACTTTGAATAAATAAGCATTAAATGTATTTGAAATAAGAGTTATAAATAAAATGTTCACCAGATACTTTAATTATGTTGTTATGTTAGGATACCGGGCAGTCTGTTTGCTTAGTAAGGAAACATTAAAATTTGTTCAAGAAGTGTCAACATAGTTGGGTGAGGTATACCTTTACGACGCAGTCTTCGGAGCCGCTAGCAATGACGTTATCATTGTGTGGGCACCATGCGATGTCCAGCACCGGGCCCTTGTGTCCGCCCACTAGTGGATGATCAGCCGGGATGCGGCCCACCTAGAAGATTAATCCGATGGTTAAAAATAACTCTCGTTAAAGAGGCGACGTTGATTCCGAATAAATTGGAAATATAAGGTTTGGTTCGTAATTCATAATGGTATATATAATAGATATATAATTAACATACTTTTTTCATTATTGACATTTAGATTATTTAAAAAATAACCTTTAGTAATACTGTTATAATTAATTTCACATTTCGTTATACGTATGGTATTATATTGTATTTATTATTCAAAGGCAAAAATGTAAATAATCCAAAACGAATATCGTAATAGAAAAAGCGAAATTTCAGCTAGAATAGTCCGCATCTCATCTTGTAAATTATGATTAAGAATCTCAAAATAGTACATCTCACCTAATACACGTCACGTTTAAAATACCAAACGCGGCTAAAATTATCGAGGCAACTCTGCTAATTATATCCTATGACAAGTTTCCCACGACTAGTCAATATAAGTGATTATCGTTTTATAAACTAATTTTATACGGCACGCGTTCATTTAAAATACAGTGAAGAAACCGTACGATTATTATCTGTTTTGCGTATTTAATTGACTAGCTGTTTTTCTACGTAGTCAAGATAAGTCTTAGTTCAAATGAAGAATAAATCTTTTTATGTACTTAATAATTATTTTTATATAAACATTAGAGCATAGTGCATTCAATTACCAACGAAGCAATTATTTCGGGTTAGTACAAAGCACCGAATGCTTATAACCTTGCCTATTACTAAAGACATATGAAAGAATCAATACATAGATACAATATATTTTATACAACATTATAATATAATTTAACAACGTTATGAACGTCCTGCGTAACAGAAATAGAAACGGGGACAGAATAATTTAAAGTACCTGAGCTCATTTAAAATATTTGATAAAATTTAGGTCGCTTTCACGTCGCTAGCAGTTTTGAAGGTAGTGTTTTAGTATATTATACAAAATAATGTGGAGTATACCGATTCCACGTTATTTTGTATATAAAAATACACGTTTCTAAAAGTCGTATCAAAACATTAAAAACACTTTTTGATTTAAAACTTTTGAAATGAGTCTTTAACTGTTAAGTGTTTCGTTGAATTTCGATTATTACATTTATACTAAGTATGAATGATCAACCAGCGTTGAAAACTTTAGGCGATGTCAAAACTACTAGAAACAGGAAGAATATTATTAAACAACGTAAACATGGATAACAATTACTAATATGTACACAATACCAAGTATCAAGTTCATTGGATCACTTGTCATGTAATCACAGCATGTTTATTTACATTGCGATGAAACCGCAACTAGTGTGAGGGTAGTCTAATAATATACTTAGTGGCTATAAATCTTGGGATTATATTGTAAAACTGTGCTACTTTCACCACCTTAATTTGATATAATAGTCTAATTTATAGCATGATAATTCATGCCAAATATTTTAAAATGTTTTATAGCAACAGTTGGACAAATTAAAAATATTAGAATTCACTTTTGTGCTGATAATATTTATTTAGAAATCTGAAAATAGGTAAGATGTCCAAGTTTTCTACCTCGTTAGCCAACCATTTGTGTATATAAATAAAGTATATTTGATATAGTAGCAAGACCCAAAGACCTAGAAAACTAATAAAATTGTCAACTTACTGGAACTTGGCAGTATCCATTGTAAATGATTCATTCATATCGAAGGCGTCATGACACGGACTACTAGATAACGTTGTTATTTAAAGCATACATTAAATATATACCTTCTACATTACTTATTTTGCTCCACTTTGGAATCCAAGTAGGATATACAGTAAGTAATTTCTATTTTGGGAATAAGAATTTAAAACCCCACTAACCCGTGGCTTATACGACAAGGTATAATTTTATAAGTTCAAATTAGACATACTTATAGTAATCGTAAAGTCACTGGACAAGCTAAATTTTAGTTAGAAATCAAAATTGACAGCATGTAGACCGAAATGATACAATTCCTACCGAGTCGTTTTCAGCGGGTCGTGTGCCAAATAGCGAAAATCATAATTTACCGCGCTGCACACGCCACGTCTGCAGCGCGTGGGAGGACCCTCGCGTTGCCCAATAAATATTTTCGATATCACACCTCATCAGTTTTAAACTAAAAAGGTTAACTCTTCTCTTAAATAATACACTCATATTTTAAGTGACAAAAGTGCAATGTTTTTATGATATGATTACATTATTTTTCCTTTAAAATCAAAAGTCAAGAGACGTAGCATATTTCACAACGTTGCGGTTTTATAAATATTAATAAAGGTAGATTGTCTTTATTTCCTACAGCTACCGGTTAGAGCGGATCGAAATCGTCCCTTTTAAGTACACGCAATACGAATTACATAAATGGAAACCTGAACATTCGGAGAAAACTCAATCAGGAAGCATATAGTCAGGTTTTGACGCGCTGTATATAGGGTTGGTAATAAGTTTATTATCATCATTTACCGTCAATGTTTTAAATAATACATAGAAATTATACTCAAATTAAAGTACGTATTTTAATATGTTTATTTTACGGACATACGGTATTAATCTTAAATAATAAATCTATCTTATGTACGCCCTGACATTGAATTAGGTTTGATTATAAAATATATTTTTTTAAATTTAAGGCAACACATAAAGAAATGAAACAGTAATTTTGTTTCAAGAGAGTTACGAATAATGTCCAAAACCGTTACTATAATAAATTTTTAGCACGCAAAACAATTTGTAGATCTCCAAATAAAACTTAAAAGATTTTAAATTGTCGATAAAATACCTAATACAGTTAGTTAAATAGAGGATAGCCCTACGCAAATCCGCACGGTTCGTCTACTAGCTACTCAGCCAGTCTATTCGCGCGTTTGTTTTGATTTATTGAACCGAGAACGATCTTGACACACTTGACTCGTGCTTCCTGTGAGAATATTCAAGGTCGGCTTTAGTTACCTGCGATATCAAGACTATTTTAGTCTTAAAGCCCTCACTCACACATCTTTCATAGTTAACCAATGATACAATTCTTTGATTTGGCCAATGTTTTCCCTTTTCACTTCAGATTTGCATTGCACGCGTTTTTAAGGATTAACTTGTAAAAGTAGCCTATGTGTTTTTCTCTTTCTGTTTTAGTTACATTAAAATCGATTTAGTAGTTCTTACGTGGCATTCCACGTAAGAACTACTAAATCGATGTTTGTTGTGCTGTTTACCATTGTAAACAGCACAACAAACATCCATTCAAACTATCATGTTTATAATTTTACTTGGATTTTAGCATGACCCCATTTTTGGTAATCAAGAATAATAAATGATGTGACAAGTTTATATAAAAATAATATTCTCGAGTGCATTGTGTTCTATCTATTGTTCCATATCAGTAGCATGTTGCACCAAAACAATGAATGTTTAAAAAATTCCATTGATATCTACAATACACTAATATCACCCTTATGTCAATGGATTTAGGTTGATTTTTTTTATCTGTGAAAACTTCCTGTGATAATAACATAACATAACATTGGTGGTTTCTACATAGATTATATATTGAGGTTTTGTTAATGATGTTAACAAAATAACTAGTTTGTTTCTCTAGAATTTGGTAGAAGACATACAGAAATAGACATTTTGTTATGGGAATTGGGTGCTGAAATATGAATGCTGAAGAAATAGTAAAACTTAGAAACCATATGACTGCATCTATTTTGTGAGCCAAAGCTTAATTTAAAAAAAAATGCATTGATTTGTATACCTCCCATCGTCTAGATTTTCGGGTGTTGGTAAAAATTATAAATCTCATTTGCAGGAATTTTGAGTTAGTTTAGCAAAAATTTATTTAGCCTTTTAAGAGTAAATAAAGAACTGAACCTGTGTAAATGTTATTATTGTTCTTGAATAAATATTTTTCCAGTGTTTAGAACACATTAGTTCAACTCTTTATTATATACTGGAGATGTATATATCTAAACATAACATTCTAAGAAACAGAAGATTTTATCAAAATCATTGTTTTAGTTGGTCTCTATAATAATTATTTCATATATTCTATTCTGATAATCCTTTGTTAAATTCTGCTGGTAACTTTCTGTTATACTCTTCATTCAAATGTATTTAACTAATTTAAAATGAAAATAGAATACTTGTCCGCATTTAGTACTCACAATAATGCATAATTCAATAAATAATTATTTATGAATTCATTTAGAACACTTGTGTGAATTAAGATATAATTATTGTGTACATTCTAAAGAGAGTTTACTTAATTAGCTTAGTTAGTTGCAATAAGCACATTATAAACAAAAATTTACATAGTGCAACCAAGAAATTTATCACTTTTATTTAAGGAAATGCTAATAAAAGAAGATATTGAAAAAAAAGTTAGTGTTATATGAATAACTATGAATTTTACAACCATCTAGGTAGGTCCATCCAAATAGAGTTGAGTGCTTTTTTTTATAAATTATTGTATATTGTAATTTTAAGAAAAAAAAAGTATATTTTATACTTTATTCTGTTATGATAACACATATCAGAATGTAGGAAAATATCTGATAACACATATGAAATTTTATAACACCTAGTGACTTTTGCTACTGTATGAATTTAAAACTGTTTATAATAAATGAAATGAATAATATTTAGCTTATGATCTATCTTTGCATTTTGCAAAAGTTTAAAAAAAATGTAATCAAGTTGCAAGCACACACTTTCCCACTTTTTAGAATATATACCATGGTTTTATCTGGCAGTGTAATATAGACATAGAAAATTTGTTTTAATAAGATAGCAATAAGTTTCAAAAATTTTAATTCTTATTTACACTATAATTTATATTTTGTAATATGTTGAGCGGGAAATTCGTCAATTATGAAAGGTCTTGGGCGCTTACCTTATTGTGAGGCAGAACTATGAACGCACCTCCACCGGCTGATTCTACGATGATGGCCAAAAACTTGGGATTTACAGCACAAAAGGTAGAATCCCAGGAACTCTTTGACACTCTTATATTATCGTAACACTGTTCCCTTTTTAACGCCTGCCCGTAAACGTGGCGAAATTTTGAACTACGAACCACCCTAAACGACATCTGCAAAACCAAAATACGCAAATATATCACCAAATTCACACAATAATTATTTCATTTCATTCGTTTCACTTAAAACATAACCTATTTAGCACTATATGACCTATTTTGCCATTTCTTATTTTAAACTACGCATGAACACTCACGTTTGAAATGAAGAAGAAAATTTAATATTACGAGAAATATCACTATGAATTCATTTGAATTATCCTCGTTTTATTTAAGAAATTAAAATCGAGAGCTACTAAGGTTCGAAGGGAGGACGGTTGGGAAAACGAGCGAACTCCATATTTGGTAATGCTTACTGTCGACTTCTTAAATAATGTCTTAAAAAATTAATTTAACATCACGCAACAGTTTATTTAAGATGAAATGAAACTAGCATTTACATCACAACAAAAGTAAGTACAATATTATTCTAAATATTACCGCAAATTGATGTTTTTGATTATATTTTTTTTACAAATGACAATTTAAAACCTTATTTCTGAACGCAAACTGATAACGTCAAATTCGAGAATCTATATAAGATTTGACACTGACATACTATTCGAACAGTCAGTCAGTCGTCATTGTCATGACTACTACATTTAAGAATACCATACTTTTTGATAGGTTATTAGAGCCATATGCCATATTCAGTATTTAAAATTAATGTTAAGATTAATCTTTTTAGTTTACACAACTAAAATAATAACAAGATAAATTTAAAAACGTCTTACTTTTGGTTGATCCATAGGAGGTCGCGAGCCGAAGCTGTAACATCTTTCTCTGCTATATCTTTTTGAAACTTGTGGCCGTTTGCCATTCTTGATTGAAAAACTATTTGGCCTTTTTATTTCCTGTAATGAGATTTTTGTTAATTTTCGTGAAAAGGACAGTCAATTGAAATCTTTGATCTTTTAAAATCGTTCTAATAGAATTTGGGAATACATATAGAATGATTAATACTATGAGCTTAATATAATAGAAAAAAACTGAAGCTTTTAACTATATTTATATTGATCAAGCTGGCACATTACAATGTGTACAGAGGTAGTTAGTGGTAGCTCGTGATAAACCAGTAAAAGGCCAACTATTGTCGTTTTGGATAAAGACAGGCCCCGTAAATAGTTCTCATACTTAATTTTTTATATAATTACGATGGTACTTATTATTATTTACTAATAAGTAAGATCTTTGATACTGTCTTTACTGATTATTATATTATTTTAAAATTATTAATAAAAATAATACAAATTCGAGAATGGAAGAACTCAAAATATTTAAAAATATAATAAATTATATGGTTAAATAACCAAGGCACCGAGTCCTCATTTACCTTACTAGAATTTAGAATGTGGCACGTGGGGATTATTATTTAAGGGTTCTAATGTGAAACTATTACGTACCGTAACTTCTACATCCATATCCATCACTTCTAACTTTGCACTCAAAAGATTATTCACTGTCTATAATTTTAGCACACAAATGAATATATTATAATTTATGAACTTAAGCTTAAATTGTTGTTAACATTTATGAAATACGCCATTAAAACATACGACTTTTACTACCCTCATTTAATAGATTCGATACAAGTCGATTTATTCAATAAAATTAGAATCAATAATCTGTTATTCATATTAAATAATAGTGTTTATCTATTTCTCAAGAATATTAAACGTTTATTTTAAAAGTATGAGCTAATTTATTAATGTGAACATAAAATTGTTACAAAATATGCGCTGGAATGGAACCAAAAATTTGCATAAAATTTTTTTGACAGTGACAAAGGACTGTGCACTGGCAGATTTGACGTTAAAGTTTTAATTTTTTCTTGAAATGACAATTATACATAATGCAGGTACAAATTCATAATTTTGGTCGTGTTGCGATATTCTAATTCTGTAAATAATATTCGAAAAACAAAGCAGCTTTAGATGTATAAAATGTTTTAAAAATATTCTATTTATAGTATCCAGTTAATATAAACAAAAACTATGGAAATTGTCAGTGCAAAGGTAATTAAGATTTATTTATATATTACTTATTATTTGTATTTACTTACACTTAAAGCATTTAAAGGCAATGTTTTATCTAAATTATAGTGATGTATTTCGATACCCAGCTTAAACTACTTATTAATCTTCATGATAGGTGGTAACTTACCTTATTGATGATGAAACTATGTATGTAGTACATATTTCAGACAAAATTAATCACTGACCTGGTTGTAGTGAATTTTTTTTTATCGATTTATCAGGTGATTTCTGTATAATAATTCTGTTTGTTTAAAAGTTTATATGATGAAATAATTTTTGTTATGGAAAAAATCTACTTTGCCTAAAATGCTTAATCAACCCAAACAACAATACTTAAAATTCCATTTTTGAGTTCATATATTAAAAAGATGACTCATGAAAAAGAAATATGTTTAATTAATTATATTATAGGCACGAAACCATAGGGTGGTGTTGTGTATACTTGGGGCTAGCAATTTTGCCTCACTCTTAGCTGCTCTTCACCTTGTTATTCACCTAAATCCAGAGGATAGGTAAGTGTATTATTTGAATTGAAGGAAATTCTTGATCTGTCAACAACATTTCAATGATAGCTTGATGGATCTTTAGATTCTGTTTGAAAAAAAACACCAGTACTGTGTACCTTATAAGTCTCTATAATAATATTGAGTATTTTCGAGATTTAAGATAATCCCAAGGTTGTAGGTATCAGAACAATGGATATTAAAATAATTAAATTGAAATATGATATTAAAAGTTCTGTAATGCTATTGGATGTGTCAGAGACTGGTGCTGATGTATATATATTTATTTGCTTGACAAGTCATTATTTTGATATATTTTTTATCCAGTTTGTGAAGTGGAAGACATTATTGTTCTTAAGTGGGATTACCTACACTAGTGAATTCAAGGTCTGTATCATGTGAAGATAAATCATAGATACCAAATAATATCTCATTTAAAATAATATTTCAAGCTGTAAACAAAAGAATCATCATTTTACGTAATAGATTACGTATATGTTGTAAAAGTGAGGACGCGGGGAGTAATTAACGTGCTCGCGATATGTGACCTTGTAATGTATAAGAAATTATGAAAATCATATTGTATGACTGAAAATGTATTTATAAATCTATACTTATATGGCCCATACCTTCTCTTCTTCGAAAGTGAGTGGTACCTGTCTATTTGAACAGACATGATTGTTGTTTACACCATGACTTCTGGCAGAGGAAACGGTATTCCACGTTTGATCCGTGAAATGCGAGGAAGTAACAAATCAAAAAAAAGGGGGCGGGGAAAAAGCTGCTGTGTTGTAAGGTTAGCTCCAAGAAGTGATCACCCCTTCTGGAAGAAATTGGGCCTAATTACGCAAAATGGACTATTATTTTGTCTATTGCGGAAAAAAAATCGACAACCAAAAAACCAATCAATCAAAACCTTGGGTACTTAGATACCTATATTGGGAATATAGGTATCTATAGTGCTTTAGTGAGCTGGCGCAGATCGCACCGTTTATAACGCTTCATCTATACTTCGTTGAACATACAACTTGTAAGTATATGTAATGGTTAATTATATCAGTCCGGGGTTTTATTACCGGCGAGACTTAATTTAAGTATGTTTGTTTGAAAAACTCAAAGGCTAATCTTTAATCCCGCGATAATTGAACAATATATTCTTGTGTTGAACATTATTTCTATGAGGAGTCATATTGAAACTACGGCATCCAGTAAGATTTTCATTAAATGGACGAATAGAAATTTCATCACTTAATTCAACAGTAGTTCGATTCAGCTATATAATTTTAGTATAGATCACTGACGACTTTTTTGGTAAGCCGGTAAGATGTACATTAGTGTGTAGCATTGAACACATACAACGCGGGGAAATCTCTGACAGAAAATCTCCTACTTCGTTATACATTATCAAATCGCGCCACTGTCCTTGAATTTAGTGTAATAAATATAACGTTTGTGGAGTCCATTTCTTTTTGGTATGTTATAATAAAAACAAATGCAAAGCAGTGTATTTACTGCTTTCCATTTTACGTTACGAGCATTCATTAAGGTAAAAGAAAATAATTACTTGTATTTTCTCTTAACTGATAATAATATATTTGTGCAATTACGTCAACTCTATATGAAATTGTTAGGTAATTTATTACAAGGGTATGAAAATTTTACAAGGCTATATTTTGAAAGAAGCGCCGGTGAATTTCTGTTGCCAAATATGGTTTGACCTTCATCGCCAAACGCGTAATAAAATATCTTAAACGATTAAATAAAAATGGTATTTAATTGAAGAAATAATATGACAATTCCAATTCGTTTATTCATTTGAAGTTGCGGTATAAATTAAAATTCTTTATTTCTAGTGTTGGTTATAATGTAGTTTTTGAGATTATATAATATAAACAAAAAATCAAGGTTTATTAAGGAAAGGGTTCTTGAGGTTGAGAGTTTTCAGTGTAGTATCGTGTCATCTCTAATAGGGTTGTGTCATGTGTGACGTTTTAACATGCCACGAAAAAATAGCACACACTTGTTAAAAATTCTGATACATGTAACACTTTTGTTTCTACGATTTGAAGTCTTAATTGTTATCTCAACAGAACATCGCGTGTCGTTTCAATCTAAGTGACGAATCTCGCGATGGTTACATCTACCGCTGTGTACAAAAATATCGATTTAGTAGGCGATATTATTGAAACAAACAGGCATGTGACATGAGATTCGTGCATTATTGATGACATGACATAGGCATGACACAAATACAATCAATCCTACGCAAACATTGGTATGTTAAAAGGCTCTGTATGGGTCTTTCTTCTGTATTTTAAGCTGGTATGGTCATGAGTATGTTTAGGGAAGCATGATTGCTTCTTTTTTCATACCTAATTCTGAACTGGGGCTGCTGTTGCTTTAGAGAATGGTCGTACCGTGAATAGCGACTGCTACACGAGGAATTGTTGCCGGAAATTATTAAAGTAAATAGTTGGTTTAATCGAATGAAAAAAGCATTAAGGATAAATTAGTTTTGACTTTTAATAGTATTTTTTTATTCATTCTGGTAAGTTTTAGTGTGGCCCACGTATAAAACTAGTATTGCACTTATTTTTTTACCTACCATTATTTTGCTGCATTTTAAAACTACGATAGCTCCTAAAATATTGATAAAAATCTTATTTATTATTATTATCATGTTTAGAAAAACAGCTTGAGAAGTAATTAATAAAGCTGAAAAGTACATATAAGTTGGACTCCTAAAAAGATAGATTAATGGTCTATCTAATCTAACAAACAAAAAGTATGATGAACTTAAAAAAAATAAAACACATTAAAATCGTAAAATTGACAGTAAAGAAACAGAGCTCAGTAATTTTAAACTTTACTTGTGGTATTGCAGCTATGACCTTTACGCTTGAATAAACTCACTGTATCATAAAAAACATATCGCACTCATATTGTTTAAAGATGATAAGACTTGGATTATAGACGTTACCTCGATCGTGGCATCTGGCGTTAATCTTGCAAACAAAAATGATAAGACGTGATAACTGCATATTCATAAGTGAAATTTTATTATGATTGGCATGTTACAATGCTTACGTATATTAAAGAATTTACGGTATTGGGAGGTTAATATCAAATCCCACTGTAATGTGGTATGTGTCAGACATATGTCTGTGTATAGTTCATTCAAGAACTTACCCACCCAAAGAAATTATACTTCCTCCGGATATTGAAACAAAACGACCACGACGGCATAACGTATAAGTTTCAAGTGATTATTTGTCGCCTTTAGTTATCTTTACTACTAAACATATAATAATCTAAAAGATTATTGCTACAACTTCACATTGGGATTCACTCTTCAATGGTGACCTTTAGAGTTGACGCAAATTTGAGCCCTATTTATGACTTTCTTCATAACTTGCCACAACACTTGCTATTAGTTTCCGTATTTCTTGATGAATGTTTTTTATAGACATAAAAAGTGAGTTTTAGTTCTTTGAATTTCTGGTGTATGGGAGCAAGCCTTCTCATTATTTTAGATGTTAATGTATACGCATGTACCTTTCTGTCCTCACTTCGTATGTTAATACAGAGGGAACTTAATGTTTATATTCCATTCTAATGATTTCAGAATATCAATAAAACGCGGAACAGCGCTCACAATCCTAGGCTTCGTTTATTTCATGACATTGTTCGAGCTATTCAACGTCGCGGCACTCTTTACGACTCTAGGAGCGAAGTTTCGACACAAGTTTAGATTGAGTTCTGGTGATGTACTCGATATTACTAACAAGTGAGTATGTTACGAATTCAATTCAAGTATTTAATGAAGTTTAATGTTGTAATATTGATTAATTTCAATCGTTATGTAATTTATAAATCTTCGAATACGTACACAGTCTCAGGATTACTTTTCTATATATGACTATACCTGCCATACTACTACTATCGGTAATCAAGCCGTCCATGTCATCTTTCGTGGCCTGTTCTTTATGAAAGGGTGAAACTTAGAACCTAACAACTCTTAGAAGTAAACAAGCTGTATATACTATTACTAACTAATCCGGCAAACGTTGTTTTGCCATACATGTGATTTCAATTTTCAATTAATAAATAAAAAATAGGGGTTGATCGTAGAAGGGTGGAAATTTAGGATTGTATGTATGTTTTAGTTGTAACATAAAAAAAAGAAACCAAAAATTTTGTCTAAAAAATAAATAAAAAAATAGTTATGGACTACCCTTAACATTTAGGGGGGATGAAAAATAGATGTTGGCCGATTCTCAGACCTACTCAATACGCTCACAAAGTTTCATGAGAGCGATGAAGCTGTTTCGGAGGAGTTCAAATTCTAACCCCGTGACACGAGAATTTTATATATTAGATTATCCTCGTTAATTAAGTTGTGTAGCATGATAGTCTTTCTCAATAAATATTAAGAAGAAATCAATAATTTCTTCAATAAAAAATTTCAGGTTAGTATCAGCTGTACAAGCGGCGTTTTGTTGTGTAACTGGCGCAGTTGTATGCCTCTGGTCATGTACGAGAGATCTGATGCGGTCCTCGCATTACATTTCTGAGGCCTATGCATGGTTCGGTGCGGCCTATTTCTTTTATGACATTTGGTCTATGTATATGGTAAGGAATTAAGAATAAACAAAACTTAGTTTTAAGTCATGTTATATAACTCCAAATACCTAGTGTATTATCACCTTATATTATAATACCGCAAATACAATATTGCTGTTATGCGATTTAGCATACTTTAAACTAGTTCTAGTTCGCTGTGTTCTTTTTTGGTTCCTGTTCAATGCACTCGTGGGAATGGCACACCAACAAATCTCGCTGTATTTTTAGGTGACTGAATGTGTGACCATCATCAAGTATTGTCAGGATCCTGATAAATAATGACCAATGATAAAAACAAAAGCGTATCGAATGAAATTCATTTTTTGATACTAAATTAAAATATCATTCATTTAAATATAATACCGTGCCGTTAATACATATAACCATTAATAATTCGCTTCTTATTTAGTCTAAGCTATTACACCGTAGGAATATTGATAATATAATCTTAAAATATTATTAGAATTATGGATCGGGACTTCCAAAGGGGAGCGAACGAGCCAAATTTAATTTAAAAATTGATTTTAATTTAATTCAGATACAAGAAGGGTTTGTTTAATTTAAAACTATGTATTTCAGGTGCACGTGCATATGACCAAGGCCGCAAACCGCACTCACCCGGCGAGGCAGTCCCTCCCATCTGGTGACGCAATCGAGTCTACAAAAAAACCGTCATTCTTTGCATACTGCAAACATGAGCCAGTAATTTTGATGCACCATTTGTTTATTGGTGGCTTTGGGTTTCTAGTCATTGTAGTGAGTACTCTTTAAATAAATATTTTTAATTTTTAACCATATAACTGAACCGTTATTTATATTTATATGTAGTTATATATATGTTTAAAAAATAGTAAATTAATAATGAAGTTAAATAATTTTATAATGTGTATCTCTCTAAAGTTATGTACAAAACAGCTTAATTAGTTGTTGTTTTAGTTTCACATTGGTTCTTGTCCTCTTCAGTATATGGGGCAATTTTCAAATAAATTCGCAATGTATTAGGCATATTAGTTACTTTACCTTTTGAGGAATAGATAATAATAAATAGATAAGTAAGATAAGCACTATTCTCTATTCTAACCTTATCAGAACATTGTAAATGACCACCTTCTGCGCCCTCTTCTTGCGTTCTGCATCTGCATTGAGTCTTTAAAATCCGATAACATTCCAGTACTTTCGCGGTGGGCTGGGCGACTGTGTATTCGGATTCGTCTACCTCATGGAGCTGTCCACTCCGTTCGTTTCTCTCCGTGGTATTCTCTCGCGTCTCCAGCTCAAGAAGTCTCCGGTTTACGTATACAATGGTCTGGCGATGTTGGCCACTTTCCTCGTGTGTCGTGTACTGAGTCTTCCATATGTGTGCCTGCTCTACAGTCGAGCTGCTAGTATGACGTACTTTGAGGTAAGGAAATAACATACTGAGAATTCTTACAATTTCAGGACTTTTTATGTGCTTCTCCAATTTTTTTAATGATAATTGTAAAATGGCAATATCAGTGATAGTAGATAATAAGTTTTAAAATTTCACTATTTCACAAATCATAAATCTCAGCGCAAATTTTTTTGTTGATTCAAATATTATATTGTAAATTGCAAATTCACTCATTTGATTTTTAAAAGATTATTTTGATCGTTTGTCATTCACTTTTAGATTTGAAGAAAAAACAAAATATGGTTCTTATCATCACTTAGCTAATTTATATTTATTTTATTAATAAATGTATATTTAATTTTTTATTTGTTAATATTAGTTGATACATAAAACTATTTTCATTAAATCCCACAGGCTATAAAATCTCTACCCACTGGTTGTAAGATATCCATATGTATCTTACTCTTACCCCAGCTTTATTGGTTCTACCTCATGTCAGCCGGAGCTCTGAAAATCTTCATCAATCGAACCCCCGTAAAACGTAGTTGATTATACTACTGATTTAGGTTTATGGGCTCAAGACCTATACTTGTAAAGCTCGCGTGATTTAAAATAGTATACCTATATTCGCATAAAATATAATTTGAATAGGCTTGTATTTCAATACCTAGTCTCTAGAAACATACGCGTAATAAATGCGGACGTATACGTTGCCAACGTATACGTACTGCGTCTACGAATGATGTGACGCCATATGAGATACCTCAATGTTAAACATTTACCTTTAAAAGGCCCAATATAATTGCAGTTGACTATTGGGTATCTTATGATAATGCTAGTCTGAGAGTTTATAAATTCAGGGTTCGATATTGGATTATCGCTTATGAGAAATGGCGCTTGGATATAATTTTACCTAAATATATATTTACAATAGTTTTGTAGCTCTAGTGAATCTGATGATTTGTCTAATAAAGTAAAGCTTACTGAAAGAAATAGCTGATTCTTCTGAGTTTGTTAGTATTTTCTCATCTCGAATCTTATGTAGGTTTTATTACACGAAGAGCTTACAAAGTTCATCAATCTGAGCTTATATGGACGAATATTAACATTGTTATATAGAATATTATATCTTCTGGTTATTAACATTTTTAATATTATAATTAACCCAAGTGATTTCGTTTGCGGACCGACCGCAATTAACCTGATAAAAAGATATTGTTTTCCAATGATAAATGGATATTTACCAATGATTTTATTGCGATATGCTAACGAAGGTTCAAAGAGGTGTCATATATATATAAGTATAATGGTTAGGAGGTTCCAAAGAAAAGAACTAACCCTTATTCATACAAACATTCAAATATACTCTGTTTTAAAATTATTCCTTGTGTCACTTGCTTTTGTCGTTTCTACTCTGTGATTAAAAGTGACAGTTAAAACAGAGCATTTAAATTGTTTGATTTTTTGAATAAAGGGCTCAATCATATAGATTGACGACGAATGACGATCTTGTTAAAGCAAGTTAAATTATTAGCGAATCATATTTCGAAATGATTATTTCACTGATAAATAAGGACTAAATTGTGTAACAAATATATATACATGTTGTTTGAATTAAAATTCTTTATGATTACGCCACATGATTGCTAATCATATTAAGAGTATTGTTTCAAAAGTAGAGTTCTTTTGTAGCTTATCTCTGCACCGAGTACTAAATCCAAGTTCTGTATTTATATTAATCATTCTATATCAGTTGTGATTTAAAGGAATCGTATTTGTTTATATGAAATACAACGGCTGTGAATTTTATGCGACGCAATGCACTTTCCATAAAACAGTAACGATTCTTTAATAACCTAGAGCTAAGAAGTCTATATATATAAGTCACATATATATACAGATAACTTTCAAAATTAACGATATACGTCAATTATAGCTTAAAATTATTAAGTTTACTGTTCAAAAGTGAATTTATAAAGTTATAGTCCTAAACGTTACGAGTTTGTTAAATTTTCAAAGATTTATGCTTTCGCTGTTTGATGTATTCTCTGCATTTCTTTTTTATATATTTATAAACGTGTGCGAGTGTTGTAAGTTTAGCCTTTTTTAAATCGTTAATTTGACATGTCGATCATAGAACAATGTTTTATGGTCGTACAAGGTGTTTTAACTAGGTACAATATTTAAGCTTTTTTTAAACTGACTATTTATAAAGATACAATTCAATGTTTTAAATTTTAGTGTGGTTTATCACTGGTTAGAGGAGTAGAGTTTCAAAAACGATAGAGTTTGTACCTAGTTCAAAAATGTGTTTATATAAGGTTGGGGTTGTTTTGCAATAATTCCAGTATTTTAATAATAGCGTTATGTTTATTTGATATGGCTAAGAATAGCATCGTTTTTTTCACACTTGATTTATATAAATCTCAATACCATTAATTGTGATATTATCATAGACGCACAAGACAACACTAGCAGTGCATTTTAGGATATTCGTTTAATAAAACTCAGATAAGTCCAACTCAAGCTATTGAAATAGATAATTTTTAGGTTTTCTCTCTAATCTGTGAAACACGATTATTTGACAGGTTGGAAGAATTCCTTTTAGGATATTATAACGTAATCCATTCCGTGAAAACAAGGCCATGATGAAAGAGCCGACACTTGTTTTTGAATACAAAATTCATTAGGTCATCTGTCAATTGTCAATGTCAAAGGCAACATAGAAAATAAAATAATAAATTTGTTTAAATACAACTGATGTTAATGTACAGACCATAATGTTGGCAACATTTTATTGTTATAACGGGTATATAGAAGGAGCTAGTGTAATTCCATGTCTTATGATCTATATAAGTAATTGCAACATTGCTTTACCAACACTCGAGTGATAATTTTTAGTGAAAATTGGTTTTCTCATTTTCACACCAGTCTAGTCTATAACCTACTGCATCTATATACACTAGTTTTAATCGAAACTCTATTTTGGCTTAATAAATGAAAATCTATTAAATTCAAGTTCAATAACTCCATATTCTGACGATTAAATTCTTATTGTCCATAAATTGTTGGTAAAGCAATGTTGTGGATGTAGCATTGACACTGTATTAAGTCTCTAACGATAGAAGAAAATGTCTAGAACGGTGCTTTCTTATGGTGTTGTAGGTAATAGGAAGTCTAGAGTTAACTTTGCCCAAGTAAAAATTTGTATGCAACCAAAGCAATGGAAAAATTCAGTTCAAATATATAAATGAGTTTCATCGGGATCGACTAAATTTTAAAACTTAGTTACTACTTACTTAAATTTTAAACTAAAAGTTTAGCTTTAGTTGTAAATCAAAATCGAAGCAAATAAATATTTTCGTTATTCGATGAGCTCGGGCGAGCTTAAAATAACTTACATGAAAATTACAATTAAATATTTATGAATCGTTTTTGCTGTTGTAACTGTTGACTGGATATTGTTGTATAATTTTACAATTTATATCTTTAATGGATGCATTAAGGATCGGCAGTTTCTCGAACATCTATTTTGGGTAAAGTTAGCGAATATTAGATCTGAGTGGTGTAGGGCGATGTTTTCCTCCATAATGAACCTTCCACTTTGCATTTTATATTTTTATATTATTTCCTTATGAAAATATATAACATGGCTTTTTAAAACTGTTTTGTAATTTAAGTTTTTCTTATAGGACTATCTTAATGAAATAATAGATTCCATTTAATGTATATGTTTCACTGCTGTGTTTTCACTAATGAATCCGGCAATGTTATTCAAATACGAACATGGCCGCAAAATATATTGAAACGCGGAGACGTGCAATATAATATGGAAAGCCAACATAACAAACGCCTTTTGCCGTACGAAATTTGATTTATGACTGAAGAGTGGTATGGAGATATTATTATCGGTAAATATTATATAATTCGGTTTGCGTTTCAATATTTTTTCGGCCGTTTCGTATTTCGCGTTGAAGAAATGTTTTCTTTTAATTTAAACGTTATATGCTTATTTAGTATCGAATATTGAAGAAGGCTTTTATTTTTATTTATTTTTGTGGTTGTTTTAATAAAATATGTCAATATACATCTAAGTGTTTTTATTTCTTCAGCCGAATACATTGATATGTCCTGTTTTGTACTCGCATATAGATTATATTTATTTACATACAATTTTTCACCCAAAAACAAGAAAGAAAGTAAATAATGTATATGTATCAGTTCGTTGTTGTCCTATGGCACCCCACAGTAGTACAAAGTAAATACAGGCATACAGTAAGTAAAGGCTTAGTGCAACGGGTGGCCTTATCGCTTATTGATCTCTTCCAGGTAACCCGTGCTAAGTGAGAAAGCTAAGCATAATTACATTTATTATTTTGTTATACGTAAAACCAAAAGAAGTTTAATTTAATTGTGTATTTTATTTTTTTATCTTCTTGATCGTTACTATCACGATTATTTCTTCCATACCTTTTCCTAAACTAATATTTACTAATACTAATGAGAAAATTGGACCATCACAATATAGACTATCGTGTGGGAGAGAATTCGTTTATAGTTTTAAGTGTCAGTTCATGATTGTGGTGTCAAAGATTTCGAGCCCAACACAAGCCGCGAAAAAATTGTGATGTATATGGACCTAATGCAGTATATCTTAGAATAAAATTGGTTTTAAGCATTTATAATCCGGCAATTTTGATATCAACGATGCACATCGCTCTGGTCGCTTTGTTACGGACAAAGTTGATGCTATTTTTGCAACAAGAAAACTGGGAATAACGGGAAGTACGACAAGAAAGATCGTGGTCAAAGGCCGGTCAGGCTTCACCTGGGTTAACTCATAACTGCAACAAGGTAATGCTGTGTGTATGGTGGGATTGGAAGGGCATTATTCAATGAACGTTTACTGCATAAACAGGACCATCGATTGCGAACAACGGATGAGATTATGCAAAAAGGGTTTTTCTAAGGGAACCCTAAATTGGAAGAAAATTGCAAGTAAAATTAAATAGTATATTGAACTGATTTCGCTTGCAATTTTTGTCTTGAGTATGTAAATAAAAAATAACGTTGCTAGTAAAATAGTTTAATTGTTTTAAAGGACATCGCTTTTATGGACTAAAATTATTCGATTGGCAAATATTTGATGTGTTCGATCTCCTTAGTTTTTCCAGCTACCTTCTTATATTTCTTCAGATTAACCTCCACTCGCACCTTAACTTGAAGTTTCTTCAGGAGTTCGGAGATATCGTCATCATCGTCTTCGTCTTCCTCTTCTTCTTCTTCTTCTTCTTCCTCGGGAGGTGTTGGTTTGGGAGTAGGTTCAGGAGTTGGTTCGGGGGTGGTTTCTGGAGTTGGTTCGGGGGTTGTTTCTGGGGTTGGTTCGGGGGTGGTGTCTGGGGTTGGTGGTGGCGTCGTAGTTGGGTCATCTAAAGATTCAAAGTCGACACCAGTAACTTCTTGGAACCAACCGAGGAATGGACCAGTGCGAATAAAACCTGAAAATTAAGCTTTGGTTAAGAAAGACAATTAAGGGAAATAATTTGATAATAAAATTTTAAATTATTTTTACATGCTCGTAAGTATGCTTTATAAAAATACATTTAAACTGAGTGAAAAATAGTTTTGAATAAAAACTAACCACCAGGATGTCCAGAGTGACAACCACCAGATTGAACTCCAGCTACGAAAGAAGTAACTCCCACCAAAGTGGGAACACCATCGTTGAATTGTACAAGAGGACCACCGCTGTCACCCTGAAAAATGCATAATTTTGCGTTACATAAAACTACTTCCGTGGCGTTTTTCCTGCTCTGTAGTCACACCTACCAGTAGGTGTTTTTCTAGGCAAAATATATTTTCGGATTGGAAGAAAAAATTCATGAAACAGGCGCAAAACTGAATAAGTCCCTATTGCTGCCTAATTTTTATGTGATATTGTAATATTTACACATCAGTGGTTCAGATACGATATAAAGTTACCTGGCAAACAGATTGCGACGTGACATTGTACCAACGCGCGCAAACAGTGTTAGAGTTGACAATTCTGCTCGAGAAAAGCCTTAGGCATTCAGCATCGTCCACACCTCGAAGGTATGTCCATTGTAGGATTGTTGCTGTTGCACCTATAGATTATACGAAAGATTGTCTTTTATTTCCATGTTGATTTTAAAACTGTGCGGGATATTTAATATAAAAAAAATATTGAGTGCGATATACCTTCGGTCCAAGTCCTTCCCCATCCACTGGCAACCAATCTCTCTTCAGTATAGTCAGTGAAGGCCTCAATAGATGACTGAACTTTGACTCTTTGGACATTAGCTAAAAGCATTCGGAAGAGGTTTGTTGTAATAATTTAAGCTTCATCTATCGCTGACTACGATCATACATGAAACTTTAACTTTCAATGTATAGTTCTTGTGTAAACCAATGACAAGTAAGCTTTACTAATCGTAAATGAAAAATCAAATCGTAGATGACCCAGATTTTAGCCATAGTCACTATTAGAATAAATAACTAGATAATTTGTGTTTTAAAGGCTTAACAATAACTAATAAGTGTGTAAATAATTGTTACTTACGGCCAAATGTGATTGGAATGTTAAGTTTTATTAGAGAGACGTCATTTGGCTGCACCTGTGCTGGGTTGTCTGACTGGTATGTGGGGTGGTTGTGCCATTCCCATGAGTCAGATATATACTCAGCTGAGTTCATCTCGATAAGACCAGCACGGATTGTAATTTGACGGTAGCTGGAAAATGAGGAAATGTATAATCATTCACTGGTGATAGATGGATCATAAGAATGAAACATATATCTCCAAAACAATATATATAGTTCTAAATATGAGAGCCTAGTTCAATATTTAATATGTTATTTTTGATTCTGCTGACCACCACATAGAATCCAGGTTGTACATGGAAGCCAGTTTTAGCTCAAGCTACTACACTTTAGGTCGTTGTACATTGTACGCTGATCTATACAATGCCTAGCGGCCTCATCAAATGCGTTGTCGGCCTTTAAGATGGACGATACGCTCTTTTTTGAAGGTCCCTAAGTCGTATTGGTTCAAAAATACCTCTAGATCAACATATTGGCTGCCATTATGTTCCTAAACTTACTTAGCTGTACAATGAGCCGCTGTGATCACCCATGACTCGTGAATAACTGAACCTCCACAGCCCAGGATTCTGAAGCTCTGATCGATGGCTCTTAAATGCGCTTGGTACGGGAACTGACCCAAGTATGCATCGTGGCCTGACACAATGCGGCCTTGAATACGCTCTGTGAAACAAACCGCCTCTGCATATGTCTGTTTTTCGAATAGTTATATAACATACATTATATAACTGCCGTTCTCCGCGGTTACATCCAGATTAATTTAAAATTTAATTAGATACATTTAAAAAGGCCGGGTAATAACTCGGAGCTATAAAAATGGGAAAATACTTTCTCAAAATATAATTCGATCATTTAAAAAAATATTGTTAATGAGAATATGACTGACAAGAGACTGTGGACATTTTTAACGTTGCTGATTGAAACTAGTAGGCAGTTGCATAATAGTGTAAAGATATTTTGGACTTTATAAACATGTTGTACCTAAGACTCGGTTGTCCCCAATGCTGAAAATTTACTTATAGTTTTTCCCAGCAGAAAAAACTCAATAATCAATCTGTATTATATTTTTGCATCGTAATTAAGCACGTGTATTATCTATATCTATCTGTCTCGCTTTCATTTTACTGAACTTATTTGTGAATATGTTTATCAACATTTATCATAAATCACGTTCCAAACAAATAATCATGATAAGTTATTGTTTGATAAATCTAAATTCTCACAATCAAATGATCTTTTTGCGATAGAATGATTATCAGCTGGAACTTATGCTATTAACAGATTAAGGTGTAGATAATTCTGATTCGCATATTTTTTTTTATTTCATCGGCCCATTTCCTCCGTTTTAACTAGTATTTACTCTTTCTTTGTCTTTTCCATCACAACGTATAATTAACAATACATAATTTAACAAAAAGAGACCTACATGGAGCTTACAATTTTTCTATTAAATAATATACTCAAGAGAGAAGTGAGTAAATATATTATTTACTCACTTCGTTCGAGCCATGGAATCAATTTTTTTTTCTAACTCGTCTCTAGAAAGAAACATTTATCGAATACAAATAATTCAACTAATAAATATTATTAACTCACCATAATCTCTTACATTTTCTACGAAGTCTGCGTTGGAAATACGCGTGGTTGACGCCTGAAACGCAAAGAATAAACATAAAAAAATTCTTAAACTCTCTTCCATTTTTTAAATATTTTATGATGGACTTGGGTTCTTTGGTGTACTTCAATTGTCTTTGGTAAACTGAAAGACGCAGTAATATAGGTATTCATAACATGATTCAGACTCGCTTGAAATACGTATTATTGAGGTTCATGGATAGAGTCTCAATTATATATTCACGGGGTTGTAATTACATTAGTACAAAATTTCCTGCATATCACTTCTATAAAAAATCGTGAATCTTTACTATTTTATATCTACGTACGACTTAATTTACAAATGAATTCCTCAAAGCAATGTTAAAAGAAAAAAGTTATTCCACTAGCCAAGGTATATTAGGGCGGAACTTACCGCAATGCCCACAAGGGCCGTTAGAATTACTACTTTGCTCCACATCTTGTCACCCACTACTAGCTTCTGCATTTTTTATTAAGAATTAACTTAAATAGTACCGCCGTAACAATAATTAGCGAGATATTGATCAATTATCACTGATAACATGATAAGACTAATGTTCTTGGCCCTGAAGATCGAAAATAAAGTTCTGTCATAGATTTCTTTGTTGTACATATAAAACAATAGGAGATCGCATACAAATTCACATAGTTCCACAAATATATTTCATGAAGTCAGGCTTGTGTTTTTCTTCTTATTTCAATTGCACCTGAGGGTTAGCAGTTTGTATTTATAATTTCTATTGCTCTAATTAAAATAACATTAAGTTAATATATAAACTCCAAAAGAATTGAATCAGGAATTATTGCGAAGTTTATTATTTTAGCAGGTTGGTAAGGAATTATTGTGTCAAGTAAGCGGTATTTATCAAACGATTTCTACGAAAAATTTACTAGTTTCCTCTTGTCAATTAATAAAAGATAAAATTTCTAAAACTAATCGCCACATGTGTCACGATATGATGTGATGTGGCGTTAGATACGGCTAAAAACAACATTTTTTAAATATGTATTTCTTTTCTAAATTAATAAAGTTACACACAGTATAAAATAAACACTATATCCTAACTAAATCCTAAAGCTTAAGAGAAAAAAAAAACGGTATGTATATAAATTATTACAAAATATGTCTATACGATCATTAAAATGACATATATCATATATTCTATGTGTGCATAAATAGGATTTTTCGAGGATTAAAAATTTCAATAATTTGTGTATGATAGAGAGAATTATGTGCCCTATATAAATAGACCTGGCCATTTACGGAATCTTAACTGACTAATTTGAAATAATTCAAGCCTCGTACGTTTGCAAGCGGCCACGCAAATGTAGATTACACTATTTCCTGAGAATTGGGATCGTTTCAACTGTATCAATATTAACTTCTTGATGCGGCGACCAGACAACAGTGATATATTAAAATTGCTACGAACAAGCCACTTATATTTGGTTAATGTACTTTCCACATTTCTGAAGAATGTAGAGTTCCTTAAAATAGACAAAACTAAGGGAAACAAAGCAATATTGATTTGATGTTACAAGTACCGAATGCCGTGGTGAAGTTGGTCCTAGATGTTACAGACGAGTAATAAGTTAAAGTTTTTGAAACAGTTCCATAAAGCACGTCGAAATAATTACTTGTGTCGCTATATAAGACGATGACGGAGACAATGACAACAAAAGTTTCTAACATATCATTCCAATTTGCGATAGGGAAAGTGTTGTGTGTTGAACGTGCTTTTAGATATCAACAATAAAACAATCAGTTACATCTCCATGTTTATTACTATTATTTTGTACGTTCTAGCGATAATATGTGAACTCGCGTTTGAAACAGGCATTTCAACATTTCACAACACCTTAATCATCCATATCGATCTATCAAAAAATACGTCGAATTGTAAACCTCCTCTTTCGTTTTTATGATTATAAGTGAAAATAGTTGTTTGGTTACTCTTGTTTGATAGTTTGTTTGGTTACTCTTGTCACTTGTGCTTGACAAAGTGGTAACGCCAAGTGTTGATTATCGATAAAAACTTTATAGGTTAGAGTGGTGAGTGAATATAAATTTAATTTATTTTTTTAAATTAAAAACAAAAACTTTGCAAGATACTTTGACCAATTAATAATGAATCAAGTTTTCACAGATTACTTATGCATAGTAAATTTAAAGTTCATATTTTGTATTTTAAATAGTTTTACGTAAAAACGTACTTCTACAGTATTTAAAGTAATCTTTTTTATCTATTTTTAATCTTTTTATTTCTTTTTAAATCTGGGTTTTGGCTCATTTATATTGATGAATTGAAAAATATGTATTTTTATGTTTAAATAACATAATATACATAGTATAATATTAAAAATATCAGGCGTTCAATTATTGTAAAGCAAATACTTTTTCCTGTGCAGTGATCAAATCAATAATTGTTATTCTTAGGGGATATAAATAAATCTTTAACTAAAAAGGTTATCAATATATTATAAGTATATTTATAAGTCTCGCGAAACAATGTAAAGCAATATTTAATACTTATATACAGATTGATTTTTCCGATAGTTTAGAACATAGAGTCAATCAAGAAAGTGAGTAGAGAAGAGGCAATGTCTATTTTATACTGCGGCAGTCTATTTTCTAGTACTCCAACTGCTATCTAAGTTGAGGCCAGTGATTTGTTGGAACCACGAGTGGAAGGGTCCTGGTCGAATGAAACCTGGAAAGAGAGAATAATGGTTGGCTTTTAACTGTTATTTATAAGTGAATAAAGCTCATACCTCTAAATGTTCCAATAAAGAAAATGTATAGGAACAGTAAAGACTAGAAGAGTCTAAATTAAAAAATCATACCTCCGGGATGTCCAGAGTGGCAACCTCCATTAGAGACTCCAGCTACGAAGGAAGTGACTCCTACCAATGTGGGGACTCCACGGCTATCTATTTGCACTAAAGGTCCACCACTGTCACCCTGACAAACAAAATTGTTATGAACTATGTGATCATTGTTTTGTGTTAAATTGCAATGTAGACATACATCGCTGCTTTTATATATTTATGGCAGTATATTTAAAAATTTTGAAGTGAGGAAGGATAGACAAATGTGATGAATTAGTTAGAAACATATCCTGTAATTTTCATACGTGAATTGTGTGCGGCGAGTCCATATCCGACTTTTATGCTGTTTACATGGCCCATACAAAACAAACTCTCAAAGATGATGATATTTTTCTTTTTGATCAAAAATTCAGAGCATTAATCCTAGTATGTATTAAATCTGAAATACCTGACAGACAGATTGTGAGGTCGTGTTGTACCAGCGTGCGCAGATCGCATTCCCATTGATAAGCCGAGAACCAAACAACCGTGAACATTCGAAGTCGTCGATACCGCGAAGGTATGTCCACTGTAACCAATCTGCTGCTGGCCCTGATAATATTTATTTCCATCAGTTATTCCCAAAAAAATTTGCTCAATGAATGTTTTGTGTTTAATTAATTAATCAAACAAACTTGTGTGTTATTTCGTGTACTTTTGTGAGCATCACAAAGTACAAAACAGTTTTTTTTTCGAAGGTAACGAGAGATATTTTCGTTGTTCAGACAATAAACTAGTAACGTGTTCGAAAGAATCAAAGGTACGGCTATCGAAAAATTTCGTTATAAGTACATTTATTTAATAATGAAGAACTATTAGAGAGCGAAAGAAAACATACTACTTGTAGAATCTAAGATTTACCGTTTGTCCACGTCCTTCCCCATCCACTGGCTATCAGTCGTTCATTGTCGTAATTTTTGTAGGCATCCCATGATGACTGAAGTTTAACACTTTGCAGGTTTGCTGAAAATTACATTTTAAGATTAAATGAAATATTTATGAAACTAACTCTAACTACAACTTCTTTTTACTCGATAATGCCTGTCCAACTCAAATCGTCACCGAGAGTCGAAAAACTGTATTCCTATTTTATAAAATACTTACTATAAGAGTAGAAGTCTCGTGATTTTGGTATAGCCTATTTAAAATTAAGCCAGAAAATGTACGTACAGGAGAAAGTTATGGGCATGGACAGTCTAATAAGCGAAACATCATTGGGTTGCACTGCTCCAGGCTGGCTGCTGATGTAGGAGGGATGGTTGTACCACTCCCATGAGTCCCATACATACTCAGCTGAGGCCACGCGTGTGAGTCCAGCGCGGACGGTCACTTGAAGGTAGCTAGATAGATCAATAAAATGATATTTCTATACGATATTTCAATTAGGGAAGGGTTGAATTGATATTATAAAATCTATAATTATTACCTAAAGCGCTTATAATTCGCTTGTTTTATTACATCATAGGTATAGTTTTTATTTGTAGAACGTAAAACCTGAACATAAATACACACCTGAACATAAATAGTGCATTTGAATAATTAGCAGAACTTAGAAATCATTGCAAACATGGTTGAGGAAAACCCTCGATTTGCCGTGCTCAGGGCGGGGCGTGATATAATGTACCGATTTTAAATAAATTTACTTACTTAGCTGTGCAGTGCGCGGCTGTCAGGACCCATGATTGGTGTATAACTGATCCTCCACAACCAAGCAGCTGACCCAAATTATTTCGAGCCCTCAGGGAAGCTTGGTATGGAAACTGACCAGGAGAGGCGTCCCACCCTGATACTATACGACCAGGACTAACATCTGCAATTATAATGTAAACATAACTACGAAAATAAGGGAATAATATATGAGGTCATCCGGTAGATAAAATGTTATCCTTAATAAATGATTGAACATCTATTTATCCAACTGATATTAAAGAAATACCTTTTTGTCATTATAACCCCAAAAATCTAAACAGGAAACATACTTTTTAATTTTTATAAAAAAATTAAACCTACTAGATGGATCTTACGCGGCTTTATTTCTTAATGATTACAGGAATGTTAATATTAGAAATAACACAAAAAATACCGAAAACAAATATTATGAAAATGATTAATACTATATACTTATATTTAGTCTACCAACATGACTTGTTGCATTGACGTCATAAATCAGAGCCAAGCTATCACAAATCAAAGTGAGATAGTATAATTATTTGATGATTGAGCTTATCTTCGATAAGAACGTTATCGACAATGAAATTTCTTATGAAAATTGGTAGTTGATGTTGTTTATTTGTTATATAAATTACCTTGTTGATTTATTTTTTGTACATATATAGATGTAAATATATATTAATATGTATAACATGTTACATAAACAAATACCAAGTTAAGCGAAAATATATTTTAATAATAAATAAGTTTTTAATTAACGCAATTTTAGATATATATCACTCAGAGAAACACAGCAGTTGCCGGGGTAAAATAATAAGGAATAAGTGGCATTAAGGGACCAATTCTTATTTTTGCTTACATTTAAGGTTAAGGTTCTAGTTTATTTATATTATTATTCCAGTTACTTCATAATCTGTAAATACGTATCTGCAGACACCGCGTACCTGGAAAAAGCCAGCAATCAAGCTCCAACGGCTCCAACAATACTAAGAAAAAACAATAGGTTCTTACAGATAATAGCATTTTCGGCGCGGGTTATTTTATTTTTTGCACGTGCAGCGGATTAGACAGTTTGAGCTTTCTTGTTGGCTAGTTCCAGGTATGCGGTAGGTACCTGCAGCTGCTTATAAATAAATAAATTTACAATTGAAATAATAAACGATTCAAGCAGTTATCATAAAACAGTGCTGTACGAGTTCTTTACCTTTTCAAAACATGGAACAGTCCCGGTAATAAATTATTTAAACTTAATTTTTTTGAGGATTTTTTTTTGAAGTACTTACCATATTGTCTAGCGTGTTCAACGAAATCTACACCTAAGCGTTTAACGGAAGCCTGTGAATAAATATCATAATTTCAACTTTACCATACACATCATCTTTTCATTTTGCTTAAAAAAGAATAAGTTAGCCCTCAAAGCTGAAGTTAAAATGATTATTACACTTTTATCAGTATCTCTGTCTATTCCAATGAAAAACAAATTTTTTACGGATACCCAAGTCAAATTATCATCAGTAATTATCACCTCGTGATGTTCTTATATATAAATTATAAACCTTTCGTGTTTGATATCACAATACTTAGAAACGGCTCTCTTTGTAAGATTTGTAGTTTATATTATGCAGATTTGAGTATATACTATTTATACTCGGATCTGCAGACTATTTATTTTTTTATTTGTAACGGTATTAGATGTTATGTATTTGTTCTGTGTTAGAATTATTTCATTGTCTTTTGCTTTATAAAAAATAATTTTAAAATTTGAGGTCTTACCGCATGGCTCACACACACTACAAAAACAACCAGTTTGCACCACATCTTGTCAGTAACTAAAATCTAGACTTTATTAATTAGAGTAGATTTAAATAGGGATAATGACAAAATAATTATAATTAATTCGATAATGACGATAAAATAATTGATCGAACAAGAATTGATAGCACGTTCCTCATGTTGTCCTCATTTTTAAGTAATTTATATGACAAATAAATATAGGTATGTTTCAATAATACATATAAATTAATATAAAAATATTCTTCCTCGTATTCCATTGTGCTCAGAATTAAGTACTTGTACCACAATTCATGCCCGATTGAGACACATTAGTGAGATGTAACAGATCCTCTTAGTCAACGCTTTTCAACGATTCCTCCCACTAATAATAAAATATGCATATTAAATTATTGAAATGTATTTCTAAAAATCAAGAAGGAATTTATTCATTATAATATATTTTTAATATCGAAGAGTTATACAACCTGTAGTTAGTACTAAGCTAAATAATTAGCCAGATTTTGATATAATATAATAGGGGCAAAGAACACATAGGCAACTTTTTGGATATATTATAAAAACAAAAGGAAATTTGCACACAAATTCGCGTAGCTCCATAATCTTCATTTACAAAGGCTTGTTTTCTATTAAAAATCCATCTGAGGTTAATTATAACTGCTTTATTCCATAAATATATTTTCAATGATTTTTATTATTACAAAAAACGTTATGTATGTAAGAAAATAAAGTCAAACTAAATCCGACGATTTCAAGTTTTGTATTTACTATATCAGTAGTTCTTAAAAGTTAATGGGAGTAAAATAGGCTGTTAAAAAAAGTCCTTCGTAAAATGTCTTCTTCTCTTCTTCGCGTGCCTCTCCATTACTGGAGGTCGGCTGTCAGACTTTTGTAGCGTCTCTTGTCTCGGGCCAGGTGCAGCAGCTCCTCAGCAGTTCTAATACCCGTCCACTCCCTAACGTTACGCAGCCATGATTTCTTCCGCCTACCAACTTTCCTTTTACCTTGGATTTTTCCCATCATTATAATTTGGAGCAGTTGGTATCGGTCATGGCGCAACACGTGACCTAGGTATCCGACTTTACGCTGTTTGATTTGCTGCATCAGTTTTCTGGTAGTTCCCATACGTTCAAGGACTTTTTCGTTAGTGACCTTTTGAGTCCAGCTTATGCGGAGCATGCGACGATAGCACCACATCTCGAATGCCTCTAGGCGTCGCCGAGTGGCCTCCTTTATAGTCCATGCTTCACAACCGTAAAGAACTATCGGCCATATGTAACAGCAGAGGATTCGAAACCGGAGCTTTAGGTTCAGATGACGACAGCACAGTATTCCTTTCATTTTATTAAACGAACCGCGGGCAATTTCGATACGAGTTTTGATCTCTTGATCGGAACTCCATTCTTTATTGACCCACGTTCCCAAGTACTTGTACTGACGTACCTCCTCCAGCGTTTTTCCAGCCACCTTTATGTCAGATCGTAAGGTGTCGTTCTGTGAGACTATCATAACCTTGGTTTTGGCAATGTTAATGGATAGACCATCTCTCTCAGAAATAGCGTGGACTCTGTTGATTAAATTTTGCAACTGTTCGTTCGATGACGCTATGAGGACGGTATCGTCTGCATACCGAAGGTTATTTATGACTCTTCCGTTTACATTTACTCCGACTTCCAATCCCTCGATGGCTTCTGACATGGTTGCCTCGGAATATATATTGAAGAATCGTAAAATGTCGTTATGATGCAAATGTAAAAAAATCGTCTTAATTACATCGAATAATACATGTACTATAGTTTTCTCTTGTAAACTAGAGATCAAAAGAAACGACGTTAATAGTACAAAAAAAATTAGAACTATACGGCCCCAGTTACTAATAATTATAATGCGGTCCCGGTTGTTTTTCCATTACCGGTTAATGAAATTATCCAAGCTTCATTCAAATTACGTTTAATATCTGCGGGTATCTTAATATATTTTTCTGTAATAGTAATTATTTGAAAATGTTTGGATTTAGAACAGTGATGAATTGTTTACTCACTCGACTTGACTCTCTCGACCTAGGCCCATGTATGTGTAGTAAAGTAGTACTTTCAATAAAATAAGTCAGGTTTATAATTATATATTTTTAAATAACATTTGATAAATTAACTTAATTGCTTATAAATCACTTATATAAATATATGGCATACAGTCATTGTTGTGGTTGTTTACCACAGCAATCAAGACAAAAGTATTTTTTGTTTTTGACCAAATCGTCAACTTAAAAAAATAATAATACATATTTGGAACATTATGTTACCTTTAAAACTTAAAAAGTAACAGGGTTGATATAAAATGACATCTGATATTTCTGGTGTATTTGCATTTTAAAAATAGATAAAGACTGGCATATGAGAAAGTATTTATTACAAAATATATTATACACATGAATGTGTTGACTTTTTTAACTCAATCACAGAAACTTAGTTAAGCCCAGGTAAATGTTGAAACAAAAAAAAGAGAAAAGCCATGATTATGATTGTGGATTCTTATGTTTTTTTTTTATTACTATTCAATACATTTATAAAAAATAAACAAATACATATGTCAGGCACAAAAAAACCACTAGGGGGTTTAACCTTGCACCTGCAGAGCCATACCGTGATCGATTGTATGAGCAAAATTAAAAATAGGTTATTATATAAAAATTAAAAAAAAAGGTTTGTACGAATAATATAAACATGGATAAAAACACTTAAATGTAAGATAATATGCTTTGAAAACCTTTGTACACAAAGGCACCCCGCAAGCCTCGCAACAGAAACAATGTCCTTGACGACTTTCTCCCTTCACGGAGGCAAACAACACAACGCTTCCTGAAAGTTGGTAGTCGGTTGGTTTCTTGGCTATGAGGTGGATTCAGTTTTACAGGCCAATGTTTCCAAAAAGTTGATGTTTTTGAATTAGGTAATAGCGAGATAAATCGAAAGATCACATTTGTGGACAGCGTGATAAATGTTTATCGAGGATGGAGTTGACGAGTTGAAGGCGTAAATCATAATGATCATACGGCCGATGCATAGAGGACTGCAGAAGAACGCAAGAATTAAGGATAGAATAGTTGAGTAGACGTTTAAAAAGCTTTGTGCACCATTTGGCACGTTTTTCATGAGATAAATAAGGCTCGAGAATCAGGTCTTTTAAATCTACCCCCCTCGTGAACTTATTGTAGTCCAATACCACTTGCGGTGTGCTAGGCAAGGCAGTTGATGCATCATGGCATGTAGAAATCATTGTAACACGTTGTATGTGTTGCCATGCTAACACTGAAACATCACCAGAATGTCTGGCAATGAACTGTCCTCTTCTAAGCGGAGCCTTATTTATCACATCAGGAACGTTTTGGCAAGTGGCACTCAAAGTACCGACGCAGTCAGTCTTATAAAGTTTCAGAAATCGAGCGAAAAGTGGTGAATCGCAACTATCAATAAATAATCTGTGTCCTTTGTTTAGTAAGGGACCAATGAGCTTTTTAACTAAAGCAGTACGGTCACTGGGTGATTGTTTGTCAGTACAAACAATCAGGGACCAGACATAGCCCGTGCCACTCTCACAGAGTTCCAAAGTTTTGATCCCTAACTTAGCTTTAGGCCCAATACACTGTTTGTCGTCTATACAAATATCTTTATTTAAAATATAATTTGATTTAAATGTTTCATTTAAATGTGTGATTATTGGCCTCAAACAGTAAATTGGATCAAAGCTTCTAGCAGCGCCAGTGATGGAAGGGTTTTCATTATTAGAAGCAGGGTCAGTCTCTATAAAATAAAATGCTCTAGTTAAGTAGTGGTACCTCTGAAGAGTGAAAATGGCTCTAAAAATATTTGTTTGCAGAAGCGGAGACATAGAAAAACAACTAGCAATAGTCGGCATTCTGATAATCGCAAACATCATCCAAAACGAAAAGAGGCACAACACTTCATCTATGTTTGTTGGATACCAATCGGTCTGGAAAGATGGACATGCAATTTTGGAAGCATGCGAGTTCATATCAGTTACAATGCGGCCCAAAATGTCATCGCCCCAAAAGGAACGAAACGCATCATAGGCCGAATTATAAACCTGAACAGAACCAGTTTGCTCTGGTATAAACTTTTCCTCGTGGCGATGAAAAGAGTCCATAGAAGACCATGCAAACTGGTTCTGGCCTTCCAGCCCAGGAGAATTATCCGTTCCATCACTGGCGAGGAAATATTCATCATCATCATAGCTCTCGCTTTCAACCCCACTTTTTAATGCGTTTCCACGCTTACTACTTTCGCCTCTCTTCTGCCGTCTCTTCTCATTCTTCATCAAAATTGCCAACTCGGGGGGGACGTCGTCATCAGTCACATAAACTTGACGCAGTGGTTGTCCCACCTCCCACTGCTGTCCCTCACTATGGCCCCGTTGCGAATGCCCACGCCCTCTACCTCGCCCCGATACACAACGAGCGCCCCTTTTTCCACTCTGTCGTCTTTCATGCGTTACTTTACTTCTCAGAATCCTATCTCTAATATGTTCCATCGCGACCTCTTCCTTCACCTCAATGACATCTTTTTTATCACTGCAAAAAAAAAATCTTTACTGAAGGCCAATTAAAAAAAAAAAATTACTAAAACTTACGACTTTAATTGCTGGAACGGTCTTAAAGGTGACCTATCACGGCCATCCGGAGATGTTGTAGAAAGTGGTTTTTTTTCCTGAAATAGGTAAAACATTAGATTTCAAGATTATGTATAATCACAGTATGTATTACGCACTACCATATCACCGAGCTGGTGGCGCCGACCAGATGATTTAAGCTGATAGAAAGTTGGGAGCTTTCGGTGTTGACCTGCACGCTTCTTCCCCCTAAACTTCCATTAGTATATTTTTCACATTTTCTTCTTAAAGTATACAATAGAGTGCTTGATGGTATGACGTTTGAACTAAAAAAACATAATGCAAGTCTAAATCAAAACGCATATTAAAATGGGAAAAAAATACGAATGGTAACATCATTGAAAACCGACGCAATTTTGCGACGTATATTGCGACCAGTTTATCACAGTTATCATTATTACTGTCAACGCATATGTCTGGAATACAAAAATTTTTAAAATAATAATATTTAAAACACAAATATGGATAGCTGACATACCTCATAAACGTCTGATTCGAGTTCTCTATACTCCGAAAGATCTTCATCATCATAAGAAAGCTGGAAGATGAAGTCTTCCATCGGCTCATCTATTATTCTCAAAGTGGACATCTATAATATGAAAAAAATCAAACTATTTGAATCACTATCACATATTTACAACATTTGGCTATCATTAGCTACAAAAAGATGTACAAAGCATGGGAGGGATAAATCATAATGTAGAGAGAGGAAAAGATACTGTGATTGACCCAATCTTATTATTTTCGCAAGAGGCAACCTTATTGTGAAAATTAATATACAATTTTGGGGACGTTTATACTCGATTGTGATGTACCTAACAGACGGAGTAATCCGAATATTTACACTTTTCGAGGGTATTATATTAAAACTAGTTTATGTCCACTTGAATTTTCTTTCTACTTCCTATGTATAAAATGTAGCAGGGCGCCACCCTAAAACATTCTTCGATGACATCCAGGGTCATACCGAACCAACTGTAATTTGCTAAGTGTAACAAACAATTAATCAAACGTAAACATGGTATACGTTTAACAACACATGGAAAATTCTATTTTTAATCGAATTAAAAAAACTGGAGAATTACAAGTCCAAATGTCATTTTTTAACTCACAAAATATTTAACAAATGTTTTAATACTTAATAGTGTACATACATTCTAAATATATGAGCATAATTTTCATAAATACAAACATATTATATAGATGTTTTATATATCTTCTTTTCTAATATTAAATATCACTGAATTTCACTCTAATATAATAAAAATACATAATTATCTGAGGGCACCAAATTGTAAATTCGCCATAAATAATAAAGTCACGGCCGCAGGTATTTTTCGACTAAATATGAAAAATTTTAAACCCCTGCATAATGTTTGAGATAAATTATAGAAAGTTTAAATGTTCAGAGAATAATATGGCAGCGCATACTTAAATATATTTTTAAATAGAAATACAATTTGATTAATATGTTTAGGTAATTTCAAGTCCAGTTCATCATATTTGTACCTGACTTGCGTATTACATTCCTTTATCCGAGTTGAAGTTTAGTATAAATTTCACTTGTATCTATAATTATACCTATAAAATCTTTACAAATCTAAGATATGGAACACTTGGTGTGGAACCTTATATCCCATTATCCTATATTTCTTTGAATATCATTCACATCACATCACATCTGTATACAATTTTTTAAATGCTTGAAGGCATAATTTTAGTATTTTAGATTTTTTGGCGAATGGGTTTGCTAAGTCCTTCAATTAATCAAAATATAGAAAGGAGTTACAATACACTGTTTTCAGTAAACTAACAAGTAGCAAGGTATCAATTATTAAGTGGAGACTGATGTGAGTGGAGATTATTAAGTGGAGACTGATCTCATTGATAGGTTTATATCTACTGAATTAACATTTACATTTGATTTCAACTTTTTCGGCAGAAATACTGCCTTGCGAGATTTACGCTTTAGAATTACTCTTTGATGGTATAATTTACACCAAATATAATCTTAATAATTCTTGTGAACTGGGGCGACCGCCGCCAATTTTCTATTCAATTTGACATCTTTTCTTTCAACGTTACCTTTTTGTTCGATATAATATGGACTTTTTGTACTTTTATTGTAAATAAAATCATTATAAACTGTGTTAGAATACTTGTTTCCGTTTATTTATTATATAGTAGTATTTGTTTTAATTAATATACTGCATTTAAAAATAAATGAATTTTGATAAACCGGATAATAATATTGTTACAAAGTCGGATAATAATATTGTAGTATTACTCTAATTGATATACGTAAATAACGTTTAAACATCTTTCATAGCAATTGTAGGAGTAAAAAATATAAACTTACCTTAGAAAATTAAAAAAATGGGGCCAGAAAAGCACAACGAAAATAACGCAAAATTCAAACTACAATACAAACTATTCACTGGGAATTTGACCATTGACGGAATACGGCGGCGGGCGGAGGTCCTCTGTGTTATTGATTCAACATAGGTCTTTAATGTCATCACAGCTTGACAGTTTAATTTAGTCTGTGTTCTCGTCCTCGGTAGTCGGTAATCTATAGCAAATAGCAATCATTAGTCACTCGGTACTCATAGTTCATTTGTCACCAGCACCAGAAATCAGAATGAAAGACAAGTGTTGAAACGGCCTTTTGAGAATAATATTGCGTTTAATTAAAATATAAATAACATAAGAGTGCTAGAAATGGTATGGAGGGTTCTTCTAAGAAAGGTATGTTACTTTAACATAAATTTTAGTTATTCCACATTAAAGCTCCCTTAGATTTAAATTAATGGGTATATTGTTTTGTATGCTTGACATTGGATTCGTGTGGGCGATACTTGTTTAATATTTAAATTGTCTTTTGTTGTGACTTAGTTGCTACAAAGTAACGTGATTTAAATGTGAATATA
This sequence comes from Pontia daplidice, assembly GCA_963693355.1. Lineage (NCBI taxonomy): Eukaryota > Metazoa > Arthropoda > Insecta > Lepidoptera > Pieridae > Pontia > Pontia daplidice. The sequence continues at coordinate 4,892,135 of CAVNZL010000139.1, forward strand.
TAAGTCATATTAGTGCTATTTTTCACTGCCCTGTGTTAGAAAACATTTTTCTTTACCTCAAAAAGCCCCATTATATTTTTTATTATGTTACTAGAAATAATATTTTTTTCAACTCCCTTCAGAGACTAATATAAAGCTCATTATATAAATATCATGATTACAATTAAGAGAAAAGTGAATCTCTTAATAGTATTACAATCAAAAAGACATTTGAAGTCCATAGCTCTTTTTATTTAATATTCTTAGTTAGCGCATCAGGAATCCATTTGTCTCAGTTCATGAGATACAGCTTGATTACAGACAGATAGCCACACAGTAGAAATATGAGAAATAGGGTCCCATTTCTGGCCTGGTATGAAACTGTAAAAATATATAAACTAAGATATAGTTGCTTTTTCTTGTTGCATTATTTAAGACATTTATGCTAAGGCTTTCCAACTTATATTTATTATACAAAGGACAATATGTTAATAACTTCTGATTGATTAGTGGGCATTCACCCTAAACAAAATTATATTAAATACATTCTATATGATTTTGTAATGGCTAATTAAGGTATTCTGCAACAGTACTGATAAGGAATTGTAAGATGTTCCATTTATGTATTAGAATAGGGCTACGAAGTTTTATGACTAATTTTATGTACTTGCTTAGAGTTTTTAGGTATATCTGAAAAAGTAAGTGGGTGTAATTTTTGGAATAAGTCACTAGAGGTTTTTAAATTATTCCATCGGAACTCCACACTCCATACATCCTTCAAGGATGAAGAGTATCTAAGATGTTGTCCATTTGTATAAGCTAGCATCATGCAAAATTTAATTGAAATTGATCTACAGTATTTGAGATTTCCCCATGCAACCAGACCTATAAATAAAGAATACAAGAAATAAAAAAAATCCAAATGGTTTGCACATGTTCTATTTCTCTTCTTACATTTGTATGTGACTTCATTTACAAGTGTTTTTGATGTCTCCAGTTTATAATAATAATGATTCTTTATCAATAAATATTACATACACACCCACAATATAATTACTTCACCTGAGTTACTTGTATGATACTCTTTTAAAATAGCATTCTTGCTAGTCATAGAGTCAGACAAACTAATAAATCTTTTACTAATTTTGAATTGGATATTGATAAACTAACTCACTGTCTATATATTATTTACTTAAAAATGGAACCATTAATTAGATGGGGCCTCCTAAAATTTGAGTAAAATTACATGTATGTACAGCAGTTTCCATGTGTTTTTACAAAACTTGTGACCTTCATATTTTTCAGTGTTTCTATGATACAACTGCATAAGAAACATACCATATACGTGACAGTGTGGCTGTGCGCTTTTCCCGCGTAAACATTGACGCACATCCTACATATTTCTATCCTTTTATGACATAATGTTGTTTACTTTGTGTTCAAGTAAAAAATAATAAACGTTATGTTAACATGTTAAAATTGAATTCTTTATGCCTATGACGTATAAAGATGCATAAAATATATTGAAGTTTTCTAATGGTAAAATGTATTAACTAATGACAAGTTGACGCCGGTGACAATATCTACAAAATGTTAATCTATAAACATTATTAGTAAATAGATTTTAATTTTTTGACCTACAGTCTTATCTATATGAAGAATATACTTAATATTTTGACCTTGATAAAAACCCATCGGGGCAATAAACCTTCCCCCTTTTCATGAAAATACAATGTCCATGGTGCCCTATTTTTCGGCCGCATAAGTTTTTGGGACGAATGGATTATAAACAATAAGTAAAGAAGGTGAGAGGTGCCATCTCTCTTCCCAGGGCTTGCACATGCGCATTTTGTTAATATTTACCTGGCCAGTTAGCAGTTACAACTGCTAACTCGAGAACTGCAGACGTCTTTTATTATCCGCGAATTTAAACGACAGGTAAATTATTATTTAGTTAATCATGCTGAAGTTACTAATCAATATGTAACTAATAACATCTTTGAAATAGCTTAAATAAATATGGAATTTGGTGTTATCCTCACATTAATCAAAATCCACTATGGCCGTTAGATTGAAATTTCTTTTACGAAGGTTCTGATACAATAGTTTGTTGCAATTGGTAATTTATTGGGTTTTGAAAAAATTGACCGTAGTTCGTCAATATATGAAACGTCAGTTTAGTAGTAGAAATACCAGCTCTTTCTAAAAAATAGAAATTGTTACCTTTATTATATGGCGATATTTGTAGTATTCCGCAGCGTATTAATTATTATTAACAAGGGAATGAAGATTTGGAAGTTTAACAGTGGAATCTCGCATGCGAGATCTTATCAAACGATATCTGTTGAGTTTTTTACCTTTTAAAGTTTTGACAATCTAATATATAAAATTCTCGTGTCACCATTTTCGTTCCCATACTCCTCCGAAACGGCTTGACCGATTCTCATGAAACTTTGTGAGCTGTTTGAGTATTCTGAGATTCGGCTAACATCTATTATTCATCCCCCTATATGTTAGGGTTATCCACCCATTATTTTTATTTTTTAGCCAAATTTTATTTTTATTTTTTTAATTGATAGTAGCTAGTTAGTATAATGGGGATGCATATGTATCGTTATGAAGCAAGCCTATTATTGTTGATGATCATGATGATATTTGTATGTAATGTTGGAACAAAATGGTGTCCTCGAGGCAACCCGATAAGCATTGCTAAATTTTATACCTTTATTAAGCTGCCTTGTGGAAGAATAATCGTACAAACACAATATATAAGAATGTAAGGAAAACGGGATACGATCACAATTTTAGGGGAATAAATGGGATGGGGAAATGTTTATACTGTGAAAATTTTAATTGTCCATCACAGTTCTACGATACATCTAAATGAGAGACAGCGCGGGTTCCTACCCTTTTTTCACCCTTAATATGTGTTGCAGGTGATTTTTACGTCAGTTTCAACGTTGCGAATTGCAGTTTTTGCTTAATTTCAATACAAACTAACATTGTTTTACTACATAATTCGTTTTCGTGGTAGCGATATTAATGAGATGATAAGGCACACATTGAGGAATTGTTTTGGCTTTCATAATTCGTCCTTGGCGTGTATTATAAGGCTTTAGTATTATTTTCCTGAATCCAAATCTAATTTAACGAGTTCTTTATTGTATTTAACAATTTTGATAATTGTTAAAATTACGAGTCATTCAAAAACTTATTCGAACGATGCACAAGAATATTAATGAGCATCTTTTTAAGTGTCTGCTTTTATAATTTAGGCGTTTATTAACTTTATGGTTTTATAATATCTTTATTTGTTAATGTGTATAAACAATTGTATAGTTTCATTAAAGTCTATCCACTGGTTGTTGCTAGAATAAGGCCGCTATATTTATTTCATTAATTTTAAATAAATTAAAAAAAAATGTTCTTCCAGATGACCACAGTTGCGCTGGGTGCTTGAATGAACTTGGAGACGATGAGTACCTGTCTGCCCTTGGACAGGACTGGCACAAAGACTGCTTTAGGTAATATTTTGAAATTCATGCAGTTGAAATAAACGTTCAATATAAAAAAAAAAAAAAAAAAAAAAAAAACTGGGCCAACCCAACAAAAAAACCCCATGATTTCATAATTTAGCAATAAAAAGATATTGGCAAAAGAAGAATTGTTACCTGTTTGTTGTACAGATTCTTGGAGGAGGCCTTGTCAAATTATATAAAAAGGGTAGTCTATACTATTTTCCTTATAATGTTGAATAATTATTATTAAATACTAATTTCCTGGCACTATTTTCCTAATAATGGATTTGTAATATCTATTTCCAGGTGTTCAGTGTGTGATTCGCAGCTCACGACGTGGTACTTCGAGAAGGGAGGGCTGCTTTTCTGTCAAGCCGACTACTGGACCCGATTTGGAGACATTTGCCAGCAATGTTCTCAGGTTATATGTTTTTTTATTTATTACTGCAGTTGTTACTCACATTACTTAAAATATCGTAACGTGTAAACCATTTTTCCTCCGATTCTATAAATTGTCGCATTTATGCTCCGCTCTTATGGTAGCGATACTATATATCCTTCGATATAATGGACCATACAACATTATTGTATTCTATCGATAAATGCAATCTCTTCAGCAGCAAATATTCGTAAAGATGTGACCTAAGTTATTTTGAAAAAAAAAATTCGCTCTTTGGACTTCATAGAAGTTCATTAAACTACAATTGATATTTTTTGTGGTTGAGTATGTTTCTGCATCTGATGATCGGCTCCCCTCCTCTTTCGCAGAACCTTGCGTCACTCTGCTTTTTTACAAAATCTACTATAGTGAGTGTTGAACGTTGAGTTATGTGAGTCCACTAGAGCCCCACTACTCGTTCCTGGGTTGGAGCCATCCACTGGCCCCTTTATAAAGAAAAAAATTTTTTGTTTATAGGGAAGGTGATCTATACCGTCACAAATTTAGTGGGAGCAAGTGTTAATTCTATAACCATCAATTGTAGATCACCAAGGTTCGATCATTTGATGTTGGAGGAATATTAATATTATTGTTTTTCTTCCTTCTTTACATTGACAATTGACAATATCACACGTAGATAATAACGGGGCCGGTGATGGCGGCAGGCGATCACCGCTTCCATCCGGAGTGCTTCGCTTGTGACGCATGCTCCGCGCACATTGACGACACAGAGCCATACGCGCTGCTTGATCGGTCCAGACTTTACTGGTAAAAGAGTTTTTTTGCGATACTAAACATATATGCTCTTTAGAAGTTCATCGACACAATGTTTATCAATGTTATTGCTTCAAGCCTAAATCGTTTTATAGAGTAGAGCCAAAAGTATAATAAAAAATATCGATTCGGAAAAACATCAAATAGGGTAAATAAGGAGTTTATTTTGTAATACAATATTAATGTGATATAACAGAATAAGTATTTTTTGTGTTGACGCTACCCGGAAAAATGTTAAAAAGTTATCAGTAAAATTATCAATAAAACAAACATTTCTATTATAATAATAAATATCGAATGAAGTTATCTAATGATCCGATAACCTATCTGTATAATCTTTCGGACTTTCCCTTGTTATCAAGCAATCAATTTATTTAAAAATTTCCAAAAAAAATAAAATAGCCTGTTTCCTTATATAATATATTCATATTACAAGCTTTTCCTTACGGCTTCGCCTGCGTTAGAAGAGAGACAGAGAGATTTATGTTCCTTGGATGGGTTATAGTTATACCCAGCAATATATATTTTAGGATGAAATTATTTTACTGACTTGCAAAAAATAAATTTTAATAACATATAAATTTATGTGCATAAGTGACGATTGCGCAGATCACGCACTAGATTCTCAATGAAAGGTTTATCTGGGTTTTTTATACTGATGTATTTTACGTGCTAAGGCATTGTTGTATTTGTAACTATTAAAATGAAATATATCACTAGTGGGGCGTGCTATGTGTCGGGCGCGGGTGAACGCGGGACTCATGCCATTCGAGTGGTAAGGCTGCCGTCGGACGCGATACGGCTAGCTTCTTCACGATGCGGGGCGTTGACTATTGCGCAGTAAGTATACAAAATTACTCAAGTCAGCTGACAAATTTGAAGATCCACATAATATTATGCTATGACAACTAAGACAGTTCTAACAAATCTAATCAAAACACCTTTCAATGCTTACATTGCTAATTGTGGTATAACTTAATATAAACATAAATTTATTTGGGTTTTATAAGGCACCAATGTGAACACACTGATAAACATATTTAAATAGAACGTGATTCATTACACTAATTACTATTTGGTAATGTTAAATAAACTAATTATCGGCGATTGAATGTACTAACAATTGCAGCGAGCGTTGTGCGGGCAAAGTGAGTGCGTTGGTGGTGCTTGCTACAAGCTGCGTTGCAGGCGTGCGTCAACCTTACGTGTCATAGGTACGGGCGCATGGCCACCTCGACGTTCTCTTGCATGGGTTTTTAGTTTTGTGGTGTGGCGTTGCTTCAAGCATGGATAGAGCACGTCTTGAATTAGTGTTTTAAATTAGCTTTTCACTATTGAACTTTTTGTACACTTTATAACTATTGTGACTTGTACTCTTGTGTCATTGTTGCGTGCCTGTTTCTTCTTTCTACTAATTAAGTAGAGTTAATACTCTAGGGGTTAAAGGATTTTTCGTAAAAAAATTGATGACGTTTAATTGATAAAAAGAAGGCAATTTTAATGTAATGTAACTTGATTATTATTTACTTCTTTGTCTGTGTTGGATCTCTTAACCTCCTTGTGTACGTCTATAGCAGTAATTTTGAAAAGATTGTGACGTAGCTGCTAAATAAAAAAAGTAATGAATTTATATTAATTATACATTCTTGAAGGAGTTTCAATTAACTGTAGTATACATTTGTTATCAAGCGAAATAAAGTTGAGAAATAGGTTACAAAAGATCAGCTAACAAAATCTGTGGCTTTAGACGAATGAAAATAAATCATTGGTGTATTTTTGAATCTGTGTTAGCTTTTGCTGTTTGTCTGTATAAGTGTAATTGTTATACAAGAGCCTGCATGTTTTCTTATTTAATCTGTTGACATTGTTTCTTATACAATCTTCCGCTTGAGAAATCTTGGTTTCTTTTAGTCATCCCACTCTGTGAAGTCACGGGTATTTTTTCTTCAATCACATCATAAAAGTTTTTGACTGAAAAGCATAATTGCAGTGATCCAATAACCATTATTTAACCATTTTTAGAATTGATTCGAGTTGCGGTATGTTGACGTTACACATCGGTGATAAAGTTCTTGAAGTGAATGGGTCGCCGATACGCAACCGTCCCTTATCGGAGATTGAGCGAACTTTGACAAGACCAGATGTCATACAGGTGAAATGTTACTTTTATTCATGGTTCTTATAATTAAATTCGAGCACATATTGCTAAAATAAAAAGTTTTATTCTTGTATAGTTAATGAATGTATGTTGTATGTAATATGAGTTGAAGTAATGTTGAAAATATTGAGTATTTTAACATCATATTAAGTTATATAAAAATGTAAGCAAAACCAATTTCACAATTATAATCCACTTAATAATTCATAATTTAGTTTATTGTTTGTTCCAAACAGGACATTCTTGAATGTCTTCTTATTTGAAATAAAAGTAAATAATATTTTAAAATCTTTCAGCTCACAATAGAGCACAATCCTGATACAATAAACGCCAAACGCGGGGTTTGTCAAGAAGAGAAAACGAAGCACGAAAAATCACCCGTAGAAAGGAAGATAAAAGAAGAAAACATTCCTAAAAGACATTCCGATGAGAGGAAGGAAAGGCTGTTCAAGAGGAGAGGAGATGAGGGCAGAGTGAGAGTGATCAAGAGGAGACAGGTTGCTTCGCCGCCGCTTGGTGATAAGGAGAGGAGTAGCAGCATGTCGAAGCTACTTGATGTGTGAGTAGCTCTTAAACCCATGTTTTGTATTGTAAATCAATAATATTTATACGTAAGCCCATCAATGCCTAGTTGCAGCCATGGCCTGTATAGTACTTTTCTCAAATAATGCACGGGAATTAAGTATTTTTCACCAAAAAGCTTTCTATGCGCAAGCCAGTTCGAAATTTAAATTAAAACTTTAATAAGTTGTCTCTGGTCGCCATGTTGCGGTTGCAATGCGTTCCATTTTTAAACTGAACTGCAAATATGATTTTACATATTAATTTATTTGGACGTTAAATACAACGTATATGGATTTTCATACAACTATTACCGGCTGCTGCAGGGGTTATAGCAAGTTTGACTTATCTCGAAATAGGTTGTCAAAATGTCCAAGAATGTTTAAAAAAAATATTATAATGCAATAGTGTTATCATGACACATTTCACAAGGTCAGTTAGCCCCAAGGTACGCCTAGAGTAACATATTATGTTATGGACACACTACTTATTATAAATACAGGGGGGGGGCCCCCCAGGGGGGGGCAAAAAAAAAAAAAAAAAAAAAAAAAATTTTTGGGGAAAAAAAAAAAAAAAAAAAAAGGGGGGGGGGCCCCCCCCCCAAAAAAAAAAAAAAAAGGGGGGGAAAAAAAAAAAAAAAATTTTTTTTAGGGGGAAAAAAAAATTTATAAAAAAAAGGGGGGGGGGGGGGGCAACCCGGCCCCCCCCCTTTTATAAAACCCCCCCCCCCCCCGAAAAAAAAACCCCCGGGGGGGGAAATTTGGGGGGGGGAAAAAAAGGGGGGGGCCGACAAAAAAAAAAAAAAAAAAAAAAAAAAAAAAAAAAAGCAAAAAAAAAAAAAAAAAAAACCCCCCCTTTTTTTTAAGGGGGGCCGGCCCCCCCCCGGGGGGCCAAAAAAAAAAAAAAACGGGAAAAAAGCTTTGGGGGCGAGCGTGGACAAACACCGTGACAGGGGATTTATATATATTAAGATATTACTTTCTTGATTGAAATGTGGTAATGGATGACGCAATTAATGTTTACGTGATTTAAGTGTATGCAAATTTTGTGTTATTTAGTCCTCTTTTCGTTTTTATTGGTTAATTTTGTAACTTTATTCATAATTGCAATACAGGGTGGATGGAGAACAACCGAGCGGCGTGTTGTGCGACCTGAGTCGAGCGCGGTCTTTTCGAACAGAGCCGCCGCACGGGCAAAAGGTTTTCCGGGCTTCAGACTTGCTGCAGGTACATATATGGAATAGTCTGCATATTAATATATTTGACTGATAAAAGATACAGGAGAAAGATGCTCCTAAAGTAACGCTCGGGTGGATCAAAGTTGTAAATTTTCGGAAGGACTTAATTGAAAGTTTTCAAAGTAAGCTTCTAAGCTAACTTTAGGATGGAAGTATTGGACATAAATGTAATATATTTTCCAGGGCGAACTACTGGGCACGGGTTTCTTCGGGCAAGTTTACAAAGTGACCCATCGGGCCACCAATGAAGTGATGGTGCTGAAACAACTCTACCGAGTGGACGAAGAGGCCCAAAGGAACTTCCTGAAGGAAGTGGCAGTTCTCCGATCGTTGAGGCATAGAAATGTGCTTCGCTTTATAGGAGTGTTGTATAGGGATCGCAGATTACACCTCGTCACAGAGTATGTGGATGGAGGAACCTTGCACGATTTATTGCAGGTATGGATTAATTAATGTTTTTTTTACCCAAAAGTATTTTATATATCTAATAAATAAAACTCTCGTGTCACGGGATTCGAACTTGTACTCCTCCGAAACGGCTTGACCGATTCTCATGAATCTTTGTGAGCGTATTGAGTAGGTCTGAGAATCGGCCAACATCTATTTTTCATTCCCCTAAATGATTTTTTAGACAAAATTTTTAGTTTCTATTTTTTTTATGTTGTAACATACAAAAATACATACAATATTAACCTAAATTTTCACCCTTCTACGTTCAACTCGTATTTTTTATTTATTAATTGAAAATTGAAATCACATGTATGGCAAAGCAACGTTTGCCGGATCAGCTAGTATAAAGTATAATTGTAATAATTACTATGTAAGTTACCGTTCCACCGTCTCATAAATCATTGTTTTTGTGACAAGAATACAAGTCGCCCGTTGAGTTGGAGCGTACGCGCTCGTTTGGCTCGCGACGTGTCTGCGGGCGTTGGCTATCTGCATCGGATGAATGTTATACACAGAGATCTCAACTCACATAATTGCCTCGTTCGAACAGATCAGGTAGGTAACATATTTTGAACATACCTTCTTTAAGTAGAAACTAGCTGTTTCCAGCGATTTTATCCGCACTACTTTAAGATGCGTGAAAATTCTGTGGTGTTAAAAAATTAACCCCTTCGTATGGAATTTTGAAAAATGGGCATGTCCGAGTCTGGGTCTATTGACTACTATTTGTACTTGATACAAATTCAAATTCATGTTGTGGTTTAGCAGTAAAAGCTTAACTTTTAGATATTTATAAGAAAAACATAGATTTCGGATGTCTCTGAATATCGTATCAAATACTTTTCCCGTTTACCACGGCCTAAAAATTGAGAAACTTTAGAAACTAACTTTTTAAGAGCATGATAGCATTTCAAGTGATAGTATAATTTGTGATTTTATTTTCAGGATATGACGGTTATAGTAGCGGACTTTGGGTTAGCTCGAATCGTACAACGCACGGCAAGTAGTGCGCCGCCACATTCTTCGCTTCGTCGGAAACGATATACGGTAATTCAAATATCAAAATATTTTTGCTTGAATAATTATTTTTCCCGACTGCGGTACAGAGGATTCGATTCCCGGCACGGTCAACATTCGGATGATGTATAAGTATATATTGTCTGTAGTCTGCGTATTACAATTTGTATTTTTAATATAGTATGTATGTAAGTATGTTCATCAGTTGTGTTAGAACCCACGCGATAAATAATTTACCTTGCGATTAATACCATGTGTCTTTATATAATAAGACGGGATCAAGTACGACAGGAAATAAATTATTTTAGCCGGGCTTATATTTTTATTTCTAACTGTAATATAAACTTTACAGAAAAAATCACTTTTAGTTACTAATCTTTACTTTCAGGTGGTGGGTAACCCTTACTGGATGGCTCCGGAGATGATGAACGGCAACGTGTATGATGAAAAGGTGGATGTGTTCTCGTTTGGAATCATTCTTTGTGAGGTGAGACCGTTTTAATTGCCTTGAAGTACATTGTGATTTTTTGAAGAACGGATACATTTACATAACATATAGAACTAATATTCACAAATATATGTGTGGTCTTAATTTTTTCTTCAAAATTATCCTTCACTCTTATGAAATGGGTAACATACGATCGTGGTAAACCGACGTGGTTTAATTTAAACACGTCATCGATTTCGCCCATTGTTCAAAAAATCATACTGTAGAAAACTATTTTATGATCCAGTGTTTTTAGCCAGCTTTATGAGTATAGTCCACGATTTTTTTAGGACGACCGTGCTTTAGCGAATCAAATAATTCCGTTTATCATCCTCAAAAGCATATTAACGAGAATTAAAATCAACACGAAAATGTCAATTCTCCTGTTCAGTGTAGAGTGAGTCAGAACTTAGAACCAACTTGTGAAGGAAGATTCGTGAAGCCCTCGCCTCGCTTGCGTCTGGGTGCTGTTTCACTAGTCCAATTAGTTCACTCCTACCTGGTCCAGTGAGACAACAGCTGGCTGCAGGCTCCTCTACGAAAGCCATCGAAGACTACAATATTATTAGCATAGTATTAGCGAATACTGTGCGTTTCCTATACCAATATTATGATAATGAAGATTATACATATATAATGATTCTTTTTGTGTTGGTATCTATTTATCGAGGTTATAGTATCTCGATACTATTAATAAAATTAAAGTACAAATTAATAATAGTGATCTGTAAATGTCTACTTTACAAGAGCTCAGCTTTTCCAGCTACGATCATAGTTTTATATTATATTAATAGTGAGTGTTTTTTATTCAGATAATTGGTCGCGTATCCGCGGATCCAGACTTTTTGCCACGCCGGACCGATTTTGGGCTGAACGAAGCACTCTTCTATGAGAAGTTTTGCAGGAGCTGCCCGGAACCCTTCTACCGTCTGGCTTTCCTCGCTTGCCATTTGGATCCAGATACGAGGTAAACTGATAAGTTAACACTTACCATCAGAATCAATGTTAATGTTACATAATCGAACGGTTTTTCTTATTTATTAATGTAGTACTATTTATTAGTGTTTTATAATATTTCAATTTCTCGTAAATCATACTTGCTTGTATACAATTATATGAACAATTAGAATTATAAGTTCTTGAAAGGTCATTTTTAAGCATGTCTATTCGTGTAACCGTCAAAGCTCTTTAAATGTCTCTGCTAGGCCGCCCTTCGAAGTAATGGAAATATGGCTGGAGTCCCTCGTAATGCACCTATCGAACCCCGGACCTTTGCCGGCCACTTTGCTGGCCGACATCCTCCAGTACACGCACCGGGCGACCACCAGAGACCACGGCACTCCCGAGTGCGCCAAAAGCTCTGACAACGGCATATTCTGCGCCAACCACACCGGCTGCAGCTGCGAAGACCTGGAAGGGGCGCTGAAAGAGGGAATCGTTAAGGTAAGCTACTAATATGCTTTCTAATTATATTATGAACAAAATGTTCAGACCAAATTAAAGTATGCCACGTTATAATTATTACAGAAAATACATTTATAGTTTCGCTTTGTTATTATTTAACACTTTTTAAATAAAATTTTGTGTATTCAACTTTCAGTCCCAATCAAACGCAGCCATAGAGTGCGTCCGTGGCGGACGAGCTTTAGGCAAGTGTGTGTCGGCCAGTCATATCGCGCCCCGCGTCGTCACGTTAACCGCTTCGTCTCGTGTTGGCCTGTCCCGATCTCATCAGGCACTAGCCCCGGGCTATATACTGCGAGCGGAAGGACATAGCATCAATATTACTAAGGTCCCTTTTTGTTTTCACTTTTTGAGATTGTTGTAGGAATGAAATATTGATTTGAAATGTGGTGCAGGTGGACGATATATCCGAATGGCTCGACCCTCCCCCTCTCAAGCGAACCAGCCCAGACTCTCAGCTCAATAATCTGCTCAACGAAAACAAGGCTAGGAAAATGGACGCCAACCTCCCGGCCTTCTTGCGGAATCAATCCGTCGAAGAGCTCGAAACCGAAGATAAACACAACACCCTCCCGCCATTTTACAGACACTATAGTATACCGGACAATTGTGAGCTCAATGACTCCGATAACTCTTCTGATGACGAGCTCGATATACAGATTGACTGCAATCCCAAAATCATCACAGATATCGTGAAGAGCAACATACTCTCCAAAAAAGCCAGCTACGACTTCACCTGCGCTGAGCCAGAGGAAAAGGAGGCAAAAATCGACGTTAAATGCGAGAAAAATTCACTTGCGAAGAAGTTGCTGATGTCCCCGAAACTAAGCAGATTGTTCAAACCGAACACGGACGCAAAAGAAGAGGATAAATCGAAAAGCAAGTTCTTCGTACAAAAGCCGTCTTCGCCGAGATACAGAGTGAGGCCTAGCGGAGATGACGCTAATGTTAACAGGGACGTCCTCAAGAGCGACCTTAAACTGGCCAGTCTAGGCAAACCTATGACGCCGATATTTCGAAGAAACATTGGGGAGAAACAGGATTTCGAGGGCAGATACAGTTACCGAGATAAGAAGCAAGACAAGCTGGATAGACGAAAGTTGGAGCCTGTTAGGAATTTAACACCGCTGTTGGAGAAGAAAGACGAGAAGATGAAAAGGAAGGAGGGAATCACAAGAAGCAATTACGTGAGGCTGGCGAATTTGAAGATCAGTAAGGAATTGGAGCCACCGAGCGATGTACGTAAGGTCCCGCCCGAGAGAGTTACGTTAAATGTGAAAAATGTTTAAAGTTCTGGGTATTCATGATTATTTCTGCAAAATCTCATTTATGAAAAGTTGAAAAGTCGTAAGATGGTTTCCAATGGTCGACTTGCTTCGAATGAAATTGTTCCTTCCATGTTTAGAATATTCCCTATAGTTATTTGCTTCAAGATATATGTTCCCTTATTGTATTGACCGCCGGAATCGATAGTGACTTTATATTCACGCAAAGAAATTGATCGTATTTAACAGTACAATTCAGTTCACTATAGATAACCTTCCGTTTCGCAAACTTAAATCTTTATATAGAAATATTTTAGGTAATTTTCGTAAGTCTGTTTATAATTATATCTTGCCAAGTTGAAGTTTATACAGTTGTTAATTTGTTGAGTACTTATTATAATGTAAGCTTGGAACGGAAATTACTAATAATACCTATTATTTTTTCTAAATTTTTGCACTAAAATAGGTTAAATTGACCATGATTATTCACGTATACTTTAGATAATAAATCTTAGAATCTATGGCGGGTCCGGCTGAATATATAATGAGTACAAACTCATTATATATTCAGTTAAATACTAGCGTTGAGTAAAGTATGTACAGTAGCCATATTATATGGATTTTTTGTAAACCATACATCAGTGCCATCTATCTTTTGGAGTAAATAAATCATGTTTTTTACTGTTAGTACTATTTTCGGCTTGAAACTAGAAAATTATAATATTTTTGACGGTTTGACATCGTCCCGATGACCAATCAACAAATGCGTTCGTCATAGCCAGGATCTTTAAAACGTTACGATCAATTTTGATATAATATTTAAAAGTTGACGTTTTATACATATATACAGTGTTCCATAGATTTTTTACATTGTTTAAGCGCATATAGTTAATAGCTTTTAGTTTTGCTGGTGCCTTTATCAAGACTGCGTAGTCTGAAATTTGGTAGGATAAATTCGTAGAACAAATGTTGGTTGAAAATCATTAGAACCTTCACCGAATAACTCCTCTGAACCTTGCCTATATTGTGTACAAATACAAGGGGTCTGAATTCTTACCATTGTGAATATTTTTAAGCCAGGCTGGATCACATTGTCACGGCTTATTACATTCCGCCTTATTATATTATTTTGGCAAAATATTTATTATAAAGTATTAAAAAATGTGCTTTAGTACGCTCTCTAGTGCCAATAATAAAATAAGACATACAAGATCTTTATATTGTAAAAGTGTATCGAGATGTTTCGCTTGTTTTGTTTTCAGCTGGAATTTATCTGTATTTTAAGTATAAGGCTGATTTATTTTCAGGGTGCCATTTTATATTATTTGTTAAGATTTAGTTTATGTTTGAGTAAATTAAACCATGTCAACGTGGCAATAAGTAAATTTGTTACTTTACAAATTCTATCTCCTTCTAAGTGGTTGATTATGTCCAATTATTTTCTGTATGTATATGTGCCACATTATTGTGGCTATACCATGTGGACGTAGCTTTTGGTTTATTTTAATGCATTACCATGCTCATAGTTTGATATTGTCTGTGATACATTTTTTTAGAAAATGTTGCAATAACAAGTATTAATATAGATTATAATGGAAAAATAACAATATCAAATCATTAACCGCTATCATCGAGGTTTCCGTCTCCTTGCATTCCGAAACTTTATACTCTTTGTAAGTACAAAATAAAGAATATATTCCATAAATAATTGTGTTATTTAGTATAAATTAATCTACCATAAAAAAGACGATTTCAAAATCATACATTTTTTTTAATACACGAATACTGGTGTCTTTGACACAATGGTTTACAAATAAAACATTCAAAATAAAATTATCATTCAATAAAATACAATTCTTATAATAAAATTGATCAAAAACCGAACACGAAATAAGTTTAACTATTGAATCGATATAATGTACTAAGAGACAATACGCATTTGGCAAGTAGAATGGATACTAATTTTGACTTGCTAATATGTAATTTATGCCAACTACTGGTATACATGCAAGCTAGTAAGTTTCAAATTTTATTTTTTTTTAGACGTACCCACTGCGTTCAGTATATAAAGGCTTCGGTTTTATTTCCAAGACCAGCGGACAATTTTAAGTCTTTGAAATATACAAGCACTGAGATTTCGCCAAAAATAAAACATATCGGTTATAAATAAACGATTTTATAGGTGACCTATTTTTCGTGACGTCATTCATATTGTGAGGACAAATGGTGCTTCGCTCCACCGCATGGCCCGATGACGTCACAACTGAATACACGATTCAAAACGTTTTCATAAGACTTCTAAAGTACAATGGCTTCTTTAAATTTTTAAATATGTAATTATAGAATTGTAAGGTAAATATATAATTTAGACTTATACATAGTTTCAGACATGTATTACTTACACCTAGTGAGATTTAGACTGTCGTTACCTTAGTGGAAGAAAATTTGTAAAACTTAAAATTATTGCAAACCAAAATATGGTTTTGCTAGCAAAAAATAGACTCAAACTGTGCATATTTGATTAATTTGGCGATAATTATATGCCAATAAACGTTAACCCCGCCTCCTGTGCAAAGTTAATGTAAGTTACACGATATGTGCTATTCTAGTACTATTAGTGACCGTGCGATTTAAGTGTAAATTACGAAAAAATAAATGCAACATTTAATACCTAGAGGAATTCTAATGTAAATTTGTTCTAAATCTTAGCTATCTATATCTAGGACTCGGTACAGACGATCGACTCGCTGCATTCCCACAATGTCTATCTAAATTGTCTTTGGTAATACCGACATAAAATTTGATAATCTTCTAGAGATTCTTAGCAAAAGATTAATTTAACGCACGTTCGTTCTAGGAACCTTGTTCGAAACTCGGCTAGTCGCTCATCGGTAACGAACCGAAAGGTACAAGTCTACGTATGCAGCGCTACTGTCTACAAGTAAACAGCTATAAATTCGATCCAAATTCATTTCGCCATTCTACATTCGATGTGTTCATTGTAGGGATTAAACAATCGAAATTTTAGCCTCTAACAAAAAATAGTACAATTATGGACCTTCATCCTAGCAATATAGCACCGGCCTTAAACCAATCTAGGTGCCAAAATGTAACAATAATTTTTCCCTTTTTGCTACACCTTGTGACCGAGATAACAAAGTTTAAATAAATCGACCTGAATTAGGAACAGAAGTTAGTTGACAAAACTTATAATTTACCATATAGCTGATCAATCGCTTCCTTCTCTATCGTCTTCTTCCTCCATCTTATGTATTTTCTAGATCTTAATTATATTATGATCTACTGTTTTAAAGTACATTGCCACTAATAAGGTAATCTATACCCGGAAGGAAAAGGTTTAATTGACAGCTATTTAAGGTGCTTAGACACAAGTGTAATCAGTCGTCTACTGGAGCCTACATTAAGACATATTCACGGGTTATTTCAGTGTCACAAAATAAACCACCCTAAAGCTATTTATTTTGTGACATTCATATAAAAGACATCCAAAATCGACTAGTAATGGCAGTAGGGTTTGATAACGTTCCATTAACGGGGTGGCGACGCGGCCGCGATTCTTTGTCGCAGTCGGGCGAATTTGCCGTGAACTAGTCGCAACTGAGTGCGAAGGCGCGTAGATAGCTCACTTTGCAGCGCCTGCACTTCAATTAACTCGCGGCGAAGCTGTTGGTAGTCGGATCGAACCTGCGTAAAAATTATACACATCAAGTCTTATATGTAAATAGTAAAGTTAAGAAATTTATAAGTTTAAACGTGTTTACAAAGAACCTGGTCAAGAACACATGTATGTGTTTAAATTATGGAATTTCTTTGGGCTTTCTGTTAAATCTGTTATGTAATGTTTATCAACTTGGGAAACACATACATGACCAGCGAAAGAATAGAAACATGTGTAACCGACATTATTATATTTTTAAATATCTGCATTGGGAAATTATGCCTGTCACACACGACAGAATGTACACATTTTTTTGAACGCTATAATACCTCTTAAGTACGCAACAAAAACTGAAAGGGCACTAATAACTGTATGAACTGTGAACATGGTTGCCCATGAGAAGTATTTCTGTGAAAGTGATGTCGCGCTGAAAATATTTAAGACTACAGAGTAGCTGGATAAATTTAAAACCTTTTTTTGTGTAACAAATCTTTGTATTTTCAGAATAAAATAGTAATAAATTTAATGGGGCTTTAGTGCTTAGCATTATTCAGCTACCTCCAGTCTTAATTTCCTTTGAAATTTCAACTCCGGCAAAAACTAAAAGCCCTAGGAAAAGCAACATTGGTTCCTGTTGAGTAGGCCTTCAAAGGGCTTAAACTGTGTACCACATTCAAGCCCGTTTCTTGACTAATGTCAACAAGCAATATTAATTATAGTTTGCCATTTGATGTGCATAATTGCTATGTAAGGATTTCTTCCAATAAAATAAACTCTTTATGTTACAATACAACATAGGAAATTTGTCAAACCTTAAAATTATATTTAAAAATGGCAAGCTATAAAAGTAGACAACAGAACACTAAATAGTCTCTGACCTTTCCTCAACACAATAATGCAAGGGGCTGAAAAAATAAAGATTTTACTTTTATATTTTATATCCATTTGTAGAATTAATTATCGGAACGGCAATGACCCCAGGTAAATTTCCATATACATTGTTAATATAAGTTGGCTAATGACTTCTGTTATGAGTTTTAAATTATATAAGGTAAATTATTAGTTATATATAGCTAGTAAATATACAAATCAATTTCTTGAAAATTATGAAATAAAACCACCCAATATACATATTACACAAATAGACATATTTGTATTACAATTAGCTTCAATGAATATGTTGATCAGATATGCAAATACACCTCATACCAAAATATTGACTCATCTTTATAAACTAGTGTTATCTTAATACAATATGTGAATAGAAAACTTTGTGTGCTATTGATGTAAAGAAAATAACTGATATTTTATACTTCACTATACTAACCTCAGAAACAGATTTCAATAAATTAAGAATACAAACATCCTGATTGTCAATGGGAGCCACCATTTCCTTCCAAAAAAAAACATCAGATAGTTGTTCATTTGTTTTTTTACCTATAAATTATATAAAATTAAATTAAATGTAGAATGGTCTATTAGCAATTCTAATCATAGTAAGCAACAATCATATAACAGAGTAATTGATCATGTTCTTAATTTTGTTAAACAAATTAACACACACACATTTTTGCTTTACACAATAAGTTTATTTATAGTTTGAAAAGAATAAGTCTTAAAATTCTGAATATAAGAATATATATATAATATATAAATGGATCTTCCATTCATTTTATTCAATATTCTATAAGAATAAGATACTTATTAGTTATTTACTTTGACGATAGGGAAGCGGCTGGTTGACCTAAATAGATTGATCTATGTATCGTTAATTTTTAACTTACCGTATCTTCCAATTCCTCAATTGTAAGCTCTTTCTCCGTCATTTTATAAGTAATATAAAACTTTTAATTTTACAAAAATTTACCGGAAAAAAACAAAACTATGATGTTAGAGCCTAGAGTCGAGAATCAAGCGAGCTACGAGCTCGAACGGCGGCTGGGAAATTTTCATACTGATAACTATAAAATAAAATCTGTCATACTCATAACTGTCAGTGACAACTTACTAGAAATATTGACATTTTGTCATGATACATAGTTCTACCGTCAAGACCGAAGTTCTAACCCATTATAAGCGAAAAGAACAAAAAAAAACGTTTCATCTATCAAAATATTAAGCCGTAGAACTTAACAACTCAATCCACTTAAGTAGTTAAATAAATAAGTAGTTAACTACTTAAACAAAAATTAAGCTACATATTTAAGCTATAGCATAAGCTATAAAGCTTAAAGTATTTTTAAAGCATCTTTTTCGGCAACGTAAAGGAACACTACCGAACAGAGGGTCCCGGTTTATTTATTAGTTAGTTTAGATTCCTGGTACTGTCAACTTTTTATGGTGATGGGCATATTTGTTGGATGGTATTATATACATTAATAAAATATATATGTACTTAGAAGTATAATATATTTTTATTATTATACCTATCAACTCTGTTAGAATCCATATTACAAGCTATATATAGTTTACCTTCGGATTGATGAATATGTTCGTATACGGTAACT
The DNA here is from genome assembly GCA_963693355.1 of Pontia daplidice. Classification (NCBI taxonomy): domain Eukaryota; kingdom Metazoa; phylum Arthropoda; class Insecta; order Lepidoptera; family Pieridae; genus Pontia; species Pontia daplidice. The sequence goes on from CAVNZL010000139.1 coordinate 4,911,670, forward strand.
TTTTAGTTCAGTCAATTTCGTTTTTAGAATACGACAGCGCTATATACGCAAATAATATAATAAACTAGCTGATCCGGCAAACGTTGTTTTGCCCTACATGTGATTTCTAGCCATCATCTTTTTAGTTCAATAAAAATAATTATCAGCTTTAAGTGTGCGGGGATATGTTTGTATCAAAAGCATTTTAAACAATAAAAGTATGCTTTATTTTGGTTAATAAATTAATATTTATATGATACGTTTGTCGAGTTGCCAAAGCAGTGCCATCTATTGATTACTTACTCAATCCAGTCGAAAAGTGTCGACATCTGTTAGAACCTTTTGAAGTTAACAGATAATTGTGACTGTCAATTAATTATAGACAAATAAAATAAAATTGCGACTATGATTAAAGATCTAAGCTATCCTATATATATATATATGTTACATTATAAAACTAATAATTATTATACATTAATCAAACAAATATTTCAGGTTAATGATATTAGTACAAACTTGTAGCTTGTGTATTTTTTAGCATGCATATTTTTTATATTACGAAAATAATACTAAAGGTATTTTCTTTGAAACTAGGTTGCCGAGTTTCCCCGCATTTGTCCTAGTTTCGAGGGCTTCCGGTTTCATTTGTAGACCGAGTTTTTTAAAAATAAATAAAAATAATAAGGTATAAGGTTTTGTTCTCTTATTTCAAGAATTTAAAAAGCTGATTTATACAAACAATTTGTAACAAAATTTTAATATGATTGTGTTTTGCTAAAATAGTGAATGAATAAAAAAGGTGATTTAGGAAACTGTTTTTTATTACATTGAATGTTTAAAAGATCTTGTTGATATGTCCGGCTTTCGGACTCCAAAATCCAGGGTCTTCACGCGTCTAGTCCTGTTTTCCAAATTTTAGAGATGGCAACACTATTTGAAACAAACTGCAAATGTTTATTTTTGTCATACATTTTGCACGCTATTAGAGTAAATGTACGAGGTTCGGAAGCCTAACTTTAACCGAAATTTTTATTTTGGATTTCATACTATGCTCTCAAGGATATTAATCAATTAGCCGCCCACGGGAATAATAAACCACCAAAATCTATAACTATATACATTTATTTGTCTTTATCAACATGTAAACAATCACAAGATAGTAGTGAAAGATACGGACACATATGTCGCAATGAGTGCTTTATAAATAAAAAATAAAACCAGAGATCACTTCATATTTAATGTTTAGTGAATACAATATTATTGTTATGTCTATTAGCTTACTCTTCTGTTCACAATAATATAATTGCACATAGATAAACTACTAACGTTTAAAAGTATTGGCAATACTAAAGTCCTAAATTAATGTTTATTTAAATAAAATCAAACTTTGTACAAATAAAGTCCTATAAAGCCTACATACATAGATTTAGTTAAAGAACTTAAATAGGTGATTTACATCGTATCAGAACTGTATTTAACAATTTTAGGCGTATAACAGCAAATTGTTGCAATTACGTTATTATCATACCTAGAGTACAGAGTTTCGACTGACAGACTTAGTATGTATCGATTCACGTTTGACTGTGGGCATGTTAAATAAAAATATATAATTGGTGTTAAAAAACATCTTAAACTCGGCGATTCGGTGGGTGGCCATGAAGGAACTTGTATTTATTTTTGAAAATATTGGTATTGCTAATGTATCTAAACACGTAATATGATCGCCAAAACAATTGACGTATTTATAAAATATACATGACAGATGGCGCCTCTTTTACATTTAATATATTACTATTATTAAAACAATCACATATAATACATTAGTCAATCAATAATTGTTATGAAAACAGATGTTAATATATGTTTGAGATAAGCCCACACACAAATCCTCTACAGACAGTTTTGTATAGTAAGATCTCTAAAAAAAGTATTCAAACATTTTGGATTCACACCTGTCAGTATGAATGATATTGGCGCGTAATAGTTTTGCTGCAATTTCTACCTTTTAATTAATAGTTGTAAAAAATAGTAAGTTTTTAACCGTTGGTTGGTTCATAAACCAAAAGTTTTTTTGACAAGCTTTTATTTAAAATCATTGGTATAAATTGCACACACTGCAATAGAATATTAATATCATGTTATCTACTAGAGAAAATATTAAATGTTTAATAACGTCAAATAGTTTTTATCAGATAAACTTACACGTTGTAGAACATTTTCATTACTGACCAAAAAATAATTTTAAAAAGTACAAAAAACATGTCGTACTTAAAATGTAAATTGATAAAAAAAATATCTATTCATCATTTCATTTTCAAATCGTAAACGCTAAATTTAAAAATCAAATAAAAAATGCTATATTGCATATCAGTCATTTCTAATAAACATATTACGCCTACGAATGGCATGCGAATGGCATGCGCGTGCGCAATTTTCGCTACAGAATATTTAGTGTATCGAAAACTAGTCGCACACTTGGCGTTACGTATAATTTACATTTATAGTTAGCACTCCCATCGGTTTTTAATATTATTTTTTGTATAAAATGGAAATCACTCAAACAAATAAAAAGGAGGTCCTGCATTGGAGTAAAACTATTTCAGGTATACCGAGTTGGTTGCCTGTTATTTAAGATATTAATTGCTGACGCGAGAAATGTGCTTACATCGAATAACAATAGAAAAATAATATTACGGATTCGAATTATAACTTAATAATTTGTTGTGAAGCTTCATAATGAACATATGTAAGTTACCAGAAGTCAGAAAAAAACGTAAATAATTAAAATAGGTCAATTTAAACCAATGTAAAAGGTTTCGTCTTTTTTCTGTTAGACAGAAAGTGTAACATAGACGACAGTTTACAAATTCCTATCAACATTTTTAAAAAATTTCATGAATTTATTTGGTCGAGCATAGGTTGAAATAAAATTCCACGCAATAGAAATAATAATAAAACTAAATAGTTACATAATAAATCAGCCTACTTACAATTATATCTCTACAAGCTCAATAAGAAAATTAAAATTCAGAATCCTGTTTTATGGATTTTCACCCGTCTATGCCTAGACACACATTCATAGATAACTTAATGTATAATCGAACTGAACATCAAAGTTATACAAGTTTGTTTAGCATAGTTGAAATTACCAAAAAACCTTGTACAACTGTACATAATGTCAATCCACAGATAAAGTAAACGCTCGACTATTTATTACCACAGTATACATTTAGTTCATTGCCGAGCATAGAACATGTTATTTCTAATATTATAGACGCTAACGCCTGACCAATCTGCAGCACAGACAACCCTCATATTGTAGTCTGTGGCAGACACCGCGTGGTCCCGAAACATATAAGGAACTGTAGGGGTCTATTTACTATGAGTGCGCTCATTTCATATCGGCCGTGTCAAACTTATGCTCTTTCACAGAGACTGCGTCTGAAGCGAGTGTCTCCTTCAAGTGTTCGACACAGTTCTTTGGGATTAATGTACCTTTAATGAAAATAAATTTGCAAATTAATTTACACGATGTATTAAAATTACAATTATAATGTTGTTGAATTGCATTAAAAACGCTTTATATTATTTTACCCTATAAATATTAGTGCAATAATAATTATTAATTATAGAAATTTTGTCAAATAAATATCAAAAAGTTTAAAATTTTTCAACACTTATCATCATCATCTCAGCTATCTACTCAATTTGGAATTTATACAAAGCACATTCAAATTTATAAAAAAAATTTGTTACTTTATAGCGAATAAAATTAAAATACAATACTATTTCTCATTTTAGCCCTTAGCCTGGTTATTATAATTTTTTCGTTGGGTTAATATGTAAAAAGTTCTTCATATGGGAAATGTACTCACCAACAATCTTGAGACCGTCATCAGTCTTCAACCTAACAACCTGCATCTTGTGGTGGTGGCTTCGCGCGGCCAGCGCTGCCTCTACCCTAGCCCATACCGCCAACACCGACCCCGCCAGGACGTGATATGTGCGCACGCGCAGGCCCACCTGACATACATTTGATGATAATTAGTAAGCTAAGGATCAAATTTCAGACTATAATTTATTTAATATTTTATATGAGCCACATACCTCACAGTCAGCCGCGTTTCTGCAGACGGCCTTCCAATAAGCGTGTGAGCAAACCCGTAGCGAAGCGCTATGTTGCGCCTTCCACGCCGCTTCGGCTTCTTCAGAACTCACTTTTTTGTACTTCTTTTGTATTTCGCCTAGTGTCTCCACTTTAATTTGTAGACCTGTGTTTGGCCTGAAATTTTAAAGATAGACAATATTATTATTTTTAAACCGGCTTTTATTATAATTATGATAATTATAGAAATTACTAGCATCATGCTACACAATAAAGTAATGAAAAGGTTAAAATAAATTTCCTATAAAACCTGGAATTGATGTCAAAAAACCGTACTACAAATACTTCCAACACAAATAGACTACCTGTAGAGTTGATAAGTCTTGTCTTTCTCCGGTAGGTTCCTATCCCTGCTCGAGTTAGCAGCAATGCACAAAACAGCAGTGTACTTTCCGTTTCTCGCCTGCTGCGAAAGATAAAATCCCTCGGCGCCCACACACTCTTCATGCTTTTCCATCGCATCGAACCAATCCATGCCACGCTGGAAAAACATATTAATAGTATAAAATGTTACATATATGAAGCTAAGATGTTTTTTCTTACTAATAAAGATATCATAATAATATTAATGCGAATTTTTATTCTCGTTAACGATTAGTTCTAAAACCCAACAGCAGAACTTAGAAAAGAAATATACATTTCCTATGTTGCTTTAAAGCAACTGATTTTCATCCTATTTCGGAATGACAGCTATAAAAAAAAATCGTACCATATAAAAAGCGGTTTGAGAGTATTTGTTAATAAAGTTCAAAACCCCAGTACCAATTTGGTTCATCCAGTTTGAAATGACAACTGTGGAAGGCCCAGGGACAGTTCAATATTAAATACTGCAAAAGAGGTATTTCCGAACAAATACACTTAGGGACCTTCAAGAAAAGAGCTTAGAGGCCGGAGATGGTGAGGCCTCTGGCATTGCGAGTGGCAGCGGCGGTGTCGCTTAAATCAGGTGAGCCTCCAGCCCGTTTGCCCCATGTTATAACGCATATAATAATTACCTCGCACAGCACCGTGTGCAACTCCACAGGCGCAGTTCCGGTCGCGTGTCTCCTGAGGAACGTCACGCAACGCACGCGGCGCACGCACTCGCCCGCACTGCCCAGATCCAGAATACCCATGTCGAAGCGACCACTCCGTTTTGCTGGAATCAATCAATTATTTCATTACATTAAGTATAAATTATTACAATATTATGTTGAGTAATAAATATTCGTCGTCATAGAGTATTTAAAAAATAAACTCACCTTGCTCCATGACAGCGGCGAGTGTGTCCGTAAAGTATTTGAACAGCCGATTCTGCAAGTCGACCGGCATACCCAGTATCCTATTGAGGAACTTTGACATGTTGTTGTAGTCCTGGAATTTTTTTAAATATAATAAATATGGTAATAATGCTTTATGTCGTGTTTTTGTGCAGGCACACTGTCTTGTAAACTAACTTGGTGAAATGGGTAAGCGGATATTTATTATGGGTGCTTTGACAAAGTGGTAATTGATAAATATAGAATAATTTTGGTTCCATAAGCTTACCCTGTTATCTTCGTTAAATAGTAATGTTGATATAGGCCAATGAAATACGAACCCAGGATATCCTCACCTGCTCGTCATTATGGGTGCAACAAAATTGAGCCTACCACACAGTTTTTTGACCACTTATGTTCCTTAACTGGGTCAGTTTGAGTCTAATTTAAAAGCGTAACTTTGTTATGTTTTATTTCAATGGTGACCACAACGCCAATCAGGGTCGACTTTGGTCTATTTTAGTTGAAAGGTATTTGTTATATTTTAGTTTCTTAGTATTTCTATAGGACTTTGGTAGAACGATGAATAAACGCCACTCTTCTAAATCGCCAAATTGTGCTTCTCAGCAACAATTACACCGGGAGAGTGCTCCATAATTGCTTACCTTATCCAGGGCCAGCATTCCCGGCTGATGTTCGCTATTAACAATGAGGCCGACTCCGACGAGCGCCGAGGCGAGATCCTGAAAGAAGTCCCCGCGGTAGTCACTAGGCGGCGCCACCAGTGGACTCTCGTATTTCATTATGGCCTTCATCACTGCTTCTAGTGCCGTGCGACCTAGAGAATATACGATGCTATTTTAATACAATACATTGATAGCGCAAAACATTCCAGCAGCAGTCGGCAACTGGTCATAAGGCAGGACCTATCCAAGCATGGCTTGACCTCAACCCTTTCGACTTCAAATAATCGTCAGTTTTAAAAGGGCATGGCCTTCACGCAGCAGCTATTTATTTATTTATATTCCATTTACACCGTTTAATATTTTTTTCGTTTTTCAGGTATTATTATAATAATATTGTCTTTTATTAACATAACTATTACTCATTTAAAGAAAAACACTTTGTTAACGGATTAATTTATGTATTTTACAAAATTTAAGTATGTTATATTATTTTGAAAATTTTTTCCCGTGACCACGCACGCTGTAAAGCACGGGAAACGTCGCGAAATACTTATATTTTGTAAAATACATAACTTAATCCGTTAACAATGTGTTTTTCTTTAAATCTAATAATATTACTTAACTTCATAAAAAACCTTTCTTACCATATTTATTGTCAATGTTAAATTGGCTCAGATCTCTGGTTTCCGTGGCTCGTCTATCACCATGCGTCAGCGCACCGAGTGACTCCAGCCGCTTGGCAACGGTTGATGCGAATCGACGCTCACCAGCCAAGTCGGATATTAGGAATATGTACTCTGGCGCATTCACTTGGTTCGATCTATGCGTTCGACCTAATATTTGAAATGTAATTAATTATTAACCACAAAAACTCACGTAAATAAATATACAAGGTAAGTAAATAAGAATATATTTTACACAGTCGGCTAGCTCCCAGGAGCTTTAAGCTTTAAGCTATAGGTAAACACAAGCTAACGTTTAAAGTATATAAAATTTTAAAAAATACATATTTTTTCAGCCAGATCACAGAAAACCGGACATTCTCTGTTTGAAAACAACTAGCACGCCTCATAAAATATTTAATGATCAAAGTCATCAAACCCTGCAGTGGTGAATCAAAATATTTGAAAACAAAAATGCTTACCAAACTGTTGTATCGCTCTATCAGCTGACCATGGTAATTCTAATGTTATATGTACTCTTCTCCTCTGATTTCTTGCCCTGCAATAATATATATGTCACCAAATACCCCGAAATACGAGGTCTTTGTATTTATTAACGTGTTACTGTACGTCGGGGTTTCTCAATCATAAAATTTTGTTGTTGTGATCCAAAGCAAATTATATAATTATATAGAATCTATGAAAAACATTTGTGTTCGAAGCATTTAATGTTGGTGGAACAGACGTCGACATATTATAAGTAAATCGATCAAATAGAAACGATGCGGTTTAGACCCTATATGAGTTTATCTACACATACACTTTATTACTTTGAATTAATAATTTTAGCTCACTCACGGCCTGTTTCAAATAAAATGTGAAGTTAACCAATTTGTTAAATCGTTTTCAGTTGCTGAAATTTTGATGACTAAAACTTAGTCATTTAGTTAGATATAGTGTTTAAAACCTTAAAAAAATCTATGTTGTGCTCTAAGGTGGCCGATTCGTAAATTCTGTGAGCTGACATATTGATCAATATAAAACTGTATCCATGCTTTGAGAATATAATTTGCACTTGAACAAATATTATAGATTTATCAATTATTCCAAAAGTGGGAGTAAAAGGATCAATAATAAATTGCTGTTGACGAATGCGTTAACTCGGTACATACTGGAAGTTATTTTGTCATACCTCCTGTCGCTCTGCAACGAGATACCACTAGAAGCAGCTTCAGAAATGATGGCCACATCCTTTTCGCCGTCCATGAACCGTTTTTTCTCAGCAAGATTTAGAGTTTCCAGGGGTATGTCGGCCTCCGCTCTACTCTCGTATACTATTTGACCATCCTCGGTTTGTACTACGCGACCTTTCCGACCCGTCATCTATTATGAACAAATAAAACGATGTACAAAAATTCAAGAAACAAAGTAGCTTTCGCTAAAAAGGCGAACGTTCTGAGCACGAATAGTGAAAAAGATATTACTTATGAAGTAAAAAGTATATAAAAGTATATTAAGCTATGTCTTACGAGAATATATATAATGACTAACGAGTGGAATTTTTTAATGACAGCGAACCCACAATTCAATTTCGAAATACCTGCCCCTTTAATCAATATTATAGTACCTCAGCAACATTATCAGTGCCACCCAATTCGTCAACCAGTTGGTCGAGGGTATTGGGCGGAAGACGTCGTCCAAGCCTTTCGATGTTGGCCAACAATTCCTCTTTCATACTGCAAGCGCGCTCTATCGCTGAGCGTGGCGGCGCCACTTTACGGGACGGACCTAAAAATATTGAGTCTATAAAGCACCACTGGAAAAATAATTTAAAATAAATCGACATCAAATCAAAAAAAAAAAAAAAAAAAAAAAAAGGGGGGGGGGGTTTTTTTTAAAAAAAAAAAAAAAAAAAACCCCAAAAAAAAAAAAAAAAAAAAAAAAAAGGGAAAAAAAAAAACCCCGCGGGGCCAAAAAAACAGAAAAAAAAAAAAAAAAAAAAAAATTTCATTTGGAATTCCATCCATTTCATTTTTACAGTCTGTGTTTGCGTACATTGTTTATTATTTTGGTATAAATGAGTGGTATGAGAACAGTCGCTGTGATTGCGTGACACAAAGTAGGTATGGAACCCAATGCAATTTTTAAAACTCTCCATACGCTTGGTATAAGCAAAATGTTTGTGTACCGGGCTATTAATAGGTACAATGAGACCTCCTCTATTTGTGACAAAAAAAGATCTGGCCGTCCACGTACGGAAAAGGTGGTTAAGGCAGTAAGAGAAAGAATTCGAAGAAATCCAGTTCGAAAACAAAAGATTTTATCTCGGGAGAAGAAGATAGCCCCTAGAACCATGTCGCGTATTTTAAAAGACGACTTAAGACTTTCAGCCTATAAGAAACGTACTGGTCATTTTCTAACTGATAATTTAAAAAAGAATAGGGTGCTAAAATCAAAACTATTACAGAGGCGGTACGCAAAGGGAGGTCACAGAAAAATTTTGTTTACGGATGGGAAAATCTTTACAATTGAACAACATTTTAACAAGCAAAATGACCGTATTTATGCTCAAAAATCTAAGGAAGCTTCCTAATTGGTTGAGAGAGTGCAACGTGGGTACTATGCGACGTCAGTGATGGTTTGGTTGGGTATTAGCTATGAAGCAGTGACTGAGCCATACTTTTGTTAAAAAGGTATCAAAACGTCGACACAAGTGTATCAAGATACCATTCTTGAGAAGGTAGTGAAACCCATTAACAAAACTATGTTCGATAACCAAGTGGTCAGTGGTCCTTCCAACAAGTCTCGGCACCAGCTCATAAAGCTCGCTCTACGCAGTCTTGGTTGGAAACGAACGTTTCGGACTTCATAAGAGCTGAAGATTGGCCATCGTCTAGTCCCGATCTTATTCCGCTGGATTACGATTTATGGTCAGGCTTTTAGGTTACGTTCAGGTTACGATGCTTGAGGAATTTTCCCATGGAAAGAGTGGGCTTCTATTGATATCTGGCCTCAACGTTCAAAGACTGTATTGCAGCCACTGAAGGGTCCACTTTGAATAAACTTTTCATATTATAAATACCTTTTTATTTATGAATAAAAGTAACCGTAAAAGAAATAAATTTTATTTGCAATAGAAAAAAAATATTTTTCTTTGTATCAGTATTTATGGCATGTCTAAGTATTATACGAATATCTTATATTACACATATGGCAACAGAGTACAAGCACAAAGAGAGAAATATAAATCCAACATTTACTACAAAAACGATATCATTAATTCTAGGATGCAATTCAATACGATTGAACTAAAACAAACATCGTTCAATAAATAATGATGTTTATTAAGCCGGGAGGCGGCACAAAGGGCCTTCAAAATTAATAGAGACGCAGACACGTGTATTGGGACTTTCGGAGAACCGGGAACGATCGATGCAGCCGGCCTGCAGCCCGGGATAGGGCTGCCAAAATGATTTCTAATGAAACACATAGTTGCACTAAGAGAACTCAACAATTAGGTGTCTTGCAATAGCATCCCTAGAAAAATAAAAAATAAAAAAAAATACGGCTGCCGCTTTCAGTTGGCTTATTATATGCTGTGGCGGTGAAATGTATGATAAAGAAGACATAAAATAAGATTATATAAATCTATTTATTTTAGTCACCTAAAATTTTCCCCACAGGTATTTTCAGGCTCACCTGGTACAAGCGTACTATCACTTAACATATGTCACAGGACTAATCATCATTGCTAATCATATCTATGCAATATTATATATACAAAATATTTTAATTGATATTCCGGTACGTGTTTATATAAAAAAATAATTTTAAATATTATATTTTGTGAAAGAGATTGAATTTGAGCATTATAAAACTCAACCCTAACACCTGGAATACGTAGGATCATTCAATTTGTTTCATCGAATTGCTTAATACTAAAAGTACGTGGAGTGCATGTTAGTACACAAAAGGGCTACGAATAAAAAGGGCTAGGTGGCATGATTTAAATTGAAATAATTAACTGGCAATATATCTATGCATTTTGTTTAATTTTATTTTTTTAATATCTCAAAGTTTATTACACAATAAATTGCAACATGCGAGAAAATTCCTCAAATTTCCGTTTTCATAGAGTAAATCATACTTTCGTTTTTACAGCACTTACCTGCGTAGTATAAGAATCAATTAAGACCTTTTTACAAAAACATAACAAAGATGATAAACATTCGCAAAAGACTCTTGAGAAATATTGATGAAAATATATTTTCCGCTCATCCGTCCTTGAGACACGAGGCACCTGTTGCTAGGTTTCCACCTCGCTTTATTGTGAGTTTATGTCGAGCTTAGTAGCGTAGACATCGACAAGACATCGATTTTATTCTTAAATTATACTTCAAATCAATCTAATTGCAATCTTTTAACAAAATACTATTTCTTCTTTTTACTTATTTCGGACACATGAGAACTTTAGTCAAAATAATGTTCCATCAGATTGATTTATTTTTTATGTATTATGGAATTCAAAAGAGAGGTATTCCACATAATAAATATATTCAAAACTCAGAAAGTCTCAATAGCTGGATATTTATCCTTATCGCTTATGTCGCATGACAAAAGATTCTATAAATATAGTTTATGAATAACAACGTGACTTTCCACTTTTGTAGACGCCAACGTATTGAAAAATTGTATTGAACACCGAGTTACGTTATATAATGGTTGCCAAGGATGCGAGATACCGAAATGGTAACTTTTGTTGAGATCTGGAAAATTCTTTGGGATTGGGAAACCGCTTTCAATATTTTTACTGACAAAGGGCTTTATGTAATATATTTCAAGCGGATCATAATTATTCAGTTGGTGCCATGATCACCATACCGGACTGCCGAACAGAGGGTCCCGGGTTCGATTCCCCGGTACACTCAACATTTATATTAAACATAAATTTTGGTTGTTTCCTGGGTGTTATTGTACATAATTTTTTAAGTGTTTATAAAAATATGCATGTATTTCTCAATTTTGATAGCACTCATAATACAGCTATTATATTACAAATTATATAGTAAATAGCCCCAAAGTAAAAGCTCATTTGGACTTTTACTTCACATACAGAGTAGATACAAATTTATCAAATACCTAACATTATATCCTACACTATTCAGTCCGAAGATTTCCCGATTTACATTGTTAGAAATTGTTAATGCTTTTGGTGGTATATTGAATGTCGTGGCGTACTCAAGCGATTATGGTTTCAATAGCGATAAAAGCTCTTTCTATAGGATTTATTGTTAGTTTGTTCCTGATAAAATTTATAGCGAAACAATTGGACCGTTAAAAATTACCGTTATTGCAATTATATAATACCATAGCTACCTAGATATAGACCGTTGGTGCCAACAGGAGTCCCAGTAAGGCTCTGTCCACTATTCGTTTTCACGGTAACAGTCGGCGCAGTGTTCTTTTTCTCAAACATTGTTTCGATCTTGTCCTGTGTCGTGTTCTTCTTTTTCGGTGCTACCTTCTTCTTTTTCGTTTGTTTCTTTTTTCGGTTCACCCAAGGTTCTGCCGGCAACATTTAGTTATTTGTTTAGACACATAATGTAGTGTGAAGTGTAGGCTAGCGATCGTATTCTTTCAATAATGTATAAACAACAATGGATTCCTTAACAAAAAATACTAGTATTTTTATAATTATATTTTTTATATAACCATATACAAACTTAAATAGTGAAAGACAAAGAAATCGCATAATACAATATATATAGATAATAGTATATATGCGGGAGCTATTCTAATATTGTGCTGTAATCATATTTTTTACAATACAACTCTGCATTGAACGTAAATAATTGCATTGGCTTTATTTATTGATTGCTACCAAACCTAAAATATTTATATGCTTAAAATATGACACATTACGATTCAATTACCATTATTGTTCAATGAAATAAATACCCTTTGACAATATTTATTATTCATGGACAAATTATGACGCTCACTGAAATATAATTTTAGTCTATAAATAGCGAAAGCCCCGAAGCGAACTCGTTGTAGGGATGTTGCTAATAATTCACATCGCAAAATGGAAGATTAGTTTACTGCGAATCCGTTTAAGTATTGATCTTGAACACGGGGAATTAATTCTAGGAGCGGAAAATAGATTCTTAATTGGACTCAACAACATTCTAAAGAGCTTTTTATTCGTAGCTACTTGAAAGCACCTTGTTTGTGCTTTTTAATAAAATATTTTTGTTGTTCTATCAACGATGAAAGGAAACTATTATGACACTTTTAATAGAGATCCTAGGTAATTTGCTATTAAATCAATAACTAATTTTAGTTTTTTAATCCAAAAACCAAACTATTTATTGTGCCCTGATTGATTTTCTTACGAAACTTTATTTTACTAATATCATTTTTACAACAGAATATAATATAGGTTATACAAAAATCAAGCCCTAATGTGTTCAAATGGGGGATGACGCGCACGGGGTTAAATGCGGTGGAAACCACGACCCATTATAAATAATACTCACCGTCGTCAATATCGCTCCCACTAAACTGGAAAGGGTTAGAGTCACTCAAATCTGAATCTGATACGCGTCTCTCTTCATCCGAATCTGGTTCTAGGTCCAATTCGTCTTCAGAGCCGCGGAAGAATTCATCGCTGGATGAGCCGCCACGTGCTCGCTTGGCCGCCATGTTTGCTTGTTGCCTTGACGTTACTGTCAATAATGTCTTCGTTATTACGTAGTAATTATCGCAAGGAGTAGGTGTGCTATTTTTCATAACATAATTCCAATAATTTTGTATATTTGTAGTGTTTACTACACTTCACACATTTCAGTGTCTTAAGCTAATATACAAAGAAAGCAATCAGTTTGATTTTAAATTTGATAAGTTTACTTCTGTTTCCAGACACGTGTGTTAATTTAAGCAAGAATATATATTTGTGGGTATGCACCATATCGAGGTATGTTTTTGTAGTATGCGTCAGCTGTGATTCACTGCCTCCAACCGTCACATAGAAGTTGAACCATATTCTATTGGTATTAAATTTAAATCCCAGTAGGTTCTCCTACAGTACAAATTGAGACTAATATACATTACATATTTTAAAGTAAAAACTGAATACATTTAGACTTGGCATTTTGCAAATTTACGACATATAAATTAATAAATGGGTAAAAAAATTCAGTGATTTCCACACAATAATTTCACATTTAAAAAGTAAGCTCCAGTGAATTGCTACTTATTTTTACATCCAAATATAGTAATTTACATAAATATACTAATATCATTTGCTCAGTGGCCAATAGCGCTCAGTGAAGCACCAGCACATCAAAAGACTGCTAAGGTTTCAAGAAATTTCAACATAATTTGAACGAAATTAAATACCTAAGAATGTCACAGTATTTCACTTAATTTCTTTTCAGAGGTTGGTTATTACGGTTAAAAAATAAAGCTTTTTCTAAACATATTGAGTTATCTTAATGTCAATGTTTGAAAAAAAAAATGTATAATAAAGGAAATCTTGTAGACCTATGTAGACATATTGAGAATCTTTTCTGACAGACGAAAAAAAAATTACGTTAACTTTTTCGAAAATATCTTATCCTTACGAAACATATCGACAAAATTTAATAAAAAATAAGTTTATGGTATTTCAATACATAAAACATCTTACCGTACGTACTGCGTAAATTTTTCTGTCGACGAAATATTTTAAACATTTGAAATCGAAACTATAGCACACATTAAACTCAGATAGAGAGACAGCATGGTAAGGTATCGCCGTTTATTAATTAACTTTTTATTCATATAGAATTCATTTATTCGCTTTATTGCCTAGCCCAACATAAAAATGGTTCCAAATCAAATAGTGCTTTGGGAAATATTATTTTCTATCTAACTGTTTTGTTATTTATGTAGTGTTTTTTACACTTACGTTTCCTCTTGGATGTGTTAGCGTCATCGTCGATACCATTCTTGCCATTGGTGACAGCTGGCAGTGTGATTAGCGGTGCTTTCTTCGGTTCCAAACCCAGCAACCTGTTGATTCGCTCACGGTCCGGAGCTGGGAAATGCTTCTCGACCAATGTTTGGAACACTCCTCTGTTGAACGTATGGTTTTTATACAACGAGCTTTTGACAAAATTTTAACTTCATAAATAGATTTTAAAATTTTAAATGGTATATCTACCAAGTAGTTTAATAAAACTATTAAATATGGAGAAATTGTTTTATTAAACTAGCTTATTATATCACTTTACTTTGGTACTACGAATTATGTTTTGTTACCAAAAAATAATATAAATTCTTAATAATCGCTGTACGTATTCCTTTAACTTACACACACTCAAGAGAGAAAGCAATTAATAAAACCAGTGAGTCGAATCTCATTAAATCTTTAAACTACTAAAATATATATAGTAAATACACGGCAGCGATTGGAAAAATACAAAGTGCAAAGATATACTCCAAATGTCAATCATTTGCTTTAATACAGGATGTATATTATTCTACGATAATAAAGGAACCTTGAATATAAAAACTTGATTTACGTCATATGTGACAATGGAAACAATAAAGCACTCATCGGGAAAAATAAAACATTACTCACAGAAACTTTTGAGGGGTCAATATTATATTATTAAGATTATCTATTTACGCAAATATTTTCGAAAATATAAATATTTACAAAACCTCATTTAATAATACACAGGACAGTAAGTCATATATAATATTATTTAAATATCGAATTAATTAAAGGCATTCTCATTGATCAACATGTCATATAATTACAGCATAAATATTTACAAGTAAACATATACTTGTTGCCACGGGAGATGTGACAGACTTATGTAAGGCTCTCTCCCCGCGGCCCGGCGACCAGGGCTAGACAAGCATGCGCGATGCACGCACTGTATCATCGATTGCACTTCGTTTGCACAGATGTAAGAACTGCACTAAGCTTTCTGACGCGACGCGAGGCGCTCACACCACCTGAGCGGCCACCATCCGTCAACTTGACGTTTAAACTTTAAAAATGTTTACCGAGGAACAACTTAAAACGTATCTGGAGAATATCTCGCCGAATCGAGAATTCATCAGATTTGAATTTTCAAGTGCCGAGAAGTTTATAATACGAATAAAATGCGACATAGACAAAAATAAACCGATGGAATTCTACAACGGCTACATAGAGAAGTGGATTAAAAGTTTCTCCAAGTTTACCGCCACAATATGGGCGCCTCGAAGTTCGTACTTTAAGATAAAAACACTGCTACTTCAGAAGAATTTTGATTGTATACCCATCGATTATACTAAGAACAAGGACGATGAATCTAAAACCGCGTGCAAGGCGCAAATCGAATTTAAGGTAAAGTTAATTAATGGGAACACTGATTTAAATTTATTTATTACTATAGACTTCGACCACTCTCATAACGTTTATACAACACCAGCCACATCCTTCGTCGAGACAATGTCTGATACTGATAAGCTTTTTTTTGAATATTTTGATAACGGCTTCAACGCGACTACATCGAAAACCTATCACGAATTATCACTGATCGAAAAGTATGGTACAAGATGCTCTCAATACCTTGCAGACGAAGAAATAAATCCAAGCATCGAGCATATTAAATTTTTGATTGATAAGATGCAAAGCAAGGAAATAAAGCGCAGTTTTAGCGATACACTTGAGGCTAAGAAGGCTTACATCAACGACTCTGGGGGCACCCTAATGTACACAGAAAGGCCCGAAATCGTCGTCATAATAACGCCGCTGATGAAAAAAATAATAATGAATAACAGCCTCGACTGTGTGCTAGTAGATAGTAGTGTTGTGAAAATTGGGTTGGTTGTGACATTTTTTTTTATTTCCAATAAAATTGGAGCTCTGCCTATTGCTTGCGTTTTACACACAACAGCGTCCGAGTCCAATTTCAAAGAAGCATTTAATGTACTAAAATTCACCATAAATACAATAATCAAGAACTTTAAGCCCAAAATATTTATCGTCAATGATATGGTGGAACAGAAAACTGCATTATCCACCTATTTTGCGGGCACAAAACTTATTGCATCACGTTGGTCGATTTGTAGTGAGATTTGGAAATGGCTTTGCAGCGACGATCTCAAGATCGACCACCGCAGGAGACACTCGCTCATGTTCCTCTTCAAATCCTTGATATATGCCAGTGCTGATACTGCACACGCTCATTACACTAAATTATTGGTGAGTGATTATTTTGATTCTAAGATAAGGTTGCGTGAATATATTGACTATCTCTGGGGACGGTCAAACGAATGGATTGTTAAAGACGAGTTCCAACTTCACCCTTTGACCGAAATATCAATTCGACTTTTAAAGGAATTTATGTTGCGAAAATGTAGATTTTTTAATATAATTATGATGATCGAAGTCGTCTCTAAGCTGTTGGAAAATCACCTGAAAACATTGATCAACACATACATTGATGGGATGCCGAAAATACTAAATTACACCAAATTCTTTCACCGATCCTACTCTGCTCGTTCAAATGAGGAATTTATGCAGATTCGTTTAAACGAATATATGGTTCAGTATCAGTCATCGCCTAACTTATACTACCATGTCAAAACGGACACAATTTGTTGTGATTGTGCTATCGGAAAGCAAGGACGACTGTGTGACCACCTCGGGATCATATTTAATAAAGGTTCTGTTAGAATGCTGAAAATTCCTCTCTTGACAAACATAGAAGTTGACATATTAATGAAATTTATCGGCCTACATAATGACAATAATATAAAATGTGAAGTATTGGAAGATGAAGAATACACAGAGCCTATAGAAGGTGCTACAAATTTAGAGGATAATACAGTGTATCTAAACAAGTACCAGAGGGATTGCGTGGGCGTCGGAGAAGCAGACACTAAAGAGGACCAATCGGAATGCGAAGATGTTAAACCGCCACATTTTTATGTGCTGAAGCAAATTAAAAATAATAATATTAAACCTGTAAAGAAAGCTCCAGATATAGTTCAACTAATAGTATCCGACAAACTAAATA
This sequence comes from Pontia daplidice, assembly GCA_963693355.1. Classification (NCBI taxonomy): domain Eukaryota; kingdom Metazoa; phylum Arthropoda; class Insecta; order Lepidoptera; family Pieridae; genus Pontia; species Pontia daplidice. Next base: position 4,929,463 of record CAVNZL010000139.1, read on the forward strand.
ATAACGAATCAAAACACACTGTTATTAAACGCAAGATCAGCCCTATAGAGTTGTACATGAAATCGCTTAAAAACTTAAATGAACAGTATAAAACGTTGATGAATTATTTGCAAAACAATCCGAATGCTTCGAATATAGCAGCGATTGAGCGCATATCTAAGGAGTTGGCCAAAGTTAAACCGCAAATTAATGTTGAGAGTATTACTTCAGATGTTATTAAATACAAGAAAAAGAAGCCTAACGATTAAATCGTTATATTTTTAAGATATGAATATATAACAAATATTGGTGTTTGTTTTCTAAATGTATTTTTTTACTGTGTACTGTTTATGCCTTTGACAAAAATTGTTTAAACTAACTGTTTTATATCAAACTATTTATAAAAATGTCAATGTGTAAGCTCAAGCTCAAATGTCACACGAAATATGTGAGGTACGTGGAAATACTTTCAATGTTTTGAACCGTCCTAGGCATAATTTCAATCTGAATGTTGTTGATGATGTTATTTTTGGTGGAAATAAATGTATAAAAAACTATATTGTTTCATTTCAAGAGCCTTTTGATTTTACCTATTCAATTTAAACAAATCTTAAGTTTACTGTGGGCTACTTAAAACACTTGGTGGCATATTTTTAAAACTCGTAGTAACAGTAGTCTATTTCAATTTTAAAACTCCGGCACAGATGGCGTTGCTTCTGTGTGCAATTGAAAAATAATCAGTTGGCCAATAGATGGCACTTCTTTAAATATACTTAACAATCGCCTGAAAGCTGTATTTTTAAAAAGCCGTCTCATTATAAAACGTCTAGTTCTAGTATAGCGGTATTTGTTACCATGGTTACCATTATGTTTGTATGAATCATACTATAATGGTAACAAACACGTAATAATGAACAACGATTTATTATAAGGCAGTGTTCAATGAAATTTTCTTATCGCAAGAGACGCATCAAGCAACCATGTCTTAATACTTCCAAAATTTCATTCCGAAATCTTTAAATTTCCAAAAATGGTTATGCTATCGCAACGCCTAAAGTCATAATATCGAACATCTTAAAATATATTCAGATAAGCGCAAAGCTAACAAGAGTGCACGAATTTGTAAAATATAATATAACCTTATTGTTGATGATGCAATCCCCAGTATCTTTCCAGAGGAAATTTTACATATCATGAATACAACACGTGCAAAGGTTACATTAGCAAATTAAATTTTACAGTATGAAAATACACCTGGGTGTTGTAGGTTACGTACATTTACGGCATTAAGTAAGGATTCAGCCTTTCATACAACTTTTTAACCGTTGTCCTTTTTATTATTAGTAGTGATTGTTAAAAATCAATTCTCTAACCGTTATTTATATTTCATGTAATGAGTAAATTGATGAGTAAATTTATTTCTTTATTTCTCAAATCTACCAAATAACCATTAAGTACATCCTATTCAACTGCACAAGACAATATTTAAATTATTGCAAACCTTGACTAATATAAACACATTACTGTGCGAACAAAAACGCATGAATAAATCATGAACGAACGATGCAAAAAATATTAAAAAATAGATATTGCGCGTTTGGTCTTGGTGCTAATTCAGGTGTATAAATTTTTCATCCTTCAAGTCATGTTAAATTGAACAAATCGTAGCAGTAACGACTGTTCTGTGTACATAGCACCAAGGCGACACAGAATAATCTAAACCGTAGGACATAAACGTCAAATGAGGCCAATAAAATTATACATAGTGGGTAGCAAACATTCAAACAAAATAGCTGAACTATCGGTAGATGTTAACTAAGGCAATAATGAAGAGCATAGGAATTACTCACTTGGCGGTCGACACAAAGTCGCTCAGCTCGCCGTCGTCTCGTTCGAGCTGCTCCAACGTTCGCGCTTCGCCAGTGGACTGGAGACCGATCACCACACACTTGCCGCATTTAACCGCTTCTCGGGCCGTTATAACCGCATGGTTCACCTTTAACAAGTTCATAAGTTTAATTAACATTTTCCATTTCATTGGACAATAGAGTCAGTCCGTTTTTTTAATTGCGACAAATAAACAAACTGTTTCAATATTTCTTTCACGTTTTAAAAAAATTAAACAAGTTTTGATCTAAACATAACAGTAATTATACGGCATTATTACCTTTGAAGCAATACAGAGGTACTTGAAAAACCTCTGGTGTGCAGACCAGAACTGTCCCCACATTGTCTTCTTCATTCGGGCTTCAGCATCTATCAGCTCTGCTGCCTCCGTAAAACGCTGCATTGCTTCTACCCACTGTAACACACTTATATTATACGATTTGTTTCACCAAAATTAATTTAGAGATTATATAATCTTCCTGTATTAATTAATCCTGAGAGAATCCTATAATTGCAAAAAATCTTGAAATTTTCAATTCAAACTAGGAGACCCTGAGCATAGCGCGTTCAGAAAACGACAATGAGCTAAACAAATTTAGCACAGTAAACTAGACTACTTTGTGTAGCTAACTTTCAAAATAATACTATTAAAATAAAATAAAAAATGTGAATAGGTACTTGGAACACAAATACTGTTTAATTTACGCTTGTATCACACATTTAACACAATATTTACCGTTAAACTTAAATTTAAAAAAAAAAACCATATTTATGTCAAGGAATAGAGAGTATCTGATTTATCAAGTCTGCGTTCGTTTAGTAATCAGGAAACAACGAACTCGCTGGGTTCATCGTACATACGTCCGCGACACTGAGAATAATATATTCATCAGAGGCCCATCAATTTATTCATCTTCGCGACTTGTTATATTGTTTTATCAAGTTGAAATGTTATCCTTTCCTTTTTATTGTTTGACTCTTTTTTACACAGGCCTTCCATGTAACATAGATATAAAAACAGGGTGAAGGGAAAACAAATACAAAAAATATATATATATATATATATATGTCAAATTGATATTAATTTAGAAGTGTTTCAGAAACCGGATTACGGTATCAGAAGTAGGAAGACCCTTCAAGAAATACTCACCAATGCGACTGCTTTATCATATGTCTCCTTGAAAGATTCGCATAGCGGCACCTCTTCAATCTTGAACGACACCCCGTGGAAGGAGAGTTGTCTTGCGATGTACATGCCCCTCATTTTCATGTCCATTGCCACTATCTCCATAGCACCCACCCCGCTGGAAAGTTATCGATGTATACTTGAACAATACAAATTTAATTACACACCGAATCAAAACCTGAGTCGTGGTCTACATGCATGATATATTTGGTTTACATTGACTATATTTTTGCGGTTGCTTTTTCATTAAAAGAAATTATTCCTTACTAAGAAAAATCCAGCAAAATAGACAAATAAATCTTAAATCTCAAAAGTTTACAAATGGGGAATTTTCTGAAACACCATCATGTGAAACTAGTAGGAATACCGGCACCGCACTTCTTTGTGAGTTTGATTAAAATTGAATACACAGTTTTTTGAGTTATTATAATTGAGTTACATTCACTTACCGTTTCTCAACAGCATTGATAAAGTCCATAAATGTAGGGAATGGCGTCCCCTCTCCCCAAATGCCCAGACGGACCATATACGCCATATTCCTTGGCTCCGAGGCCCCAGTGGCTGAAGCATACACCACCCTGGCTTTCGGCAATTTGTTCTGCAGTTCCAACGCCGTTAAACCTGTCTTAGTCGCTTTGCCAGACCCGACGGGACAGAGATTCTTTGCTTTGTGACATTCGTCAAATACAATCTGGTTGATAAGTTACGGATTTTTATATAAAAATGTTAATTGTCTTCGATTTACGGGAGTGTACACACCTAAACTTATCCAAACATGGATTTAACGAGACTCGCGTTTGATTTTTTTTTTCACTTTGATTAAAAAGAATAGCCATTATTTTAGTAAATATTTAAGAAATCCAAATGTGCACCCACCGAGCAGTGTCCAAGTTACATTCTGGTACGGTCAGCATTTGTGTGACAATCATATTCGTTGAATGTGATCGGGGTGCTATATAATATACGTTTTTATAATAAGTTCTTGTTAATCAACTGTATAAGCACCCATAAGCTTACCCTAAAAGAGGATGTATAAAATAGGACACGTATATTTTTTTAGTATTAAGAAAGGATACAAGTCCGTCAAAATCTTCCCCACACCACTGCAACAGCTGCTTTAGTCTGGTGCGGTATTTCGTGTTTGCGTGCGTCTCTCCAATAAGCGCCGAATACGTACAAAACACCACGCCCTTTTTAACGTTGCCGTTTACGCCAGATGATATTTTAGCGTACTTGAACTGAAATTATATGATCAATTATTAGTGAATTCCGCCGACAACTTTCTATTAAGGCATTCATGACCGGGTTCAAACTTCGCTTGTGCAAGTGGTTTTTTTTTACAATGAACTCTTGGACGTTCTGTTGTCTCTTCATTAAAGAAAGTGAAAGAAAATATAAGTAGAACATTATTGTTTACTCACTTAATGTTATTGTAATATCCAGGATGTAAATAACATACCTTACTAAGTGAATGCACTTCAATGTAGGAAGCACCGATATCCCTAAGATCTCTTTCCGCATCGTACTTAAGATCGTTGGACACAGAGACCCAAATGGCTCGCTTCCGCCCACGAAGGAAGTTTTCAAATATAATTCCGGCTATGGTACGACCTTTGCCCACACCAGCACCGTCACCTATAAAATAAGTAAGTAAGAATCCGGCTCGAAGGATCGAATTGGATACAATTAAATGTAATAAGGTAGAACCTCATAAATATACCAGCAGATAGGCAGATTAAAATGTATAATCATCATCAAACTAACCAATAAGAAACCCAGCACGCGTGCCATCTGGTAACATGTGTTCATGTGCCTGTGACGCATACACGACCGCTTCGAGTTGCAAGGCGGATAATAGACCGCCACGGATCGTCTCATCGGGTAATTGTGGCTTGTAAGTGACGTCGACCGGTTCTACGGACGACAGTGACGCCGTTTCGACAACTGGATCTGGATGCTTGCGGCCAAGCTTCACTACAAATTTATCGGAAAATTATTAACTCTATTGAGAATTTTTAAACTGCGTTGGGTCAAATGAAGAAAAAATATTTAAAAAGGAAGACCAAGATTATTAACATAACTATTACTCATTTAAAGAAAAACACTTTGTTTACGGAAAAACACTTAGTTAACAAGTGTTTTTCTTTAAAAGACCAAGATAAACAAAAAAATTAAAAATTTAAAAAAAATTAATTCCTTTTGACATTACGTTCATATGAGATATGACAGCAAAAATGGAAATAACTAAAGAAACTTTATAACTTAATAAGACCGACAGGAAAAACTCTCTTTATACTTGTAGTAAAAAACCGGGAGAGTGCGAGTAGGTCTCGCGCACAATGGTTCCGTGCCATCTATGGAAAAAATTCTTTTGTATGAACCTTTAATTATGGAGTTTTCAGCGGCGACAGAAAACATCATTTGTGAACTTTCAATCGTCTATAATAGTTAATTATTATAATTGATGGTGATAAACCGACAACAAAGCTTCAGTAAGAAACTCTTATCTCACACTCACATTTAGTAGGCATATAGTCAGCGTAAGTCTCCGCAACACCCATCTCTTCGTCATCAACTTCTTCTTCATCACCGCCAGGTCCCTGAAAAAATATATACATTAATCTGGTTTGAGAATATTTTGAAATACATTTTTTTTCTATTTTAACTTATATCAAGCTACAAATGACAGTAAGTTAATCCGTTTGAACAGGACTAATTTCTACTATACCATAATGAATATATTGAAGACTACATTTTATATTTATTATAAAAACGTATAAATAAGTTTACCTTATCAACTGGCCATGTGGGTTTATTTAGCCAAGGCGTTCCCAGTCCTAACATATTTGCCAACGGAGCGCCCATCCCAGACGTCAAAATCTGGTTCAAGTTTTGTAGAAGGTATGCATTCATGCCTTGCATTCCCGCCATTTCCACTGTTGTTAGTAAAATAAATAGAATTATTAATAATTTGATAATTCTCAATTATCTTATATCCGCATTATCCCTAATAATAAGAACAAGCTAATCACATCATATTGACAAACGTGCATCACAGTTAGAAGTCAATTATACACAAAGAAACAAAAGAGTTCTTTACTGTAAGTAAACTTACCAGATTTAGTTTTAATTCACTATGAATAATTCCCGTTTCTTTAAAAGTAGATTTTTACATAAAAACTATATTCCAGAAAGCCATGCAAATGCTTGCATTAAGAATTTAGTACTGTAGTTATATTAAGGTAAACCCTGAGTCACATGATAACTATATTTATTTTCCAAAAGGTGTTGTCTGTTGTGGACATAATTCGATTAAGGAAGTTGTCTTTTTATATTTAGCATGTACAACTTGTGACATCAAATGCCGTTATCAAGGTTAGGTATGTCAGTTATAGAAATGTTGTTTACCATATAATTGTTTGAAAAAGGATTGCCAGAATGCACAAGAAAAATTTAATGCATATTGAAATCAAATTATGATGGACTTGGCTTTGATTAAAGCACTTAATTACATAAATTATTTGAGGCTATGCTACTTATGCTGAAGTATAAAAAATTCCTATGCATTTATACAAACATATAATCATTCATATAAAATACGTCTCACTTTCAAAGTATTGTAAAAAGTATTTACATAAACTTCTCCACCACATGTGAAAATATAAATATTTTTATCACAGCTTACTTTATCTGGCAAACCTTACTAACTACTGCTACAATAAGAGTTACTCACTCTGTGCGAGCAACGAGGCCGCATTGAAGGTGGACGTACCGGGCATTCCCGCAGCTAATAACATTAATTTGCATTACATTGGGATATCCAAATCAAAAGTTGCTTTTACTCAATAAGTATTAGGATAGATTGCTAATAATTAGCATATGAGGCTTTGAGAAAACATTATGAAATACAGATGACAGAAAATAACATTTTTCGTCTCGAAGTTCTGTATCATCTGTAGTGAATAAAAATCATTTACATCATATTTTGAATTGGATCTGAATTTATGCAGTGTATAAAGAGTCGTATTTTACTGTACTTAAAAATAAAAAACGGAACAAATTAAACTGAGATAGTAATATAGTAAGTAATTTAGACCAATAATTGTTATGTACTTTTGGCTGATATCTTTACTGATAATAAATAATATTATATCAGATTTTATAATATACAGTTTCACATGTAAAACATACCTATGTATATATAATGTATTCTTACCTCCTCTTCCAAGTCCTACATTGATGGGTTTAGTGAGTGAGTTGGCAGGTATCCTTATGGGTTTCACATTTGACGCCTGGCCAAATGCCAATCCAGATGGCGCTGAAATTAATTATATTTGCATTTACATATCAATTCAAACTTACTGAAGAATACAACACAGCTAAATGAAAAATAGTTATATTTTTTGATTAGGCTTGCCCCTTGGGAATTTATACATAATTTCTTTAAGTTTCTTCCTAATTTTTATTGTGAGAAACTTACCCCATAAAATTTTGTTAAGCAATGAAATAAAAGCTCACCAGCAAGAGGATTTGTGGTAGGTCTAACAATGACTGGTGGCGTTGGCTTCTTGTCTCCAATGCGCGCTGCAGCCGCCAAAGTTTTTCCACCACCTTAAACACAAAAGTCAATTACTGCTGTTTCTATTTTCTTATATATTGTTGCACAATACAAACTTGCTTTATATAAAATTATGTAGCTTAAATACAAAGTTTGACAGATTTTTTATAAGTTGCGCAAGAATGGGAAGCTCATAACGGAAAATAGTTATTGATTATTGAAATTATAGTATTTATATTAATATTTAATGAAAGAGTATATATGTAATATGAAAACTTTTAACATTAAAGTAGCAATTTCATTTCACTAAAATGTAGATTAATCCAAAAAGTTACAGTTGACACAATCCTTAAATAATTTGTATCAAGCTTTTTGAAATGACAAGGATGTATAAATATAATCATGAATATTTTTTAAATATGACATATTATTTATGAAAACAAAAATTTAATTTACCAGGGACTTCTAAGTTGTCTGGATCCTCATCATCGTCAAAATCAGAGTCATCATCGGATGGAGGGTTATCAAAAGCTCGTTTCGACTGAAAGATAAATATAACATTTCAGAATAGTCAATAACAGCAAGTCAGAGAACTGTTACTTCCGCTTCTGCATTAAAGAAGGGATAATTATAATTTCATCATGTTTTCACAGATTTGTGTCCCTTTGCAGTGTTTGAGTGTTTTGCAAATGGTAATTCAAGTGTTTTTCTATTCCTTTTGTTACCTCTTTATGAAAGAATATAATATTTCTTTAGTCACAACCCCAGTGGAAATTTGAGGGTAGTGCAAGTATACTGCAAAATTATGCAACACAAAAAAAATTATCAACAGTTAAGCAGTTGCTTTAATCATATCTTCTGATTACATATGGTATAATGTATAAAGGTTAAGGCTTTATTTTGAAATGAATAGACTTCTTAGACTTCACATTTTTGTTGAGTAGAACTAGAGTAAAACTTACTAAATTGTAAGAATCCAAATGGACCGTAAAAACAAGTTAAGAGCTTTATACCTAACAACAATAGATATAGGGTTTGTTTATTTAAGAATACAGCACAAAAATAACCCAATAGGTTACAAAAAAAAATATATGTTATTTGTATAATAGATAATTAATATTTAAGCATTTATGATGTCTTTCCAGAAAGCAAACTATAAATTAACAAGGATATTACAATATAATGTAAATAAAAGAATAACAAAACTATAAAGGAAACTAGGCATGTGTTTAACATTTAAGTAAGTATACTTTTCTATAACTCAGCTTCAATCTTCAGCCATACTCTTGTAGTTACATAACTGATAACATGGTTTATTTCTCATTTTACTACCATTTCAATATCAAACTTATCGAAATTTTATGATTTAAGGCTGCTATGAAAAGTGCACCTTACTGCACAATCAACAAAGAATATATCCAAAAGTTATGATATTTAAGCATTATTTTTACGTTTCTTCATTTAAAAACAAATCCTTAATCGATTAAATCAAATACAAAGAATAGAAACAAACAAGAATGCGTCTTTACCGCATTGCACTACTGTAATTCATAGTCAGTCTTGAGTGCAGTTATTAGGATATATTCTAGAACCTAGACCTAGAACCTTCCAAGAAAATCGATACAGCCACACCCTTATTGCATAATTAATGTGTAAGGATCTAAACCATCATCAAATTCTCAAAGAAATTAAAAGATTTTCAACACATGTGAAACCACCATCACCTCATGACAATTTTTTTTGGTTATAAGCTCGAAAACAAGAAAAAAATAATAAATGACACTACTTTTATTTTCATTATAAAGAAGCCTGTTTAAAATGCTTTCGTATACTATAGAAATCACTATAAAACCTCCCAATAATACACTATATTCCTGATCATGAACAATGTAAAGTTTGTAAAAAATGTATCAAAACAAAAAACTATCATTACCATTTTTATTTTGGAATTAATTGGAATAAGCCTAAAAGGCCGTTTTTTTAAAAGATCTTGGTATCAACTAAATTTGAAATATTAAACAAATCACTAGCACAAAATTTAATACGAAAAGGACACTTATTCACACGTTATAAAAAATAAGACGACCCGACGGCGGTCAATGCTTCCGCCATATTAAAAAAAATGTCAAAGTTTAAAGAATATCATTCAGTTTGATAATCGGATACACCGTATGGCATATTAACAATATTTAAACGATTTATAAAACGCCAAATCATTATTTCAATAATAAAATATTTAAAGATTATATACTCAGGTGTATGGTCATATATGATAAAATATAATTATAAACTTTCTCGTTTATAATAAACTGTTCTTGGGGTACTCATCTAACTCTTTTCAAACCTATAAGCGATTATTGTAAATTGAAGTAGTATTTTACTGAAATTACTGGATTAAACGATAATCATTTCTCAATTTACATTATTTTTTTTCAGTTTCGCTACTTTTTCAGAGATAAGTGAATTAATTAATTTGGTTTATCGAGTATGACATCCGATTTGTAATCGATCGCTATTCGCAACCAAATAGAGCAACACTGAATAAACAAAGTTAATACTTTTGGTGTTTTAATTTGAATAACATGGAGATTTTGTCAATATATTTAATAATTATACCTCAATACCACTGTTAGTTTGATCTAAAATGTCTTAAATAAATTAATGTAAAAAAAAATAAAAAGGGTTCATCTTTTAGGTGTTTTATAGTCACTGTGTTAAGTATAAGAAATAGAAAATTTTTTGGTTCGTAAATTTCATAAAATATCTCTGGTCTATATATGAATTAATCAGTTTCGAACTTTATATGTATACAATTCCTTAAAGAAAAAAATGTTTTTCGATAATACTGTTGGCCAACTTTATGAAATAGGAGAAGAGTAATCCAAATCACTTAACTGATTGTATTGATCAAGGAACAGAAATACTTTAAAGCTTTTTGATGCACGGATTCTTAAATCTTCCCGGGTGAAACCACTGGGAAAGGCTAGAACCGAGTACCTAACACTTAAGAGAGCACAGACTAGTATTTGTAAGATCTGTGGCACGATAGTCAATAGCCGACCGTCGATCGCCATATTGTTTAATGTTTTAATACATTGTAGCATTAGCATTGTAGAAACGCATTTCGTAAAATCTTTCATACGTGTATAATTATTTTTATGGGCGACACTCTGATTAATAGTTAAACTTATCACCCACAATTATTAAAATGGATTCCTTAGTCGGCTATGGAAGCGATGACGATATTGAAACTGAACGTTATGCACATCAAGCATCGGTAAGTGTCCTTGATGGAATATTTTTATAGGTTTTATTAAAAATTTATTTCAATATAGCTCCAATTATAATCGTTACTGTATGTTACCTGTTTATTTTCTTTTCAAAATTAAAGAATTAAGTTTGTCGTAATTCGTATGTGACATTTGATAAAAAATACTTGAAATCTGAATTTATTGATGATAAACTTTTTATTACTATTTAAAATAGTTGCTTCGGTAATAAATTAAATTCTTTCCACACATTCCCATGTTTCCTTTATACTATATTTATTTGTTAAGAAAGATTTCAACTAACCAAAAATATTTAACATGTTATGGTTTACAAGAAATTGATATTAATTTATTTCTCTGCTTGACTATAGACTAATATTATAGGTGGGGAGCCATCGTCGAAGAGAAGATGATACTAACTATGATCAAGTTAACATGGATCTGAGTGAGGTTGGTATATAATAATATATTATAATATATAATTTGCAATATAGATGATTATGATAATATGTAGTTTCTATGTAGTTCGCACATTATGGGTTGATCTTGCTAATTTATTTATATGAGCCACAATGCAAGAGAGTTTGCCTAGTTTTATATTGCACAGGATTGTCCGTTTTCAACTACATTTGCATAAAACAGACTGAAAAAGATGGTAAAGAGTAAAATGACCGTCTTTGGTCATTCCCAAAAACATATTTTACTAAAATATATAAAAATAAGTAAAATTCGAATTCATAATAATAATAATCTTCTACATAATATGGTACTACAATTTTCAAATGTATAAGAACTATGATTCTTATAATTTTATCATTATGTTCAAACAAAGAAAGGAACTCATAGGAAGCAAATCACCAGCAAAGTGAGGAAAAAAATAATAAAATACAGGTAGAACTTCTTATCAAATAGCAAAGTATTTATCCCTACCAAGAACAACACTTGTTTGAAGTTGAATCATTGCTGAAAATTGATTTTGAAAAAAAAAAAGAAAGACTGGCCTGCAGATACTATTACTGCAATGGCGTAAAATGTTATGTGGTGTTGTATTTAAATCTTAGGTTTTAAGAAATTAAAAAATTAAGTATTCCATACCAATTGTATCAGAAGAAAAGTCAAGTTTCCTAGATTGGTAATGATATGGAGCAAAGTTTGGGTCAGTTAACATTTTGTTGTAGAAACTGTTAATGATGTGAGCACTGAAAAAAGTCTTGTGCCCTTGATTCCAACACTGAAACAACGTAATATCCTTCAACCCGACGGTGGTTTATGTCCTGCTGCGAGGAAAACTATGGCTTGGTTCAACCAAAATCGGATCCCTACAATGGAGTGGACATCCAGTACTCCAGATTTGTGACCGATAAAACCCTATGGTGGAAAAATTAAAAAAAAATGCTGCAAAAATGTCCAGCAAGGTTTAAAAAGGAAAATAAAAATCTCTGGGCTTCAATAACTTTACAAGAATGATAATAATTGGTAATAACGATTTTAAAGGTAATAGACACCAGTAAGTGGTAGACGAGCTTTTCTGGGCGGTTGAATGCGATGGACGAATGTCGAATGCAACTATTTACTCAGTTTACTTCGTTCCCGAAGAATTTATTTACAAAGAAGATAATTAATTTTTCAAAACCACTCTGTTTTTCATTTCACAAATAAAATAAATTGATGGATAACATTACTCCAAATATTATACATGTATAACTTGGTACTAGATGATCTCTTGCATTGGGGCTTGAAATAGGGCACTCTTTGAAACAAAAAAATATCAACAGAATAACAAACTTCTGTAGTGTTATACATCTTTAAACTTTAGAGAAAGATTCACCAAGTCTTAATAAAACTGTATAGTAGTATAATAATACTTCAATAGTTTTAAAAGCTACATTAGTTGTAAATCCTTAATATTAGAGATAAAATAGTAATGTGTTTTATCCTCTTATAAGCGGTTCTAACAGAAAAAATAATGTATTCTCTGTTATGTACTTTATTATTAAAATGTAGATATATGAAACACAAGTTAATTTATCATCAAAAAAAAAAATCTTTTCATCGATGATATTAACACTTTTATTATTTTATATGTTACCCATTTGTAAATTGACCAAAACAAAAGTCAAAAACGATCTGCGTGGCGTCAAGATGTCTCCTTCCGGCTTTCCCCTAGTGACTTTACCATGTAAGTACGTAGAGTTAAGAAAAACATGTTTAATCCATGTTTTTTCATTATAACTTGGTGAAAAGGTAATATTTTCATATACGTATATGCTATATATTATTGCTATTGCCCGTCTTATACTGTTGTTAAGGCTTTTATCTGGGTTTACAAATACACTCCTAAGAATTGTACAGTCAGGGCTATATTAACAAAAATTTTGATGAACGAAACATTGAAACACATGCAATAGTAAAATGTTAGGAAGGTAAAATAGGGAATATACATCATTGTAAATGTCTCATACCAGTATCAAAATTATAGGATATTAAAGTAGAAAATCACCGAGTGTGTTTGTCGTAGGATTCACAAGCCGAAGAGTCGGAGCCTGAATTGCCGCAGGCTGAGTCACGGAATTTACGACAGTCATCTAGGGATGAACATTCAAACTCTAGTGAGTACCCTTCTTTTATTATAAGGTTTAGGGGTATTTTTGGCATTGACACATCAATATTGATCAGAATAAGTGATGACTTTACACCATAATTCATTGAACTTTAATAAATTTACTTACTACTTCCTAGATAAATCAGCCCAGCAGTTAACAATTGATGTGTGTACAATTAAAATAATTTTCTTATGTACATAATTTATTCGCTATGATAACTTATCTGTCAATTTTCATAGCCATCTTATGGCGCAATTCCCTAACATGGTTGGTTTTGCACAAAAATCTTTGCCTCCCCATTTTTGATACCAGATACAAGTTAAATTAAGATGAGTGCACTCCGATGTTTCAACTTAAAACCCAACAACAGTTAAAGCCGCTTTTTAGCATATGCTTGTCAAATTTTCACTACAAGTTTCTCCTTGAGAGCGCCCCAGACATACAGACTTTATTAGTAATAATATGAATTATTTCTATTTGTTATAATAATAAATCTATATTTTTCTAAGAACCACCATAAATTTACATGTACGCCCATTTTTTCGTTAAATAAAAAGTCTCTCTAATTAGAATCCTTCTCAAACCCATGTAATATCATAAATATCACTGATATCCCAAAGAAAGAAAAAATCTCTGCATGTGATTAAGTTAAATCGTCGAAATTGTTATTGTAGTGATATAAGTAAAATGTTTTTACAGATATATATTACGCAGATATATTACAATTAAATAAAAATAAGTTGTTACTGAGGAAAAACTTAACGTCCTGTTCCCATCTTCAGCCGACAGTCGCGACACTGAGCGACCAAGGGAGTATGGAAAAGAACGCGATCGTGAGCGTGATCGTCACCGCGACCGCGATCGTGATCGTGATCGTGATGACCGGCGAGACAAACGTCGTGATTCACCGCGGCGGGATCGCCCAGAAAGAGACCGCCGCTCGCCACGCAGAGATGATAAATACAGGTAATCATTGGTTAACTGATTTGAATCGCTTATAACATCTAGTTTTGCATCTAACTATATAATTAACATTTTAGTCCACTGTGTCATTTATAAATGACTATAAGGTGTTATCGAATTTTCATATTCCAACATATTTACAATTCTTATTTGGAGAAATAAACTCATTGCGTTCTAATGGGATTTTCAACTTTACAGATCGGATCGGAGCGACAGGCCACGTGATGCACCACGTCGTGGTTTGCTTGGTGATAGGCCAGATGATAGGCACCCTACTGACAGCAAGGTACATTAAAATGTCATTGTCAAAAAATGTCATTCAAATATTTTTATATAACCAATATATTTTTAAATGCATATTGTGACAGCTGTGGCATTACTTACTGTTATCCCGTTACTGCTTTTATTCTAACATAAAACTAAAAAAATCCCTAGTTGTTAAAATTCTAATAGACCAATTTAGTAGCAATTCTCCGCGAAAAACCCTCAAACACTCGATACACGTTCGCCAAAGCAAAAAGCGTTACAGCTGTTAAATTGTTCTATTAGAATTTTATACTTTGGACTTTCGCAAAGTAATGCCCGATTCTATTAATCCCTAAATGTTATCGGGAGTATCGAATATTGTCGTCTGCGAAAATGGCCAGTCTACGCATATTTTTCTGGATTTTAAATACGCTATATTGGTTGTACTTCAATTGTTAGTAATATACTCATTAATATTTTGTGTTTTAATACTATCAACATTTTAGATGCCAGCATTAATGGATCTGAAACCATTTGGAGGTGAAGTTCCGCCCAGGTTGAAATCACAAGACGCTCGTGATGCGGTATCTCCCAGGTAAGTCATATCCAAAATTTGCGTTAACTTCTAAGAGACGTCACAAAACGATTCCTTTAAATTTTCAAATAACAAATACAATACCATAAATGTTTCAGGTTTATAGAACGTCGGGAACGAGATTATGACCGTGAACGTGATCGTGGACGTGACCGGGATTCCGAACGTGACCGCGATTACGATGGCAGACACAACAGGCGTTCAGAAGATAGGTGTGTAGTTTATGATGGTCATTACTATTTTTAATGAGTTCTATCCCACGTAAAAAGTAATGCCTTTTCTAATTCTTATTAGGTCATCCGGTCGCGATCGAAGAAACGAGAGGTCCAGGTCACGTGGTAACGCCTATCCTCCACCACACACGTAAGTTTGTCCTTTTGGAAACTACAAATAATTGACCCAGATAAATAGGAGCTTCTGTTCTGTTATATCTTCAATAAATTGGTTTTGCAATAATATTATTCAGCAATTCCAACTTGTTTGGCAATGAGTAATATATTATTTTATTTAGGTCAAATGACAGAAGATCACCCACATCTGGCGATTACAGGCCGTCTTCATACAAAGTCAATAAGAAACTTGAGGTCATGGAAAAAATGGGTAAGTTATTTTTCATGAAAGAACCTAAATATAGTATGGTATCAAGTAGTATTAAGTCGAAATTTTTAAATTCCTTTAGAAGCTGTTCAGACAAGCCAGGTTACATAATGTAAAACTCAGAAGTGCCTCTCTAATGAAACTTAAAACAGTGTATTCGACACATACAAACAGTGGAAAATTTTGAAATATTTAATAATAATAAAAAAAAATCATAACTTTCCTTTTATTGCAGGGTTACAAATCAAAACACCAGATGGTTCTATGACAACCGCACAGCAGCTTCGCGCTGCTGCTGGAGATAATCCCGGGCTGCCAGGTTATTGCAATCCTGGCTCAAATCCTGCTAGCAGAATATTGGATCAGGTATATATAACTGTTGAGTGTTGTGCTGGGGTTGTGCTGAACGCTTTCTGTTCCCTGATTATGTCGACGTTGTGCGGTGGTGAATAGCGGGAGTTGGCGGCTTTAGAGTTTGCAGTAATATTCCCTAGATATTTGAAAAAAAGATCCCGTAGGACCGCATCCTGCAATTGCATGGCCTGTGGATAAAGGGAGCTCCATACACTTTTTTTTTTTCAAAAATTTTAACTACCCCAAGAGCGCTTCTACCTCCTACGGTTTAGCAAGACTCTCGAAAATTCTAGATTTCTTATTTTAAAAATATTTATTGTTTCTATTAAATCTTCAAATTTAGAAATGATTGTTTATCAGACTTGGTGCTCACCAAATTTTGCAGCCTCTTTTATATGATAGTGCTTATAAACTTGTCATTAAGTATGATTTTGTTTCAAGTAGTTTCTGTGATTACCACAGTGAATGCAATTTATTTTCAGGTACAGAAACGCAAACTTCTCTGGTCAAACAAGACAAAGACTGCAGAAGAAGAAGCTGCCAAATGGAGTGGGGCGCGGTTTTCTCAGGATAATGATGGCAAACAAGTGTCCAAGTTTATGAGGCTAATGGGAATTAAGGATCCTAGTATGTTTATCAAGTTTAAGTTGTATGGAAGATGAAATTTTAAAAGAATTTCGAAAATGAATTGAAAATGAATATTAGTATTGTAGGTACACTTCAAGGGTCAAAGATTTTAATTTAAGGAAATGCTGTTAAGTCAACTGTGGATTATTTAATTATTATTTCTGTTACATACTTAATATCCATAATGGATTTTTAACGAGCGATAAAATTAAATAATTCAAACTAATTAATGTGTAAATCTTTTTCCTGTAACAGATGCGGTCAAAGGTGAGGTGCCCGAAGATGCAGACCCTAACAAAAAGCAAGAGGAATTGTTCCAAGCTATGCAGGCACAATATGAAGTGGCCCGTGCGACTACACACACTATGAGAGGAGTGGGATTAGGTTTTCAACGTGGACAGTATTGACAAGTGTAAATATTATAAGACATATCTTAATGCCAATGCATTAAGACCCAATCCTGTCTTCTCTCTGGTCCTGGTAGTTTTTATTTATTCCATATAGGAACATTTTCTGTACATAATTCACAACTATTTGTATGAATTTACTATAAATTTTGTGAAATAAAAATAAAATCTTGTCTCTCATAAGATAAACAGAATGTAAGGAATAGGAGGCAGATAATTTTAAGAAGTTAAAAATTCTGGTAGATCCATTTTAAGTAAAACTCCATATTATATCCTAATCTATATAAATAAAATTAAGGGTGGTTTCATGTCAATCTTGCATTTTTAATGTTTTCGTTAATTGTGAAAACTAAGGTTTTTATATAATATTCTAGTTTTGGATAAACTCAACTACGTACTGAGATAACAAAGAGTTTTTATTATTATATCTATTAATTGACTTTTCTTCAAAAATTTTGGTTACTATTTTTCAATATAAAATGTGTGATAAAGATAGCTTAAGTGTGTAAAAATTTGTACTACCATTGTTTTACCTTTAAGTATAGGTTATTGTTCTATGTCATATAGTTATTACTTCTTTTGTTTGAATAAACAAATTATTATTCACAACATTGTCTTTGTTACCAACGTTTTAATGGCAAAATCAGTGCAGCGCTTCAATTAACTTCTTAGTGTACTTAGTGAACATTGAAGGTGTGTGTTCATTAGAGTTGCCAATACAAAAATCTTTTTTAGAAGTGAAACTATAAAGGCGATCTTGTAATTTTTAGACACTAATTTATTTTCGACCACGGAGAATGAAATTGGGATAGGTAAATTATTTTAAAGGCCGTATAAATTTTAATTATTATTCATCAATAATGTATTAGTCAAATTATTTTCTAGTACAATAGCTAGAAAATAATTTGTATTAGAGGTAACTTAGACAACCGTGATTAGACCATAAAAGGTTCTTTCCTGGTACTAGTGTTCGACAAAAACCAGGGATATATATTTATCACAAAATGATCGATACGGTATTGTTGATTAAAATAGGAGTGGAAACCTCAGCGCCAGGTGTTGTTTCGTCAGTGCAGCTGTGGAAAAGACGCAAATCTATTGAAGGTACAGACTGAATAGTTTCTTCAAGATTTTTAGAGTCTATGCGAATAGTAAACATTGATTAGTATTAATTGACAGCAGAAACAGAATATTTAATTTTTTTGAACAGCTGTTCCACAGAGCACTTTTATAATACGAAATTGCTTGTGAACTGTGAAAACGACATCGGATGTCAAAATCGTAACTATGTATTGGGACTTACCTTTTATTGTTTAAAAAATAACATACATGTTATAAAATTATTACTTACTACCTACAAATACTTCATTTATCAAACGGGAAGACGTGAACGTGCGAGCGAGCGAGCTGTTACAGAATAATTTGTTAACTCGAGTCTTAAACAATGTTTTTATGAGCACTTTTATTTTCAAACATTCTAATTTGAAAAAAAAATAAGTGCCAATTTTGTAAGATCAGATTTTAGGATACACATCTTATTTAACTGCAAAGATGGACGAAGTCGAAGTGAAGACGTGCGAAAACTGGTGAGTTGACTCACAAATATTGTAGTTGTTGTGTCAATATGAAATCTATTTCTGTAATGATACCTTGTTAGTTTATTTTTGGATAATTGGAGCATAATGTTCATGTGCGGTACGTTTACTCGGTTGTTTACCTTTAAGATTTACAATTTTATCTATTCCATATCCTATATTTCTATCCTTGATTTTTAGTAATTAAGTAAATAAATTTTACAAATTTTAGTATATTTGGTATGTAAGGCTGTAGTCATTATTTTTTACTTTGCTTTTTTTCTCTAGATTTCTTCTAACCACATCAGCTCATCTGAAATTGTCAATTATGTGTGGGAGTAAATTACAAATAATAAAAATATTTGTCCAACAGCAAACGGGATATACCAGCAGTGAACTATACAATTCATACAGTACACTGTGCAAGGAATATTGGCATGTGTCCTGTCTGCAAGGAACCTTTTCTGCACTCTGAACTGAAAGAACATCATGAAAAAATGCATAAACTATGTAAGATATTTTTAAGATTAATTATTTCTGTTATTGATCTATAATTTATTGTTTTTGGAAATAAAAATGTATTCTTCCAAGATGCAGACCCTTTTATATGTATATACTAGCACTTTTGCTAGAAGGGTCAGTAATCAGTAAAAAATAATAAAAAGAACCATGCAGCTTCCAATGGAAGTGCTAAGAAACCTCACAGTTCCACTTGAACTTAAGACTGTATCATTTGAAATCACACAATTCTTAGTAGGTAAGATCTAAAAATATGCACTTTTTACATTTAAAATTTTTAACCATTCTGTCTTGCCTTGTCTTCCAACTTGATTGCATAAGTGGCTGTAAGATTATAAGTCCAAAGCAGTGTTTCATTTAATTCATTATAATTGTTATTTGTTAGGTTCTTTAAGTATTTTTAATTTAGTAACAAGTCAATGTTATCTATATTCTCTTAGTAAATTATTTTATCTTCCAATGATCTTACCATATTCTCCTAGCTGTTACACTGATTTTTATCAACTAATAGTGGTTACATAAAAATACCCCAGATTTTCTTAGCAACAGAGAAGTACATATATGGTTTTCAATATTTCTTAATAATTTTATAGCTGTACTTATTTGATACAAAATTTCTAACTTGCCATTTAACTAATTGTTTAGTGCCTTGTAAGCAGTGTGGGGAGAGTGTGTGTGGAACAGATTTGGAGGATCACATTAGAGACTCATGTGCACATACAATGCAAACATGCAGGTATGATGCATGCTAGCTCAGTAAACATTTTGATACTATATTGAGATAGCTGTATCCAAATGTTGACTTGTAAGAAAAATGATTACTGAATATGAGTAAGCCAGCGTGGTTTTTGTGTCTATAATTTTTTTTTTCTTTACTGAAGATACTGCAACTTGGACGTCCGTCGTGGTGAGATGCCCGCCCATGAGCGCTATTGCGGTGCGCGCACAGAACAATGTGAGGAATGCGGTGAATGGGTTATGCTGAGGTATCGTCGTCTCCACATTGAGTCCAATCATGGGTTTATTCGATTGGATGATGGTTAGTTGTACCCATAGAATTATTCATATACATACCTCTATATTATAGTCCGTTATCGAATAGTATGTTCGAAACGATAGAAAATCACTGGTACCCTATTAGGGGTCCATACCCAAAGGATAAAAAATAACGGTACAGAATTTGCCCGGTTATTTTATTTCAATTTTGCGAGCCAAGTTGCATACTTTCAGATTTTGTTAACGTGAACTAAAGAAAATTTGGAATGTCCAACATTTTTTAAAATAATTATTAACTTTTTATTATAATTAAAACTATAATTATTTTTACAGATCCTGTACCCTTTAGGCGTGACAAGCCAAAGAAGGTTATTAACGACTGGCCTCAAATGAACGGAATAAAAAAACAAAACACCAACAATGGTTTGAATCAACCAGGTCAGATACAAGCAAGTACTTCAAAACCAAGTGCGAGTATACCGATTAACGCTTTGAAGGAAAATATAGCACCTAGACCTTCTAGTTCTTCTAATGGAGCTGTTCCAAAACCAAAAAGAACTAATGAACAGCCACAGAAAAATGCAGCTATCCCTAGTAATAAAATTAATAATATGTAAGTATCTGTCGCAAATGATTATTAGTGGGGTCCATAATTGATCCCAATTATTAACGATATGGTATTTTGTTTTCTACACTAAAACTCAAGAAGATTAAAATTTTCTTTTAAATTTCATTAATTAGTATCCCTATGCGCATCCTTACGCGCTAATGTTAAACAGTTTCACTGACTGAAAAAAAAATGTGTGTGAAGACTTGAGTGTTTCTTAAAACAAATAATTGGTCAATACTGTTATATTTAGGTAAATTTCTAATCTTATATCAATTGTAAGGTGAAATCTATTGCGGTGTTGCGGAATCACACCATATTATATATTATTATCTGTGGTTTTTGTTCTTGTTCTCTCTGTTAAGAAGCATGTGTGTGTAAGAATATGTCTGAGTTATATTAAAAGTAAAGTACAGTTAAATATGTTTATTTTCTCGATCCAACCCTTCTAACAAATACAACAGAAAATTTTCAATTCACATTAGTTCCTGCAATAAGCGCAATTAAGCTACCCGACTCGTATAGATATAAAAAGATAGAGGCGTGTGTGTTCGAAAGTGTGAGCAAATATATGACGGCTATAAAGAAACATTAACTTCCAGGTCTGTATCTCGTGGTGCGATAAAGAAGCGGCCAGCCCCAAAGCCTCCCACTGTTGCCCCAAATCCGGATCCAAAGCGGGACCTGGCCCTTGCTCGTGCTCTCCAAAGGCGACAAGACGAAGAAAAGGAACGCAGGGAAAAAAGCGAACAGAATCTTGCCCGTGGTGAGTGCTTAAGGCTCAAATTCGCGTGAAAACTAGATGAAACATGTGTAGTGTAATTCAGTTCCTTATTAATTGTTAACACTACAATTACATTAACTTTCTGTCTTTATGTGAGTAGGTGACATAGACCTCTTCCAATTGTACAAATAGTTCATTCTATTCTATGAAAAACCACTTCATTTCTTATCCTGACTCCTCTGATTGTGTAGCATGCTCACATTTTTATATCGTTCTATGTTCTTGTTCCTACTGTTAATTCGGAGTCTATCAGACGGTCTTTCCCCTATTGCATATTGAGTTTCAAGCTGACTAATGGCACGGTAAAATTTTGTACTGTCCATAGTTTTCCAGCCAAAACAAATCGAGTTGCGCGAACCAAAGTGAAGGCTTTTCTGGGTAAAACGCGTTTTTTACTCCAACCCTACAAGATTCCGCCGAATCCTCCATAATTACCTATATAATATTCATAGGCGGGGTCACTAGTAAAGCGGAATGTGGTCACCCAAAGAAAGCCATTTCAGTATTTACAATATAATAATATAAAAAATAAAATTATCTCACGAAAAATTACTATATTACAATTCACACTACCCTGACAGACGCAGACGATCGTCCTTTCTTATGCCAATATTAATAAAGAGGTTTTATTTACAAACGGCGATGCGCCGCTACACCCCTATCATAAACTACTTCCTTAGAATTTTGACATATTTCGAGCTTCTTTCTCTGATATTTTAATTTTACGTGTGTCTGTGATCGGTACTATCCCATCCTCTGACACTATTTTATCTTATATGTAGTATAATTGTTGTCTTACATTTTTCAGGAGAGATACATATATGATAGATGAACTAAGAGTACATAGTTTTAGCTTCCCATGTCTCTTGGAGACCATAAGAGTTACCAATGGAATCAGAATACATGTTTTGAATAATATTATTTCAGGATTGCCCCCAATTCTAACCCCATTAGAAAAACTGGAGAAATTGAGGAAAATGGATGCGCTCCAGAACCGAGAAGTCAACGATCAGAGCTATAAAGACAAATTGAATGGACGGGTGTGGATGAATAGGGATGTTCCCATAGGAAACGTTCTGGGCGCGAGACCATATGGTAAGTGTGAAGGAATTTTAAATTGTGATGATAATTTATATTATCTTAGTTTACACCAAACATTTAAAAAAAAAACATTTCATTGCAGAGACCTCTAACAATCTGGAAACTGAGAGACGTCGCAATTTACCTTTAAAAGGAAATTCAGAAACACAGAAGATTAAGCTCAAAAACTTGAAACCTATGAGCGAAGAGGAGTTCATAGAGAGGTTTAATAACTTGCATATGCAAGGGCCGGGGAGAGATAGAGAGGACCGGTTCAGTCAGATAAAGTCTTCTCTTAGGGAGCTTCGGCGGGGTTTGAACGAGGTAAGCACTGACTGAAATTTAGGTTCCATAAAAAAAAATTGTATGGGTATACGTTTTCTGACGAAGTCTCAGTAATGGGGTTTTTGTGTCTTTGATACAGAACCCTAAAGACATGCATAACGCTAAACAGTATACAATTCACCTTTGTTCAATATATTGACTATTGAATTATGCGATCTTTATCAGACAAACCTCATTCTAGAAATAAACCACTAATTACGGGATCCTCCTTTAAATACTCAATGTGTAATTTAAATACTCAAGTGGATTTAAAAATAAAAAATTTGAATCATCAAACATTCTTTTTGCCGCCTTTCATTCTGTAATTTATTATCATTCTTTATTATTTCAGGTGACAGCACCTTATAACACAAATACGAATTTGGACTTGAACCTAAAGTAAGTAATTGAAATCAAATTGACAAATTGATTAGTAAAAAGTATTTCATGCCGCACTAACATAGATGGGACAATCTGAAAGCTATTATTGCTTTAATTGTGAGTGCTAACAACTCACCAAAGCCAATAATACTTTTAAATATATGTATGTCCTATCCTGGAGCTCTAAATCGCGAAACGAAAGCGCGCCATCTATCGCTAGTTGTCGAAACTATCGCTTCGAGAAGCTTCGAGTCGGGCGGCAGTGGGGTCGGATGGCGTGCTTCGGCAGAGTCGTGACGCTTAAACTCACGGTTCGAGTTAGCACATTCTGGTGCTGGCCTCGAAAGAGTGAAGACTTCTCGGAACTGTCTTACCGTTTCGTGTAAAGTGCTATCAAGTGTTCAGTGAGATTAAGTTTAGCTGATTAAAGGACTATTGATAACAATACGAGATGTCATTTGTACGATTACCCGCCTAGACGCCCAGCTGATGGTCGGAGGATATAAAGGAGATGCCAAGGAGGCCTCCCTGTGACATATATTTATATATATAACACTGCTCACATAAGCCAATATAATATAACATATGTTTGATAGTCCAGCCTCTGGACTGGGTCTTCAAATAATAAAATGTGTATTGTTCGCACTTTAAAAAAAGTACTGAAAAGTATTTATAATTTACTATCTGTATCTGACGTTACATTATCATAAATTTTCTCCGTTTTCACAATGTTTTTTTTGCTTTGCTATTAACAAATAGTAAGTTAAGCCAAAGCATTGCTCCATTTATGGATTATACAACACAAAACAGTATTTCGTGTTTATTAGGGTTGTATGTAAACATTACATAAAGACTGTTTTTAGCAGTAATAACGCCCTTTTGCATAGCATATGAACATTCTTTTTTTATGTAAATAAAGAATTGTTATTGTAATAAACAATTTTCAATTTTCATCGTACTCCCTGGTATAGAGCAATAAACCAAACACTTATAAAACAAGTATTTATTTTTTTAGCTTTATTACATTGACGTAGAAATGATAAGCGTGCTTTTTTAAATATTTAATATTTTTCAGCCGCAACACGCCCTCACCGGACGATGAAGTGATGTTGCCTTGCGAATTCTGCAATGCACCGGTGTCTGCTGATATCCTGGTGCAGCATCAGGTAGGATTTTTTTATCAGTTGGCAGTTCTAAGATGATTTCTAAATATTATCTTTAATGTGTGTGTGATATGTACTGTTACAATACAGTTATGTACAGAATATTGTTCACACCCCAAACTTTCAGCAGAATAAAATTTATAATAAATTTAACACTCGATAAATATTTTCAAGCCATTTCGATATCATTCATCGCGATATCACATTCTTTGGCTTGATTCTAATCGTAACGAATTATTTTCAACATCAAATCTAATTTAAGTAAGTGATATTTTTTAAAACACCGAGATATAGGGCAGTTCAAACAGTACGCTTTACAGTCACCAGCGGAACCGAGGTTCCCGGTCTCAATCCCCAATATTTGTGTGATAAGCATAGCTGTTGCTGTGACAGCTTGCGTCTAACCGACAATATATTATTGATACTAAACATATTGTTTGCAGACTGGTTGTCGTCCGGACTTGGCCCGCTTAGACGTCGGAGGCGAGAGGCCCATCGCCCCCGTCACCCCCCCAGCTTCACCCCCACAGGGGGCGGTGATCCCTTGCGAGTTCTGCGCTGAATCGCTGCCCGTGTATCTTATCAGTGAGCACCAAGTGAGTAAATACTAGCCGAGCCGTCCATTGTGAGGGCCCATGGGCGGTAGCATATTGGAGATTTAGGCCGTCCTTGATTTTTGTGAGTTGAATATCCTTGGATCCTTGTATAAATATTTATATGAATAATGGTGATACTAACAGCATGTTACGAATAAATTTACAGGAATGATTTAATAATACTTGTGTATGTGTTGTGTTGTCAAAAATGTTATATTAATATATAAATATTATTTTCAGAAGCGCTGCGGACGTGAATCGAATTTAATTTTTGCAGATTGAATATGCTATAACAGATATATATTTTAATTTAGTTTATAAAACCTAAGATTTATTATGAATGTAGAGATTAAGATTATTACTGGACTTCATATTTTTAAGTTAGCTTCAAGCATATATTTTAAAATGTCAAAAATTTTGGCTGGTTCCCATATAATTCGGCAAGAATTGCAAGAATTGAAATTTAGCTCTCTACAAATTAGTATATATTTGATCACAATTCAACATGGCGGTTCCCATTTCTATAATTTAAAACTGCCACGGGTCTGACAAATTCATAAACACACGTCTAAAAAACGTTTGCGTTAATTATTTTAAGAATAAGTATACAAAGAACTATTTTTTTAAGGCTATATATTTGTTAAGAGAAATTGTAAAGATAACATATTGATGGAAAATTCAAAAAGTATTTTTGATTGTAAATAAAATTTAAATATCTGACGCGAACGTGGTTTCCGTCTTTTATATTTTAATAAATTTGAAATGTACGCTAGCTCTCTACTATTTGGAAAATATAGTCTTACACAGAAGGGCATAGGTGTAATAATGAACATTTAATTATTTAATAGTTTTTGTTATAGATAATGAATATTTATTAAATATCAAATTTTTTATCTGTAAAATTATTTCTTATTTCGCAGAACTATTTGATTTTCCTGCATATTTAGAAGCTTATCTGTGCCTTAACTAACTTCTAACAATATTGTTCTTCTTTTTGTATTTTTCCTACTAGCTGAATAGTCCTCGTGAGAAATAAGTTTCCACATATTTTCGTGCATAATGGCAACTACAGAAAGCTCACTTTGACAATAACACTAACCTGTATTTTACTGTCTCAGTCACAACTAGTATACAAGGTGTAATAGGAGTCATAGTCCGAGAAACATAATAACATTTAAAAAAAAATTATTTCGTTCGTATTTGGAGTTAGGTGCAATGTTTCTATTTATTTATTTTAAAAAAGTGTTACCTATTTACCTACATTTACAGCTTGGAATGTGACCTCCTCAACATCCATATTAATTAGTAGCAGAAGTTTTGACTTATTTTGTATATGAAATCAATTTAAGCGTTTAGATTCAAAATATAATACCATTTATTTCTTGTGCCAAATGAAAACGACGTACAAAACGAATAAAAATGTTATAAATGTAATAAAATAAAATCATATGGACGTTAAAATTAAAAAAAAGCGGCGTTTCGTTTGATTGTGATTGCTCACATTGTGTAGATTTGCGTGTTGCGGCACGATGCTTTGCATTTGACCAATAGCAATCAAACGAAGCCAAAGTTTTTAAGTCCGTATTCCAGAACGCCATCTAGTTCCAAGAACTGTCAAAACATTTTGTCTAATTTAAGTTTGATATATTTCACGTTATTGTAGTAGAGATACG
Organism: Pontia daplidice; assembly: GCA_963693355.1. NCBI lineage: Eukaryota > Metazoa > Arthropoda > Insecta > Lepidoptera > Pieridae > Pontia > Pontia daplidice. The sequence goes on from CAVNZL010000139.1 coordinate 4,956,431, forward strand.
GACTGTAGACTCAAGATGTCAGGAAAAAAATTGTGGTGCGGCTAGAATATTTGAGGTTCCTAAATAAGTATATTTTTATAAAAGTATGGTAGTGACTGATATATGTTGTTCCGTTATAAAAGTTAAAAATATTAATATGTAACCATGTTTGAAATGAATGTCTATTTTATTAATTAAATAAAAATTATCTTTATTCATTGCTTTTCTTTCATTAGCCCTTTATTAAACTAATAGATTTTTATTTAGATATTTAATTGCCAACCCTCTAGTCGTGAATCATAACGACAATTCGCATTATGTTCTGTCTGTGGTTGCAATTTTCTTTATTATCTATAGATAACCCTCTAGCAAAAACAAAATAAAAGGTGTATTCCTTAAATAGAAATCCAATTTTATTATTAACTACCAGTATTTAATATTGATATGTACTACCCGTAGTCTTTGAATCCTGTTATTCACAATTTTTTAATACCTATCATATTAAATAAAACAAGTTCACTAACATTTGGATAATTTATTCAAGACCTTAAAATAATTATCTACAGTTCGATGACTTCCAATAGTTATATAAACTTATACTAGAGCGAATCACGGTGGGAATATTTTCACAATAGATTTTATGTAATGTTTACATAATTGTAACACTACTTGCTATTTAGTACATAGCTATATTGCAAGGTAAATGCGAACGTTTTTCCTGTAGCATTCTTGAAAATTTTCTAACAAAATTATGTTTCCTTCGAGTAAACAATTTTTTGCGTAAATCCAGTTTTGTGATTATTTATACACCAATACATCCTGTATCTGACGGATATTCTAATATTAGCTATGTAACAAATGTAAATTTAAACAAATTTATTGTTTACACATCTCCAATTGAGAAATAATTAAAAGCAGCACAGAAAATATTCATTTGGACACCGCGGGACCGTTATTTGCAATTTTGGGCAATTCCAAATTTTCTCGCATCGACACCGGCTCTTGAACTTCCTTTTTCCCGTCCTCTCCACCAAATTCGTCGTCGCAATTTCGTCAAATACACTTGCTTTATTGAAATAGCTTAGTTTTGATACGAATTTAGGTTTTGGTTTGATAAAAGACGGCTTTCGTGGAATATATTTTTCTGTTGTTATTGGTACAACTGCGGACGTTTGTTGTGACGTAATTTCAATTAGATCCGTGGTTGTATCGAATGTATCGAATTCTGTTGTGAGATCAACGCGTTCTCTCAGATTAACCAGTGCAACGTCTTCGTTTACCGGATCTGTCAGCGGGAGGTCTTTCTTTTTTTAGTCTCTATTAATGTATTATTTGTGTCTGTAAGTTGTGTTGTATCTAAGGGTAAGGGCGCTACACTGGTACCGCCTGGAAAGTCCTGCGGCGCTGCAAAGGCAGCGCTGATTAACAGGCACACTGGGATTACTGATCTGAAAATATTGTTAAGTTTTTATTATTCGTTAGTTCGCCTTAAATATGTTATCTGTTTCTTAAACATTTCCTTCAGGAAACTCAAGTAAATGTGAAATTGCAACCGATCAAGCGTAAAAGTCGTGACACTTCGATATAAATTACACGTGTTAAAAGTTTTTAATGCTGGCATTAAACACGCAATTTAGCGTAAAGTTTTATAAATAGGAGAAATACAGATATACATATACATTATAATATACATATAATTTACAAACATGTTCACACCGTAATAGTTACTTTACGTATTTATTTATTTTTTATTTTGAGGATGTACATTTGAATCGACACCATTATATGTCAAAACTTATAACCAAGCAATTCCCTCACATTATGAAAACACTGTGCCTTTAAGAGTCTCACTAACTTCCATTTAACTTACATTGTACGGTACATTTCCCATACACCTAGTAAACAACAAACAAAATAGAATAATTGTCTGATAAAGAATACCTTCAGCAGAAACAAGCTGAAACAGCAAAAACAATAATAATTTGGTAACAAACTACTATTAAATTAGTACCATACGTTAATTGTGAGAAATTGAATACAACAACAATAGCAAAACTGAGTTTAGTTTCTTTTAATTATGGAATTCTCTTGATAATTTTAATGTTGGCAATGTCTGCTCGATAGTAAATAACTTAATAATAGTAAATTTTTATCTGTCTCTTTCTCACATTTACAATTTTAAGTTCGACTAACGAGAAACGAATACACTATTCTTAAATTATATACTTAGTACCGGTACACAAATGAGAAGTTTAGTTAAGAGTAAATTATTTTATGAAAATTAAATTAATTGACTTATGAAAAATAATTGTTATTCGGACATTTCAGCCTTAGATGCACAGAAGTATATTTCCATTGCATTATAGCCACCTTGGCATTGAGTGTTGCCATTACAAAAAATATATAATTAAATTATTTTAAGCGTCTACCGGTATAGACTAATCACAAGTTTGGGAAAAAATTGTCATTGTTTTGCTAACAATGACAAGCGCGGGAAACTGATTTTATGGTGATTATATGCAAATAATTATTATTACATAGAATTATTCCATCCTAATTCAATAAGAAGAAATACAAATATATTTAAAATGTTGCTATTGGAAATAAAAAAAAAATGGTTGAAAAAGTTATTATTTTTCAATCTACTCTTTAATGTTATAAAGCTGAAGAGCTAGTATGTTTTTTTGGTGGAACGAGCTAGTGCCAGGAACTCCTGGTTCGAATTGAAAAACATTTAGTATTATATAGTCAAGAAGAAATTTTTATATCTATTGTTTATATAAAATTCGCTCCAACTATTTGGATCGGAGCAACAAAGGATGTTGTGAAATATTCCTAGTTGCTAAACAGTATAACATTTATCCAAATAAATACGTCGTGCTTTATAACCGTTATTTGTTTTTAACTTATTTTGATTTCACGTAATGTTTTGTGTGATGTCTAAAATAGATTAAAATAGCTTTGAAACAACAAAATGAACAACTACTTAGATACAAAGAGTATATTGAAAATAAATTTGAAAAAAGAGTAGTTAATATAAATTTTACAAAGTTTCCTGCAAAATAATTATTAGCTAATATATTAAATTACTTAAGTAAAAATAACGCACTTAGCACATATAAAGAGTTATTAATAGGGTTATTAATAAATACATATGGATTATCCATGGGTTGAACCTGCAGGATTTTTTTCAGTTTACTATTATACATTTTCACATAGGTTGAAGCACTACCACTGAACCCGGGACCTTGATATATGAACTTGTACACTAACCGATAATACATAGCGACGTGGTATCCGCACTTCTGCACAACACTCAGTAAATACAATATACCGGTATTGCTTTTATAAACCTATACATGGTAAACCCATATAGGGTATTATTGTTTAGTGGGATCAATAAGTATACTATTTAAAATCTCTGTATCCCACATTCATTCTTGAGTTTTAACATCCAGCCGTAAATGTTAAAGCAGACTACTTTGTGTTACGTGTATTTTATAACTTATAAAAACCTACTTTTACAACTGCTGAATGTTAATATATTCTGTCCAAATGCGCAGAAAACTATCATATTTTCTAAATCAATAAAATTTTGTGAAGTTAACGCGCATACCTTATCTTATTGTATCATGTCATAAGATGCTCCAAGAAAATAAAAATATATAAAGCAACATTTCATTAAGGTATAAGTATTGGTTTCATCTTCTATGTAGTATATCCTTAATATAGAATAATTATAGAGTATATGTTAGAAAATCTTCAAAAGCTCTCATTCTCGCATTTTATCTAGACAAATAAATTGTAGTACCGGCATTTCTAGAATACTCCATAACCTGTTTTCTTCACCGAATATGTTTAGTATGGAGATCCAATCTCGTTAAACAATTTAAACATTGCAAGTTCCCATAAAAGGCTGACCATATTAATATAAATAAAAAAGTAAATCATAGACGCATATAATATATGACATTTATTGGACTAATCATTTTAATTTATTATAAAAATATACGTTTGTCTACGAAATTCATAGCGCATGAACAAACAGGCGAAAGTTGTTAGCAAGATTATTTCTTTGATAGTTTTATTGCGTCGTTAAACACGAAATATCCCTTTATAATGTAAATATTGAATTAATGAATATTATATAGGGCTTGTCTTGTCAGTCATACGTAAATCCCTTAAGGCGTTAATTAGCTTTGCCGATTAATTCTTAAATGTTTTGGGGATAAACACGATTAGGTATCATTCAAATGTACATATACTAATGAAATTTTAATGTTATTAAAATAAAAATTTGATGTATCTCTTTTTTGTGTTCATCTTCTTTTAATCAAAGAAATATATGTTTTTTTGAAATAAGCCTTCCTTAAACTAGTTTCAATAAAGGATTCGCAACCCAGCTTAGCCATGAAGTTTATGTAAGATGATACGTCCTCGCAGTCCAGATCCTCGGATTACATTCGGAACTAACCAATGTCGGTCACACCTCGGAACTGCATCTCAGATTACCTAGTTCAAGTTTGTAAACGATGACATGAAATTATGAAAAAGATGCATTTAAATAGCATAGGCCATTTTTTTATTTTCTAAAAAGTCTTCAATTGCTTACAATAAAAATTAAAACATCTGTTAGCAATCTTGAACATTACACTAAGTGTAGAAAAAATAATTTAATTTAATGTTATTTGAGTCGTTGATATTTGTTAGTAAATATATATAATATTTAACATTTACATGACACCGTTATATTATTTATTTTTATATGTTACGGAGTTTGAGAATAATAAGTTCAATTCCACAAAAACTTTACCCAAACAAAATTTCCACCATGCTTTAGGAATATAAATAAAATAATTTGATGGACCGTTAGATACGAGTACACAAAGTTAAGATTGAAGTTGTTCATTATTATTTATTTACTTCCAATTTAAATTATTTGTATTACAAAATCTGAAAATCTTAGCTTAATTACTAAGTAAAAAACTATTGACCAGTGAGTATAGATAGCAGATACCTTTTGTTGAGTTATATTAAAGTTATAAAAAATATTACATGTTGAAATAAAGAACGCCTTCGTGGGTATTTTGAAGTTGCCAAAAGATGAGGTACCAAGCCTATAAATAAATTCCACTGTTTTGTAAAATAAATGAAAGAAAAAAAACAGGTTTTCGGCCTATCCAATATGTACTTAAAAGCATAAATAGATTATAATGATGTCATTATGTACATATTCCAAATCACGTTTCACAATTGACATAACTATAATAGGATGTCATAAGGTTATAATAATTATTCAACTAATTGTAATAATTACTATAATTCTTCAAATTTCTCTCTTCTTATTGACAAAGGATAATAAAATGTTTATGGGAATAAGGTGATTCATGACAACGTTAAAATACAGGTGTGTACATTAAAGCAATTCTGTATGAAATCGTTATAAATAGCGATTAATTAATAATGGACGCAGACTACGCCTCTGTGTAGAAAAAGTTTAATGAGTTATAGCTTCCGGCAAATAGCTTGGTCAGTGTTATTTCATTTAGTTATAGTTATATTCAGACTGATGTAGAGGTACCAACGTGGAATCCCATAAAATCCGACCAAGTTACATTGGGATACTAAACCCATCATTTTAACGAAAGAGCGGTTCTGTGTATCACACAAAAACTCGTGGCCAAAACTCTCATGGCAAAGAGCCAGTAATGTAAACCGTAAATGGTCAGGAAAACTGTAATTTACATCGCGTTCCCATTGTTTGGTTTCGTTGGCCATATTGCTAAGAACGATGATTATTACAGCAAACCCTGATATATTAACTATAGGTTTCCAGATGTGCAAAATTTTGTGGTATGGCGCTGGCACATTAAACAACAGAGTACTATAAATACTACTTAATATAAAATAAATCCTTAGAATAATGTCGTCATTATAACCAATGGAATAATTAATAAAAAAATATTTTAGCATATTGGATTAATTTTTATGTACGAACTTAAAAGTTGGCCACTGTCCAATAACGGTGTATTGTCAATACGGAGTAAACCATAGAATATTGATTAACATTAGTTGATAATACTTATGTATTATTCTACTATTGTGGCTCCTACATAACGACACACGGACGAAGCATATTGTGATGGTTTCGCAGATCAAGAAGTACCGGGGACATGGAAATTTAGAATTCGGCGGTTCAAGGTGTGCAAGAGACGCCGAGTGAGCAATATCCGTTAAAACCCGCTATTTAGTCAATACAACAATGCCGCATTCAAGTCTGTTTCGTAGTCTACGAATATGATAAAAAACGTTTTTATAATGTATATGAAATTCAATGTGTTTATTTTATTTCTAAGCCGAATGTTTTCCTGTGACTTGAATAAACTAACCCGCAACACTAACAAAGCCACGCTCTGAAATTGGAAAATTACCCACCTACCTGACTTAATTATAAATATCCGTAAAATTATCTTTTTACTTTTAATAATATTACACAAAAACTAATACAATTATGAAATTGAACCTTGTGCTACATTTAATTAGCTTTTGTAATTCTGATTAATACATATATTCACTCACTTACTATATATAAATTGAGTATAGTTTATCGTAACAACCCAATTATACTAGGACCTATAAATATTATTAATAATCGAAGCTACTTGGTTGTGTATTTTTAGCGAATTGATTTCGATTTTTTATATTTTTTCATAAATAATATAATTTAGTGCCATAAGTAGAACTTACATTTATTTGGCTATATACCGATACAAAAGAAAAAAATCCGCTATGGTCGTGCAAGTATTTAAATGGACTTAGGTCCAGTTCAAGAATGCGTGCCAATTTAATTCCTAAACGTGTTTGAAAAATAGAGAAAATAGTCTATTTAACAATATATAATGCAACGCCATAATAGAGTTGCCAATGCAACCAACAATATTTAAATCTGTGTTTATGTAAAAAAAAGTTTTTGCTGCTCCCGTCTTTTGTAATTTTTGGACCTTCCTCTTCAATATACTTCAGAAAACCTAAATGACAAAGGCCTAATGACCTAATGTAAGTTAATGTTTCATAATTAGTACATACATTAATTAAATAAAATTCTTAAATATTACAGAATGCCGTATTCTATTTTTAACATTGCATTAAGTCCCTGTTGACCCTGAATGAAGATATGAGGGCCGAGGAGATGTCCTTGCCGTGTTGAACTGTTAATACGTCGAGTCAGGAAATTTATAGATAGCGCCGGCTACTAGGAGCTATTAGGGTTGCGCTTAAGGTGCATAAGATAGAAATCACCTGAGTCAATGCTTTTAACTGATATAATGTGCTGCCCTATTTACACCACCATGGATATTTGGTGGTGTAAATGGTATATTTATTTTTGATGGGGTTGCTTTCATTGCAACATTTCTGAAAATTTTAAATCAATCATTTTTATAATATAATTAATAATAATAATATTTTTTAAATATAATTAATAATTCTTATAATATTATAGGAGGTACTCCGTCCTACCAAGTACAATATAAAAAAATAAGTTTTCTAATGATAATTTATCCAGATATAGACACCCGAGATTGGTTATTGAGCCGTAAAACGATAAACCGTATAACAAATACATTATTTTATCATAACGCTGTTTTAATTAGTCTGTCCCTCACCAATACAACGTAATAATTTGACAGAAAGAGACGAAACATCTCAAGGAGACACCAATAAGTTTCTTATGAATGCTGTTTGCTCTCTTCGCTCTTTCCATTAATTCTACGCTGACTTGACCGCGGCCCTGAGAGGTCATTGTAAAAACGTACGATGCTACAGACTGCACTTTTGTTTTATCCACATACTCTAATTAAGTAATAAATTATTTGCAACTTCAATGTTTAATTCTGTACAAGATTATACTTTGTTTGGGCCCTTTTTTGGAGGCGATGTTTCGTCCAATCTCATTTATCTTTTTTTTTAACTTTATGATGTAAAAGTATTTTGTTTTGTATTTTTTAAGAGACAAACAAGCAGGCGAGCACTTAGAATAACAGAATATTAATGATACACTGCTGGTAGTTAGTTCCACAAAAGGGTGGAGCGCGGAAGAATGTATAAAGATATGTAAAATTACATATTTATTGCTAGTTTTGCAGACACTATAGTTCACGCACAAGAGACGCTATTACTTATACTCAGTGATTCATACAAATATTTAAAACACTGGTAACTAAAACGTCTGTAGTTGATAAAGACTTCCTTAAAGCTTCTTGTCTTCTTTTGTCGCAACTCTGTAATTTGTTGCCCTTCGCTAGGCAGCTGGCGATACACAAGCAAACTGCCATACGATGAGCCGCAATTAACACGAGTTTCATCTTCATTTACAATATTCAAAAAATGGTTGATGCTTCAAGGGCTCTTCGGTGCTTCTTCATATTAGGAATTCTCTTTCAGAGCCTGTTTCACCAGAGCATTTCAACAAAAAAGACCGATCGGAGATTTACTAACTGGGCTTGATTTACCAGTTTATAGCTCACCACGACGTGGGACGCAAGGCGATATATAAAACATATATTTAACATCGAAAATCTGATTTAAATTGTATAAATTATGTAAAATTGTATGCAGCATGGCGAGGCACAATAAAGTTGACAGATTAATTTAAATGTTTTTAGTATAAAAAAAGTAACATAAAAAAAAAAAAATATAAAGATATGGCGCATTTACAACAAAAAAATTAGTTAGCTTCACCCAAAAAGGATACAAATTTTACGTGGTTCTCTTCATGCGTATTATATAACAATTACAATAGCGTAAGTGTTTACTATATAAAAATTTGACAAATATCCATAAGTGGTCAGATAGTCCAAGAACCTTTTCTGAAACCACAGGCAATTTTCCTGATGACATAGCCCGCAATACGGGCATTAAATTTAGTCTCTTTGGTATCATCCAACTTACCGACACGGCGGGTATCCTATTCCACCATGTAGCACAAAACAATTGCAAGTGTTGATACCACCACACTCGCTCCATATAAATAATTATTCGATATCTATAAGGAAACCCTGTGTTTGTCGCTAGTAACCAATTAGTGACCGCAGCTGGCCACGGAATATTTGACCACATTAACAACAGAATTAGGGATGTTTAAACGTATCGATAGAGCCAGGAACACGGAGATGTTCTAACAATAAAAATATTTTGTATCAGATTGGTCATTATATTATATCGGTACAAATTACAATGTGATAACATAAATGCAATTTAACTCTCTTTCAATACTAAAAAAGAACGTACCTACTTAAAAAGTGTTTTTTTCGAAATATATCTAAACATTATATTATTATTATATTATATACTAAAATATTAGATCTAAAATAATATAGTAATGTACTAAAGTCTAAACGATATAATAGAGTACGCCCTGCGGATCACTGGAATACAATGTAGAGTAATTTGAATCACATTTAATACCACAAAAACTACGTCAATGTTAGAGTCATACTCTATCATGTTACGTCATGTTTCATTTAGCATTAGCACGAGAGTATCGAATTGTATAACCACTCTGTAGTGATAGAATCTGGCAAAAATAAAAGAATATTCTTAAGTTATCGCCTTTTATTACATCCCTAATACGTAAAACACTTTATCAAGAGGAAACACAGCCGGAAAGCTCTGATATCAAAAACATTTACACATTCACAAATAGAATGGAAGTCCTTAATAACATATATAGCACCGAAGCTAACAGGACTGAAAAATTTAAATGGTTTCAGCTTCTGGGGCAATTATATACGTTTTTATAAAATTACCAATGTCATAGCTATAATAAAAATATACATTTTCAATTCTTTACTGAGACAACAATTTTTAATAACGATCTGTTACAGTTTTATGTATTACTTACTTATTATATCGAGGTTTAATTATAAGGTTTAAGAAAAGACCTGCTCATTTTTCAGTCGTTTGGATAGTCATAATATGCAAAGAATTAAGCCAGCCATTAAATTCCAAAAGTTTACGATAGTGGTTTACGATGCGAAATTTAGACCCTTAGAAGTTGACCCCTTAGAATTATTAAGACCATGGACTTCATGGTGCAAATCTATAGATACTTACATTAAAACTGTAGCTGTCGAATTTCTGTACATTAAAAATGCTAAAACCTGTCAGATATATATCAAACACAAACTGATTATTTTCAAAGTTATTGTTTTTGTATTTGTTCGTAAGGGGTAATTACCGAAACTGTTACATCAATTTAAATGAAATTTGGACAATTATATCGCTGGGCAACATTTTAGATGTTCTAAAATACTTCGTAGAGAAAAATAAAAATAGAGTAAAATTTGACGTGGTGATACCTAAACAAATAATATGTATGTATTATGCAATTTTTAAATCTCATAAAAGGGAAATTAAAACATTACAATGAGAATGTATAGGATAGCGTTTACATTAGATCAATGTCGTGTATCGGGTTCTTTTTGATCTAAGACAGAGTTGGAACGATATGTCATTTCTTAATTTTAGGTTCAGTATTCAGACATAATTGTTTAATAATTGACACAACAAAATGTTACAAATCTGTGAAATCTTCTGACTTTGCGAAGTCGAGTAAAAAATTAAATTATTTTTATAATTATTTTAATAAAAGCATTAGTCTTACTAGTTTCTTATAGCTTGCTTAAGAAATAACTATAATAAATACTTTTTGTCCGACTTAAAGAATAACAAACAATTGAAATCAAGGCGGATGGAGTCGCGGGCATCAACTAGTTAATAATAATTAAGCATGTAAAGTCAGTGTGCCTTTGAAGGGCTAGATCACTTATCGTAAATGTACAATGTTTATTGTAAAGACTCAGTAAATATTGTTTGCATTTTTTATTTTTCGAACATTATACATTTAATTGAATCGGCGTTAAGTATTGAATAGTTTACCATCTTTCAATGCATTATATGTTACAGAAACAAATCAATAACAGAATAATTTTGTACTCACCATGTCTAGGTGTACAACACGATCGATCTACAACGTTTACAAGTCTCCATACCAGACACTTGTATTGTTTCTTGGTTGATTTGAATTAAAATCGCAACACTATGTCGTAAGTGTATTTCCACAGGCCTCTGAAGTTTTGTATGATGTACAGTTTGTTTACAAATGAAAGCAGCTGTCATAAATTTTCAGTGTCTAGGTCAAGGTCGACTGCGCAAGTGTGAGGTGCAGTAGGTCAATGTTGCTAGCAATAGAAACGCCTTATAAAATCTTTATAGCAATTTGTCCGGGCGCAATTCATTTGTTTTCAAATTTAGTAAATTTCGATTACGCTAGTCATGTCATGTATACTAACTTTTGGACACTTTCTAGGTCTAGGTATACATATAAACATCATTTAATTCTTGGCCTCGACTCGGATGTCCACACAATTTGTGACTAATGCAGTTTTCACGTATTTATTTTCGTCAAATACATGGCGTATTAGGTATATAAATAATTATGTATATGCTTGTTTGATTGTCCACACAAAGATGTATACAGAAGCTGTTAAAACTCAGGTATTGATAGTGTTAAGGCTAATCGGTGTTTCAAAGATTAAATTTCTAACCAAGTAAAATGTTTCATTTGTTGTAACTATGTGCTTAATGTATTTTAAGTGTAGATTTTGTATTAACGATTTATTAAACACTTCTACAGTTATATATCTAAAAAAGAAATTCCTGCTTGGGTTTTCCAATTACTAAGTCAGGCGTTAATATCATATCAGAATTAATGGTATAACCTAATTTTACTACTGAACAAACGGATATACGAATTTCACTAGTCGGAAGCAAAAATAATACACATTCTTTGTTAATGCTTTATTTATTATGACATTAATAAAACACTTTATAAACGTAATTTAATAAAATATAATTAAAGTAACATACTCATAAAATACATATAAACGATAGACAAAAAAAGGTCTTTATACATGAGCGCACGGCCTTTGCAAATTTAGGCCTTATCAACCACCAAAAAGAAAAAAAACTTAAAGCTTACCAAGGTCAAATTACCCTGCTAATCGCCAAATTCGGTCCCTCGTTTTTTTTTGCCATTTTTATTTAATCAAGAAAATCTTTCCACATGAAGCTTTAGCATAGATAAATGGCATAATAATGGCTTTAACGACCATAGATGATCATTGTTCCCGTCATCTGTCAGATTTTCCCGCGTTGTGCAAATGGTTCGGCGCGTCGGCAAAGGCGAATTTTAACCTGTAGGCTTCAGCAACGAGCATACTAATATTCGAATCAGTCCAATTTTGAGTGGGAACATTTTGTAGTAAAATCATAAGGCCCTGAAAATCGCGTTCTTGCATCAGTCTTTCCCTCCAATGCAACAGAAAAGCTGCGCATACATAAAGCTGAAAAATAGCGAAGCCATCGGACTCTGCAAGATACGTGTCCCATAGACGAATAGTGCAGGGAAGAGGGATCTCTCTGGTGAGAAGGTTGTTCATCCAGCGGAATGAGAATTGGAGATAATCTACCCCATGGGTTTGTAAGTGCTCGTGAAGTGGTAAATCAATACGCCTGATTAGTTCCTTTAATTGATTAACCTGTAATTATCAATTATTATAATTAATGTAAAATAATGTTAATTGAATTTTGAAACAAAGGTACTACTTGCTCCTACTATACCAATGTATCCATAAGTAAGACATTGAATGATTCTGATGTACACTCTCTAAACTAAAAATCTCTAAATTTAGCTTTAGACCTGGCAAACAAACGTAATCGTATTACGTTGTGATAGGTTTAAAGATAAATTTGGTGATTTTTTGTTAAAATTTAGGATTTTGTTAAAATTCTCTTCATTTGTACATCAGAATCGACACTGATAACTGTTGCACATTGCTAATGTTACAATAGCTATAATATTTAGAGAACGTTAAGATTATTATAATACCTCAAACTCATTCCCAGAACAGAGAAAATAAAGTTGTTAACATTATCACAGTTAAAAATAATTAAATTATATCAAATTGATGATATAAATTAAAATTATATGACAGACAAATAAAATAAAGATTAAGCACTTTATCAAATCTCTGGTGCTTGCCACTTAATCTTAGTCTAAACAATTGTTACTGATAGCAGTTCTGATTTATATTAGAGTTATTATGTAAGCTGATTTATGAATATAATATATAAAAACATTGGCATCACAAATCATTTGTTACTTTTTAGCCCATGCATCAAGCGTCCACATTTTTGTTTGATGAATTTGTACCTCTTATGCCAAAATTAAGATTATAAATTCTATTTATAATTAAAATTAACAAACACTTGTAAAGCAGGGTCCCGTAATATATGTTATCAGCAGTCTATATATTATGGTGTTCTATACAATATTGAATGCTCAGTAATATAAAAGACAATATGAATAAGAGGTTGTGTCTTACTTATGTAATTTCTTCTTATTTTTTTACAGAATCGTTTTGTTTTATACTTATTTCTTATCTTTTAACAAATTTTTTTGCTTATATACAGAAGTTCATTCCTTTCAACTGTTATATTCAGATTTAGTTAACATTAACATTTATAAGTATCTATTTATTTACACATTTCCAGTGGAACAACATACCTGTTGTTACTGTACTACTTTCAAATTACAATCCTTTTGAATCATATTAGTATGTAATGGACAATAATATTCTTTTTATACAATTAGTTGCATGGATGCCTCAGTTCTTTTGTACATTGCTTATGTAGTATAGAATACCTGCATTATATGCATTGCCAGTAACATAGATTAACATTGAAATCAATATCCTAACATAACAATGTAATCTAACATGCGATAGATATATATAACATATATAAACAATATATAACAACAAATATTAGATTTTATTAACACTTATCTAACTAAAGTGCCATTTGCTTATTTTATATCAATTAAAATAAAAAATGTAGTGTCAAATGAGCTTCACTTAGCTAAGAGATATAGATATAGCTATGTATAAACTTACCTTATATTGAATACCAAGTTGAGCAAAAATATAATTATCTTGTATGCTATCAAGAAATTTGGACAGGCACCAAAATGAGTCAGCTTCAATGATATCTCTTTGCCCCTCAGTTAATGAGTCTAAGGGGAAGTTATCCAACTCTTTATTAGGAGCTGCTTCTTGAAGAAATACCATAAAGAATGGTGTCACCAGATCATTGATACCTTGCACATAGCCAGATGCTGGATGTCTGATTGCCCAAATGTAGAGAATGCGTTCAAACATTACCTGAAAATGTAATAATATTCTATGGGATACTTTCATGTCTAGAACAATTTCATTACTCTGTGTCATAAATAATGAATGTTGACAATAAAAGAATTATTTCATAAATGTTACCTGTACAGTGCTCTGCTGGAACAAAGCCACCAATGGGCTCATCCTAGGAATATCAATATGTATCTGCCTATATGTTTCCTCTTCCCTCTCTGCATCATAATACTGTCTCACTAGATGTTTATAGTCTGCTCTCTTACTATCCAAGGTCTCTGCTCTACGCTCAGTGTTTGCAGGAAGGTAGCCCGCTAAAAGTCTCCAAGTTACAGCTCTGGCCTATAAATTAGTACTTTATTATTTCAATTTGTTTTGAAAGTTTGATAATCTAAGCTCTTATTATTTTACATTATAATTTCGTGTTGTAATGCTGTCCCTAGATGTATTGATCTATTATTTTTAGTAATTTATTGATTTTTAGTTCACATAGCACTTTAGCCAAAAAAAGTATTAATGTTTTAAAAAAAAGAAAACATGCATCATTTAAGCTTCATAAAAATGTACACTAACATATTACTTCAATATATGTTTTATTGCATATTAACATAACCTTTAATACAGAAAAATATTTAAATGTCAGCTAAAGTATAGGCATGGGTTGAGAAACAAGAAAACAAACCAATATTATCAATAAATAAAGAAATAAAATAACCAGAGTGAATAACACTCATATAAAATTTGTTACATATGAACTACAATAAATAAAAGCAAAAATGAATCACTACTATTATGTATTAAAGGAAAAATACATGCCTCACATTACTGACCTCTATTAAGTTTATTAACTTACCTTAACTGGTATTCCTGACCAACTGAGATGCTTCAACTCATTCAGATCGAGAACAGAGCTTTCTAGTACTTGTTGGAATCTTTCTAATTTAGATTCACTACTCTCTTCGCGAGGAATTAAAGCTGACGGTCGGACGGGCCTTGGACGACCTGGATAATGACGAATAGGCCCTGATGTACCAGAACCGCTTCCAATCTTCCTAACTTCATTCTTTTTAACTGCAACCGCCTCTTCTTGAGGCTTTACATGTTCTGTTTCAATCTTGACGTCATTACTGTTTACGTTCTTAGTACTATTACGATGTGAATTTATAACGTTTAAAGCTACAGACTCTGATATGGCTTTCGATATTTTAGTCTCCGCAATACCGGAGATTATCTCGTCATCTCCCAAATCCCAGGCATCGTTTACAGACGCCTGGAATTGCTGATATGATGACCCAGACATAACCTCGTTTTGAACGATTCTCTGCAAAGGTCTGCCGGGAACCGCTCGTTGTGGAGTCCTCCAAAAAGTCTCAGATAATAAACCGTCCTTGTCATATTCGGTTTGATAACTTTCCATAATAAATTGTACCAAGAGTCATTATTTTCAACTTTCCAAGACAATAAAATATCATGAAAACTTTAGGGATTCTTGAGTTGTAAGTTGTAACATAGAACAAAAATAGTTATGACAATTGACAATTAACAGGTAAGAGTTGACAACTGATAATCTACAACACTTTTAAATTGTAGAAGTACAGAATCGGATTTATTATTATTATATTTATTATTTTAATATAAAAGGCAGATTCTTTCTTTTATCGTTACACATTTAGTGACAAAACTTCATGGATGAAACAATAAAAAAACTATGTTCGTAAAAGAAAAGCATGCAATCTTTATTTTGATGTACTTGTCAATCAATAGTTTTGATCAGATTATACGAATATTATTAAACAACTACTTGATATTTTAATTTTGATTATTTTAAGTTTCGTTTAAATTTTATAATGAGAAGGAGCAATTTAATTCAAAATATTATTACAATGTAATACAATATCAAGTATTTACTTGTTTCCAAGGATATTAATAATTGATCAATACGAAACCTGTTAGATGGTTTTACTTAGTTCAGAAAGGATAATATACGGAATACAATAAATATGGCAAGTCCAAATCCTGATATCGATGCATCATCAATGTTTATGGACAAGGGTGATGGAAAAAAGTCAAAAAGTCCTGTTCGGTCAGGATCACCAAGAAACCGTATTACGAAAAAAGAACGAGTTGAGCCTGCAGCCGAAGTAATAACTGTTAAAGACTTCTTTGATTTTATGAAAACAGCGTATCAAGTTTATGAACATCTAGAGGGCTCAGACGATGGTGGTTCAAAAATTAACTGGGAGGAGTTAACCAAATTGACTGTTTTAAATCATGTCATAGAACAGCAGGAACGAGATCTATTGCAACTTACTGTTAATACCATTCAAAAGCCAATTACCAGTAAAAGTGAAACGGCGATTGAACGGAAATATAACATTAACGATAGAGTGGAAAAGAGATACAGTTGCAGCGAAATAGAAGGTAGGGATTTTAGCCATTTATAACTTTAACCACTAACAAACAAAAACTGAATACAAGCTTATGTTTAATTAATAATAATTAATGTGTAAATTAATAAAAAAAATAATGGTTTATTTAGCATTAGGATGGTTAACAACCAGTTTCAATAAATTATTTGGCATTTTCGTTAACTATTAGTGACTTATATTCAATATCTAGGTAATCGCGGACGAAATCAAACTCCAGAAATAAAAGTAGAAATGTTAGGAGTATGGACGGAGGCCAATTTAAATTGCAAATTAAATGATGTAAGTAACAAATGAAAAAGAATTGATATAACTATTTATCACAAAGTATAGATGGCGTTGTTTTCAATTTCAGGTTATTAACGAAGGAATTTTAGACTCAATCCTACCATATTTAGTGGGATATAAAAAGCCAGCGAAGACAACAAGTGTTTACGCTCCAATGATAAAGAAAACTGTTTCCAGCACATCTACCGATATTAAAAAACCCGCTAGTTTTGATGGTATGAAAAAACACACTTAACATGTATATATATAAAACAAAGTCATTTTAAGCGTAGAAAAATACGTACTTAGTATATTCGCATATTTTCAGACATTTGCTAAAAAAATTCAGTTTAAAAACATTCCTGTATAATTATAAAAGCGAGTATAAAGTAGTATTATTTAGAAATTATTGTAATAATAGATTAATTTAGGATTCATAAGTGAAAAGGACTCTCGTGATCGTCTTGGGCGAAGGAAATCATCTGTCATAGCACTTCAGGAGAAATTAAACCAAAAACAGGAGTAAGTTTCTATTCATTTCAATAGGTCCTACAGTTATATCCCGAAAAGTTCAAAGATCACTCATTTTTAAAATACGTATAAACCGTAAATACCATAAATACGATTAAACTTAAAACTTATTATTTATTATGTATAGGTGGGTATATTATAGCGTATTTTCATCCTGGCCAATAAGTCCGATATGGTCTAGTGGCTAGGATACCTGGCTCTCACCCAGGAGGCTCGGGTTCGATTCCCGGTATCGGAAATCTTTTTTGCAGTGGCGATGTTGAAATTCACGTTTGCGATGAGGTCAAAGGACTGAAAAAGGACTTTAGGTGCCCTCAAAAGCTCTTGGTTACAAAGATGGGATATTTTGCGGAAGTTACAGCCGGTCAGAGATTAGAAGATATGGATATATCTGTGCATTGTGACATACAGGTAAATTATTTAAAGACATTATATTCTTATATACAGTATATTAATTTATTAAGTCTCACGTATATAAAATAATTCAATAGTAATGATTAATTATTATTAACAGTTTAATTTGAATATTATGTAATTACATTGCTGTTACAAATTTTTGTAGTAGAAAATTGTTTTTCGTCAGCAAATATAGAGTCAGTGTGAGGGTAAAAACTGTAAGGTTACATTTTATTCAGATATTCGACTGGCTGATGCGTTGGGTGAAACGTGATACCATTTTAGTTGCCGACTGGCCTCTATTAGACCCTCACAACGTAGTCCCTATTTTGGTTTCAGCTTCCTTCTTACAGGTAATATTTTTAATATTGATCAAAATTAACATAACATTTTCATATATTTACACTTTAGAGGGGTTGACTTATAATAACATAACTGAAATTTTGTTTTGTTTTAATGAAACACATTGAAATGATACATACATTTTCATACTTCTAAAAATTACAATATTAAAATTACAAAGTACCTATGTCATGACGCGAGTCTTTCCTTTGGACCGCACGTGCTTTTAATCGAATGAACGTGTCTTACATTGATCGCGTTTTTGGAAAGATTTATATCCTTTTTCATATTAGATGGAGCCTCTGCTGCATGACTGCCTCATCTACTGTCACGCGCACATGAATGATATTTTGAAGACCACTACAAACCTGGCCTGTTTAAGCGATGCCTTACTTACAAGGTTTGTTCAGCTGCTATGGAATTTTCAATATCTTTCTAATTGTTATGGACATAGCAAATCTTATAGGAAAAAATATAAAAGAATATATATATTCTTTCTATATTTTCTACGTTAGAAAGAATATATAAACAATGTTATCTTTGCGTTTGACGACTGCTGGAGCTGTTGAAAGCTTTTGTACCCAATTAGACATGCACTGTAATATTATGAAGTACCATAATTTTAATGTAGGTATTTCTAAATGACTATATCAGTTTACGACCAGCCCTAATATATCTAACAAGTTTATATATATATATATATATATATATATAAAAAAAAAAAAAAAAAAAAAAAAAAAAAAAAAAAAAAAATATATATATATGTATATATATATTTAACATCCGCCATACTGTTTTATTTAGCGAAAACTGAAAAAAGAGATAAGATATGAGTTATTTTCCGTATTTCTTGTCCCGAGTTCGAATGAATTAATAAGGAAAACTAGTTTTAAATCGTTGAAAAAACACTAATTTAAGAGCTTGTTTTCAGATTAGCTGCGATGTACACAAATGTTGAGTTAGAGGGTATTAGAGATCGTAAAGACAAGATACAGTCTCGTTTGTACTGCAAAATGATTCTGTCGTTAGCCGAGCCAGTCCCCGAGACCCTTAGAGGGCATTACGCGTCCCTCGCCACCCTCTTTAAGTGTAGCAAGTGAGTTAAAATATTAAATCGGATATCTCTTTATTAATTTTCGAAGTCTTTCTAGTCATAATATATCTTGTATGAGATTTGTTGTAATAACAATTTTTCCATTATCCCTCCCTTTTCATAATCATATTTTACAATAGCGTCTTCACAACTAAGAAGTATGGTGTATTTTCTAGTAATATTTAACCCTCTAGGTGTAATAAGCTTCTGGGTAGACACGTAGCGGAACAAGTACCATGTCAACCTGCCGCTATGCGCATAGATCGACGAGGGAATGTACTCTCTTCACATAATAAGTATGTTTTTGTATTCTTATTTGGTACAAAGTGTATAAATTAACACAATTTGCTCCTGACTGGTCGGACTCATGGCTCTTGCACAATCATTTCTTCCATCGGATTCTGTTAAGTGTTTGGTACTTATTATTTAGGAAAGCGCCTCTTTAGCAGGAAACTCTTCTCGCTTTAAGTTCTTACACGTCTTATTTGCTTGTATCACCAGAGATCCATCGTGGAGTATAAACGAGTACATAACGTGGTTGTTTGGTGAGTTACGGTCATGGAGACGCGTGTATTGGCGTTTGTGGGCTGACTGTCACTTTTTGAGGTGTCAACTGTGTGACAGCTATTTCCCAGCTTATCAGGTATTTGAAACTACTCCGTCTGTTAAAGTATTTATTTGCCTATTATTAAAATTAAACCAACGTATTTATCGATCTACGACGCGTGTTCTTTGAAAAGTAGTTTCTTTAACCATATCGAATATATAATTTGGTTATAGGCCATACATATTTTTTTATTAAGTCCATAATTATAATATTATTTTAACCTTAATGCATGATCCAATATTTAAATTTGTTAATCAAAATATTAATATTGTAATCTTATTAAATATCAGATTGTAAGTCCCTTACCTTTAAATTATCGTATCCAATGTAAACAGATGGAATGGTGTTCTCACCACGAACAAAGCCCGCACATGTTTGGAGTGGAGGGCCGTGCCCCTCTTCCTGCGGGACGATTCCCCTGCTGCGGAGAGAGGGCCTATCGTTTTGAGACCATTACGCGCAATACGGTACCTTTATACAATTACGGTTTTATTCAGCCTCATTACAATATTTTAGTGGATTAAACATATTCTGAATTTGTTTTACTGATTGTGTTAGCGTAATAGTATACCGTTTAGGTCTTAGAAAAAATTATTACATCTAAAGTTAGATTATTAAATACATTCCTACCCAAATTTATTTAGCCTTAATTAACGCCTATTTTTGTTTTCTTATTATGTATATTTTTTTTAATAATTTTGATGTTCTAATTACTGAATGTATTGTGGGTAAAATTGAAATATATGTTAAGAATTTTTGTAAAAAACTTAATACTTTTATTTGTTGATACAGGGTTGTCAATTTCGTGAGCACGTTCCAGATGAACGTTTACCAACAGACGCGTCCGTGATGGAGATATACAACCGCTTCCGGGATATCATCGCCATGAGACCACCACAACTCATGTTCCCAGAAAGACTGACGCGATTTGTAGCTAGAGGTTTTGCTTTAAAATTTAATTATTTCATTTTAATTTGCAATAATGCACATGTTTAGTATGTGGGTTTTGTAATAACTTTTAAAAATATTTACAATTTTAGAACCTGGTGAGGAAGCAGGTGGTCGTCTTCAATGCAAAGAAGTGTTCTGGTGGGAAGGTATCCAGCTGGTACCACCACGTCAACCTTTTGGATTACTGGGGAAGCTTTACACCAGCAATAACAAATTTAACCGTGAGGATTTTTATTCTAATTCTCTAAAACCCTCATCTGGTTAGGAACAGATGGGAATCATTTGGCCAGTTCTAAACATAGGCATTATCTTGTTTGGTCAAGTTATTTAATAGGTGGTTGGAATTTACCGGGATCAGAAATCTATCTTGTCCAAGGTAAACGCTAGTCAATATTGCAATAGAAATTAGTTTAATCCAAAATTCATAGCTGTAAATACGCTCTCCACATTGGCATGTACTGACGTAGTAACTTACAAATTCATTATTTCCTAGTTACGAAACATATCATGCTTTTCTCATAAATGTCGCACCATGATATGTATTTATCAAAATTATATATATTGGACTGTAGTAATGACTCGCAAAAAACGTGATATTCTATAGAATTATTTTACTTGTCTATGGCACGAATTTTCGCAAAAGTAGTCCAAAATAAATAACAATTTAAACACGCCTCGGTCAGACAAGTTTGTAAAAGATGTAAATACACACAGAGAATACTCGTGCTGGATCGCCGGTAATCAGTTCGGTGCAGGCTTCAATGCCGTCATTGGCTGCCAATTGCTCCACGGTTACAGCTTCGCCTGAGCGCATCGACAGTAAAGTTAAACGTAATATGAGCCCCAAGGGTAAGGTAAGTCAGGATTTAAAAATGCTTAGACTGGTAAGTACATAAATTAGGAAATGAAGTTATGAAAGTATGCCTTACATAAATAGATATTATTTCATCTATAAATCTAGACCTCCTCCACTATATTTACTACCATATGTAAAAAGCTTCCACTAGTGAGGTATTTACATGCAACTCATTTTAAAATTGTTAAGAAATTAGTCAAGAAAGAGAGAAGACAGTATTTTACCATCGACACGACCCGCTATCACCAATCAATTTTGCACTGCCAAACGATGTTATTTCTTGAATCTCTCAAAATACCCTTTAAACAATTTATGCATGAAAGCTTTATAAAAAAATGTTGCTAAAAAAGATATATTGATGAAGCAAGGCACTGGTACGGGAGACGTTGAAGTAGCCGAGGAAGCCACAGACTCGGATGAGAGTGAGCAGAGTTCAGACAGCGCAAGGAGCGACGAAGACACGCCGCCGCGTCGCCCGCGCACTAGGACACGAGTACCGGCGCCACCTTCTAATAGAAATAAGTAATTATATTTGGAGATTGGTACCTTAGAGACCAATTTATTTTAAATACTTCGCCTATGTCTCGTTCGAAATAAAAAAAACTTTATTTAACTAAGACAATGATTCAGATCACGTCGATGGACAGCAACCACTTCTGGCCGTGTCTGGGCGACGACTGTCTCTGCAAGAAGTAACCAAGACGGTCAACGAAGATTTGAGGAAAGAGCTGCTGCGCACATGAAAGCCACGCTCGCACGGAGGCACCACTATCCCACCAAGCCAAAACAACATCCAGGTAAAATATAGATTGGTCATTTAGACTACATTGGTCTTGTTTAGGTACTGACATGGCTTGTGGCCACAAATATCTAGAGAATTTTTTATTTTTTCCCCTTGTTACACCAAATATTTTTTTTATAATTATTCTTG
This sequence comes from Pontia daplidice, assembly GCA_963693355.1. Lineage (NCBI taxonomy): Eukaryota > Metazoa > Arthropoda > Insecta > Lepidoptera > Pieridae > Pontia > Pontia daplidice. The sequence goes on from CAVNZL010000139.1 coordinate 4,979,074, forward strand.
AATAATTCGCTGTTCCATGAACATGTCTGCAGTTTCAAGTTTGACATTGTATTTTTTGTAAAATAACATTAATCTGCAAAGGATACAGAATGAATTTTTCTACTGGGCGTGGATGGCCGATTTTGATAGTCAAAAATAATCATAAATAGATTGTGTTGGACAGGTGTTGAATAAAGAATTCAATAGTAGATAAGAAATAAATCGTGGGAAATTGAGTAAATTTTTTTTTCAGAACATTACATGGTACAAGTCTTATCTTTTCGTGATTGATATCATATTTTTTAAATAAGTTATTTCGTTAATAGGTGGTGTATACGCAAAGTTGGAATCAGATTGGCGAGAGAAGCACGGCCAACAAAAAACACGCAATTTACCCTCTGCTAGGATTCGGTCACAGCCGTCTAAATATAAATAAACGTAATATGTATCATTTTTTTTATTGATTCAAATACCACTAAGGTCAATTGGCTAGTTGTAAAAGGTGCCAATAACACTTTCATCAATAGGCGATAACTTTTGCGTAAAAATAATTTCTAATCAGAATAAAAAATTTAATTGTGAAATGAGGTTTCTTTATATTTCAAAGAGGGCGTGTGTTAAAAACATCCTTAAATGCAAACTTCAACAAGAGCGGCAATTACCATAATATGAAATGTAGTGACGGAAATCACACCCCAAAAAAAAATTATTTTGAAGGTCATTTGCATTTAAGGTATAGAAAAATTTCTAAAAAAAAGTCTATATATAGTCATAATGATTTATTCCTAACAATTAGAACCTGAGCCGATGCGCGAATTGGCTGGAGCGCAGGCCAAAGGCGGCTTTAAGGTAGCCCCGTAGGACTTTCTTGTCAGTACGTTTGCCGATGGCTTTGATCACCGCATCATCTACAGTTTTCTGATCGGTCTTACGTTGTTCTGATGGGACATATTTCTGAAAACGAAAGACAGGAAAGTAGTCAAATTGGATTACAGGTAAGACAAAACCATCTGGGCAACAAATATGTTTATTGGTTTAGCATGTAACATACCTCTTTCTTTGTGGCAAAGATGTCCTCTCCCTCCTTCCGCTTGACACTGCGCTTAGTGCTCTTCTTGTTTTTCTTGAAGTAGGCATCATCAAGGTGAGCAGGCAGCTTGAAGTCACCCAAGTCAACCTTGGTGCTGGTGCCAATTACATACCGTTGTGGTACACGACGGAGTGGACATGAGTTGAACTGAAAGGATGGATAACCCCCATGATATTAAACACCAATGCTTTAGACAACAGTCATGAATCATATCACCATATAAAAAATATGAGGAATAATAAAATTTAAGAGGGTTTTAGTGAAACAAACATTTCATGTCTACCAATAAAACTCGGCGGGAGACGCCAAGCCTAAACCAATGCTAGCAAGGTCCCTTTTGATTAAAGGGGACCTCTCCTTTAATAAAAAGGAGAAAAACAATATATGACAGAATTAAGTAGTCAACTTATTAGAAAATAATAATATCGGCAAAGCTTACAGGCAAGTATTTAAAATAAGTAACAAATACAGATTTTAATATTACCTCTTATAAGTTTGATTTTTATTATGAAATATTAATTGCTATTACTATATTATAAATACTTACTGCAAATGGTCCAGTGACAAGAAGGAGACCACTGGGTAAAATTCCAACAAGCACAACTCTCTTGCCAGCATGTCTACCAGCCAACAGGATGCAGACTGTTCCCACAGTCAGGTTGGGGCGGATGTTTCTAACATGCTTGCTAAAGGTCTTGTGGTGGCGGTATTTTCTGATTCTGGAATGAGAAAGAAATATATTTATTCAATATCATAAAATTAAATTTTAACAGAAACCTGAAATTTCTGTGGTTAGCTTTTCAATATCATTTAGTTGGATATAGTTGGCTAGTTATATGGCTATAGTTTTGGGTAACTTTGTAAACATTAGTCTTGACTCAACAAAGATAAAGGTGAAGTAGGAAGAGCTATTAAGTATTATTTATTTATTATATAATACTTACTTGTCCTGTGTGGGGTAGAAGGACTTTCTACGACACAGCAAGACATTACGAGTGCCTCCATTTTTCTCACCACCAATGGGCTTTACCACCACTGTTGGCTTCTTACGCTTGGGTGCCTTGGGGTTTTTCTTGCCAATGAACTTATATTTGGCCTAAAAATAAATATTTAAACTATAGATAGCAATAAGGTTATTTAATATTAATTCTTATTTGTACAGCATATTACCATATACAATAATGTTTTCTGTGTAAATTGGAAATTTTAATTTATTTAGTTTTTATTGGCAATTTAGAAGATACTTACAGTTTTGTGGAACATTTTGGATTTCGAGAATCTGACGATTCCATTTCCTAAGTCATAATTCCTCGGTTTGCCAACTTTGGCTTTCTTAACTCCAGCTGCAGGGGCTGCGGGGGCTTTAGCCGCCTCCTTAGGCTGTTTTGGAGCCATTTAGAATCTACAAACAACAAAATACAACCTCAAAACAAACGTGTCACAACTATGAATTTCTACGATTTACTAGTTGTTTATTAAAAAAACTATAAATTTGTATTCTCCACTGAGTTATCTCCCACTTTATAATTTAAGATCTTAACGACACAATATAATCCGAAAAAATAGCACTTCACAATCACCGACATACTGTATCTTCAATTTATACTAAAATTTTTATATTTTATAGAAAGTCGTAACTGAAATATTCCTCAAGACAACTTATCTGAAGAATACATTTTATAATTTTATTAATAATTAATAAAAATGTTTCATTATTACACTTATTTTCATAGATTTATTTTACATGAAAACAACATCGACTCACATTAAAACCGGGATCAAGAAAAAGAAGTTGACATTAGAATTTAGTGGTCAAATTCACTATTGACAATGTTTTGACAATTGACAGTAGGGAGTATTATTTTTCTATTGAGTATTGACTTATGACAGCCACCTCTGTTGACGTTTCTGATGCCGTGTAAATTAATTTTGAACCATTTTTAACTTTGATTTGATGAATTTATATTATAAACTCAAATATAACATGGAAAAACATCTATAAATATAAATATTATAATTTTTCAAAAGAAAAATAAAAGTATTGGGATCAGTAGATTCATTAATTTATGTCAAAGTCCAAGTGTCAATGACATATTGCGTATAGTTTGATTCGCAATTTTTATTTTTATTTTATTCAGTTTTCGAAATGGCTTCTTTGCGGAGCCCGTCTTCGCCGTCCGACGGATATAAAAGGTTTAGTGATGATTTCGCAAACTCCAGCATCAACAATTACGGCTCAAACGTCACAAGTAAACGAGAAGCTATATTTCAATGCACAGTAGCCGCATTTTATGTACGCTTTTGTTGTTAACATTACATTTTAATTCATATTAATTTATCTATTTCTTAAACCTTTAATTTTAATTGGCCTTATAAATCCCATCAGGATCGATTTTGTGTCTAGGGACGACGATGACGAATCAATGAGTCACAAACCTACATTAAATACTAACATAACATCATAAAAACACTACAGTTAGGCTATCGACCTAAATTATCTAAGTCGGCTTGACGCAAATGCAAATCCTGCATGTTAGTGCTTCTGCATGATGCTAGTTACACACTTAATAATATAAATCTAATTTAAGTTTGATTGATTTTGTTAGCTATGTGGAATACCAACAAACATCCTGTGAGACATTTGATAGATGATCACTAGTTCCTATTTGATACTGATATACATTGTAATTATTATCAATTTGTTAAATTCTACCACAGTATGTGTGTAAGAACTATTGTATTAGTATTAGTGACTTACCACATTAGAAATCTGTTGTTTTGATTATTCATCAAAATAGGGTCAATTGCTTAATAACAGTGTGACTTATAATAAGTTATTATTTACAATCTGTTTTAAGTGTAGAAAAACCCATTCCTTCAAGTTGTACAATTTTAATTTTTTCTCTAATGAAGTACATAAATTCTATTTGAAGGTAGTTTTTGATTTAAATTCTTTGATATTGTAAATCAAAATATAGGGAGATATAAAGTCTGAATGAAGCACATATCTCTTATCACCTAATGATAAATCAATGATTCGTGAGATTGTTCAGTTATATTGAGAAAGTAAATATAAAATGTCAAAATTGCACAAAAGAATACATGATGTGATAAGGGATCATTGGTATAAATTACAATTGTGTAAGTGTTTTGATTTGCTCATTTATGAACTGATTTAATGTCAATTGTAATTGCACTATTATAGTGCAGAGTTTATATGTTACTATCCTTATTTTGATAACGATTAGCTGTGCAGAAACTTATTACCTATTTGGATGTCGAGTGATGACGTAACTTAAATGTTTTTTGATCAATGAGGCTGTTTAGGACTTTCACGACAATTTCGTCCAGAGTGTAATATTTTCAAAGTTTATAATCTTTTCCGTAGCAAATAAATAGTTTCTTGATTATAAAGAAAAGATGTGGATTATTATTTTTTAATATTAGATTTAAAAACAAATGTTATTTGATTTCCATGTCAAAAAAACATTGAAAGCCTATCGTAAGGTACGATTATACATCAAAATACTTTTTATATTCAGATCTATTTTGTATATTTTAGCAGTAACAAAAATAACGGTACGCAGTATAATTTTGAATTCGAAGGTAAATTTTAACCTGGCTTTCTAATTGTGAAACGCAGTAATCGTATTGTTACTGGGTTTAAATTGAACAATATGACCCGCATTCTGAAAGCTGGCAAGGTGAACGAATACCTTCTTTTTTTGGTTACCTCATTTACTTGTATGTGATTGCCTCGCTATTATTTATATGTATCAGATATTTATGACATAGATTTTATAATATTTTTTGGTAGAAGTAAATACTAAAAAACAATACGCATCCCACTTCACAGGTTCGAATAAGATACAATAAAAAAAGCCTTAAATATAAAATATAGCACGAATTACGCATTTCCCGTACTGCCCGAAAGTTCCGAAAGGGCCCGCGTAAGTACCTTAATTTAAAAGATAAGTTATTATCATAAGAACAATATAAAATACTTGCTAGCACGGTCGTGCGAAATGCGGCGGCACGATTACATTCATTAGTATTTTCTATAACATGAGCTGATGCCCAGGACTTATTATGAATTTTACACTTTTGGTTAAGAAAATGAACAAAAGTATTTGGTGCTTTGCAAGGCTAATAATAATAATAAATAAATTAACTAATCAATTGGCGTGTTTCAAACAGCGCCATCTATTCTGTATAAGTTCTAAAAATATTTGTTTAATGCTTTTATTAAAATAATCTCCTTTTTTAATCTACTTAGCAGAGCCAGACTTAGGATTGAAATTAAATGTTTTACCTTTCCCTTTTTTTATAATATACGCCATATACAATTCACGCAGGTGCCCGCCACTTTTATTATTTTATAATATACATATATGATATCAAAACGCCAAATTTTGCTAAATTAAAGGTATAAGGCGTTGCGTGCTAAGCTGTAGGAATTATTTATTTCCGAGACGAAAAGTATCTTAGTTTTCCCAGGGATATATACTACCTGGTAAAACTGTAATTTCAATCGGTTCCAACAGTTTCGAAGATTAACCCGTACAAACAGACACAACCAAGAAACAAAGAAAAAAAATCTGGATGTGCTTGTTATTCCTTTCTTATTTTTATCCCCTTGACTAGGATTTTAAGCACCTTTACTCAATGTATAGAGATTTTACGTACAATTTTCCGATTCAACAATACACATATACACAATATGTGTAACACTAGTACATCTTTAACTTCTGATTTATTCTGCAAATGAAATATTTCAGAAACGTTATATTTTTAAATGTGAACAAATAGGCTTAATACGATTTTTTCATTTTATTCACGATTTTTTAATTATTGGCACTGATTTTTTAAAACTACGCAACAACTTGACATGGGTGGTTGCTGGTATTCAGTTTTTTTCATGGAGACATATTGAGAACCGATACCCATAACTGCGGTTTTGCTTAAAAGGATAACATCCTTTATGCGTTCATCCAAATCCAATAAGTAAATGAAAGTCTCGTAACGTAAGATGCAAGTACAAAGAAGGTTCTTAGTATCTTTATATTTTATGTCAACTGTTTTGATTTAGGTTAGAATTAATAATTAAGAAAAAGATAGCTAAACCAGTGATAAACAATTAACCAAAGCAGGAGGATTATTTTGCTTGAGTAGCTACTAATTACTACTACTAATATTGGATTTTATTCTTAAACGAAAATATATTTTGGTTTCTGATAAAACCCTTGATAAAAATGTTCAGTATTTTAAACTTATTATATTTCTATTTTCTTCCGTGTACGATGACCGTTACATGAAATCCTATTAAAAACTAATCTGTCTGTCCTGCTTGTTGGAGTTATATGCCAAGTGTCGATAACCTACTTCGACATTTTAAAATTGAATTAAGCTAAATAAATTTTATAATAATTTTGAATAGTTTGTGAGATATAGTTATTATATAACTGGTATTAACTATAACGCATTACTACATTAACCCAACTCTTAATTAATAGCAGACCTTATTGGTTAATATAGCATGCATTTTAAAAAGTAAACCAAAAGTGTATAAATGAGACTGGTAAATTATTACTATATATTTCTAAAAATGGAAGTCAACACAAATTTAAATATAGGTAAATTATTTATAATACTAATATGAGATATTAAAATCTGACTTATATTTATTATATATGATTTATCCACAATCTAGAATTATAAATTCTAACGGAAAAAGTGTAGAAAGTGATATCACGTCATTGTAGGTTTCGAATTGTTTACAGAATAAAACCGAACAATATTACCTAAGTGTAGAACCCTACTTCTTTCCACGTAAGCATTATATTAGATATATTAATTAATGTTCTTATACCCTTGACTCAGATAGTTTATGCAGAAGCTCTTAGTTGACACGCCAATGCAAACATTTGTTTAGATGATAAAAAGTAGAGATAGAACAATAAATTAAACACAATAATGGTTATTTATTTGTCTTAAGGAGAAGCCTAATTAATTTCTCTTAAATTTGTATGTTCAACTAAATAGATGTTATAATTTGTTTAATCACGTTGTAGGTATGTTGTGGGTACATAGGTTATCTAAATTATCAATTCACTTCGGTATTTCGATCTAAGCATGTACATACAAAATACTATTCAAATAACAAGTTATTTTTGTTTCATTATTCAGGGCCTGTATTTCAAAACAATTCTCTGCTATCCGTACATATACGTTATCACAAATTTTAGGTTTTGTGCTAATTTAGGTACAATTTAGCGCAGTGCAGACGCTCAGTGCAATATTTAAAATGAAAGTTGATGTGAAGTTATTTTATGTAGTAAAAAATCGAGTAACCGCACAAGTGTATTCTACTTTTACGAATAATTTTGGTATGTCTTCAAATATAATATTAATTTTAAACAAACTCTCGCTCACTAAAACTAATTTGATTGCAATTTGCATTGTTTCATGTTTTTATTATAAATGTCAATTTTTAGTTGGATAATTAAATAGCTAAGCGAACTCAATGTTAAATTTATTGACTCAAATTAACCTAACAATACAAAAACTATAAACTTAATGAAATCTGGTTGTATAAAATAATAGTAAAACCAAATTTTGTAGATTCAAGAACAGGAGATGGCGGCGGAGATACAAACACACTGGACATGGGAAGTCGGTCCTCATTACACACTGGCCTGCAAATGTCTGAGGATGAGCATTGGGAGATGAACTATCACGAGGCAGCTATATATTTAGAGGTTTGTTATGATTTGTAACTAACTTTATAGGGAGTAAAATTTCCCAGGCAATACAACCGAGATTTAAAGTTCCCTGTTTACCAGGAATACATTAGACGCATTAAGAACTAAAGCCGCTCACTACAGATAACTGGTGTATCCTGGTCTGTGCGTTACATTGTGTGTGTCGGCTTTCCTAAAACTAAGCTTCCCGGAAAAAGGATATAAATACTGTTTCCCGCGATTTCGTATAAATACACATCTAATGTATCCAGGGTGATAGTTCGCTGCGTACAAAATTTTATCAATACGCCCTTTACGCCTACACAATGAGATAGATCGACTTCATAGAAGGTTACTAAATCCGGGTCCTTCCGTTTCCAGGAAGGTCTGAACAATGAGAAGTTCGACTCGCACCCATCTAGCCCCGAGGAGTTGCCGGCATATCTCCGCGTACATAACCCTTGGTACCACGGCTTGGATCTCCTAGCATCACTTGTTTTGATCTTGCTAGCTTTTACAGAAGATCCTGCTGTACCTGCCTTCGAGGTAACGTAACGAAACTGATTTTACTCCAAACCTTGAGGGTAGGGACCTTTATGAATATACAGGCGGTGGTTTCATCTGATTAGAACCCTTCTATTTACGTTCTTTGAGTTTTTGATTTATAAAAATATATAATATCATGCCAATTCGTTTCAGTTACCAGTATGGGCCCACGGCACGATAGAGCTCCTAGCCCTATCAGTGATCGGTATTGAGTTGCATCTCAAACTCAAATGGATCGGGTGGGGGACCATTTTCAAACATAAACGAACTATGATTAAGGTATATTTTTTATTACAAATAGTTAGAATAAAACTTTGTTAGATAAATAGGAAAGCTCATTACATTATTTAAATGATGTTTCGTTACGTAAATCGTTTATGTTTTAAAGTTTTTTATTTATGTAAATTGCAAGAAATTGTACCGGCGTTAACCAAAGATTATTTGAATATAAAAAAACGCTAATAATTTGGAGGACAACGGCTTTGGTAATAAATAAATCAGAAACTTGGGAGATAAATATGGCATTATTAAATAATAAGTCACGATATAATTCATCAATTTATTGTACTGAATTTAAGTGTGTTTTTTTTTGCAGGGTGTAACATTATTAATAATGCTATTAGAAGCAGTGGTGGTTCTTTGCCGACAGTCCTCCCACTTTAGAGTGACGAGAGCCTTACGTCCTATCTTCTTGGTGGACACCAGGCATTGTGGTGGTGTGAGGAGATTTATAAGACAGATATTGCAGTCTCTGCCGCCTATACTTGACATGTTAGGTTAGTGGACACATCAAAAAACTTTTCTGCCTGACATTAAACAAGAAACAGTGAATAATTTATAGTTTTTTACTGCTTTCATAATATGAAACTATTGAAACTAATTTTTTCTATATACAAGGATTTTTACCGCAATACATGAATGACCTGTAATTTATTATTTTAGGTATTTGTTCTGTTCAATAAATGAATGAAAAAACGTCTTTAACAAAAATTTCGATTCGTAATTGCTGCTACAAGAATTGTCAAAATTGATCTTAGTCAGTAGTTATGCAGTACCAGTCTGTCACCAACTCGAAATATTCACGTCGTGAATACCTAATAAATGTTTTTATTTTATTTTTTTGCCATTTTGACGGGCCCAATTGAACATTTTCGGGGTTATTAAAGGCACAACTTTCTAAATAATTAGAGTTCAAAATTAAACTAGATTAATCAACTTTACATTTCTGTATCTTGATATCTAATATTGTTTATATTCGTAGGTCTACTTATGTTCTTCGTTGCCACGTATTCCCTGCTAGGATATTATCTATTCTCTGAGCACATTGACAATGGACATTTCCGGACGTTAAGCGACTCTTTCGTCAGTATGTTCGTCCTTTTAACCACCGCCAAGTAAGTTATATATTAATAAAATTAAATATATTTTACATTATTTTAAATTTTGCAAAAATACATAACTTAAATCCGTTAATGAAGTGTTTTTCATTAGATTATTTTATGATCTTAAGCTTTAGTTCCCAATATTATATTCTTTAGCCACTTTAAAAGCCTAAACCAGCAAGTAAATTATTTTATATGTTAGTAATACATGTTTTTAAAATTAGAATTATTTTCATGAAAGTTGTAACTTTAAACGAAAATATAATTTTTAGTTTTCCGGATGTAATGATGCCATCTTATGCTAAATCCAAGTGGTATGCCGTCTTCTTCATATTGTACATCATCACCGTTTTGTACGTTCTTATGAATTTGGTAAGTTTAAAGTATTTTAAGTGGTTTAAAATTAAATCTTGTATTAAATTGAGCTACTAATTTTTAACGCGTCCATATTATGTACGCACAGAGTGTAATATGTTATCTTGCCCTAATTGTAACCTTTCGCTCTCTGTTATACCGACGCGTGTAGGTATACGAACGAGGAATTATTTTGAAAAATTGATAAATAGTATGATGTTTGTAACAACACAAAAACCATAAATAATTTGTGTTTATTTTATTATATTCGTCATATATTTTTTAAATATTTTTTTTAATTTCATCATTATATATTGTAAAAATACTCTTAATGTGTTATATTGTTGATTTCTACAATTTTTCAATGCAGTGGTCGCTGTGAGGGTCATTCATCCCACTGACTCGTTCGACCGCACGTATAACAAGAATCTTTAAATGAACATAAAAATAATATTAAAATTTTAAATAATTTATATAAAGCTTGACTTATTTACGTGGCGTCGCGGTCATTCGAAACAAAAATTTAATATTTATTAATGAATAAATTTGATATCTATCTCACAGATGCTTGCCGTGGTGTATGAGACATTCACTCGTATAGAGCGTGAAAAGTGCCGCGCCTTATTACTCCATCGGCGAGGTGCAGCGCGGCGTGCATTCCGTCTACTGGTTTCGCGCCGGGCCCCACACGCTGTCAAACTAAGGCACTTTACGGGGCTGATAAGGCATTATGCACCCCATTATAGTACGTACAATATTGCTTTGTTCGTAATTACAGAGAATATTAAGATTTTCTTGATTATCTTCTCTTAATGAAAATAATTTGTGAAAAAGCTGTGGAGTTTTATTCACGGCGATATCGGAACTTTTTTCGATAAATTTGTTCAAAAATCTAAATGTTGATCAACATCGTCTAATAATACGATATGTGGTTTATGTATAACTGGATTTTACTCCCGAAAGGTGGTCTTGACGTATATCTAATGTTCAAACAACTGAACCAATCGTCAACGGGCGGCCTCTCTCGTACGGAATTTGCGAACGTATACGAAGTGTTCGCGCTCCGTTGGGCGCCTCAAACCACGCGCGCGCCTTGGTACGCCGAGTCGCCCTTGGAGCCCCTCGGTAGAGCCGCTGCAGTCATCGTGCATCGGCTGTACTTCGAGTATGTTATATGTAAGTAGAGTTCCTTTATACATCGCTTTGATATATAATTTGACAGAATAAGTGTACCTATAATAATAATGTTTATTGGAAAGTTGGTTTACCTGAACATCGAGGATTTGGCTGGCCTGTTAATGTTAAACTATGTTATAAATAATATATTAAAGTTGTCTGTGAAAAATCGAATTCCATTTTGAATACTTGAATTAATATTGAATTGAAAAAAATTATGGCCATATTGAAAAAAAACAAATAAAGTATATTACAAAGCATTATGTGAAATTAACAAATATTTTCCTAACCTATTCCCAATATAATTTGTCCCCAGACGCCCTTATTATAGGAAACGGTCTGGCGATGGTCCTTCGAGTGCTGGAAGCAGCTGGCGACCTGCAGGACAGCGCACGTCTCCTTTGTGCCTCCTGGGACACCTGGCTATTTCTTACTTGTGAGTTACTCCACCCGTTATGAAAATAATTACTATTTAAGTTATTTTAGTTATACATAACTTACAATTCACCCTTTGAGAACATAAGGTTTTGTTTAGAAACTCTCAATAATCGATACGGCTTGTGATACTATTATAAAATCTATTTTTGATTACTGGTTATCTGTCACTTTATGTTGACTTAAATACTTAGAAAAATTATTTAAACAATAGAGTATCCACTATTGGTATCAACGTTTATATAAAATACAGTTAAAACACTCAAAATGGCCCAGCTCGATTATCGAATGACTATTATATCAATCATCTTTCAAACAAATCCCAAAAGGTTAACAGATACCTAACTTGTTTTTTTAATTAGGCGGAGGGTTGATTAATATTTATGAATTGAATTGTGCCGTTTCAGTGTTTTTAATAGAAGCGGCCCTTCGAATAATGGCGTCTGGTCTAAGTGCATATTTGGAAAGTGGTTGGAATGTTTTTGATTTGAGTGTGACATTGCTGGCGTTGATGGGCGCTGTTCTGCTCACGATCGCGCCGAAACTGTTCATTGTAGTAATGTTTAGACCTCTTAGGTAAGCAATATTTGACTTTTCATCTCTAACACTTTTTTTTAGTATTTTTAAGCGGAATTGATATTTTTTCAATTATTAAATTTAATTATTTGAAAAATGTCACCTTATTTGGTCTGTATATTTTTCATCGGTATCTTTCCCTTTCAGATTAATGCGTCTATACAAATTAAAGAAGAGATATAGGGATGTGTTTGGGACACTAGTGTTGCTCTCACCGCTTATGTCGTCAGCAGGTTGTGTCATGCTAGTGATGTACTATTTCTTTGCTATTATCGGCATGGAGTTATTTGCTGGGTACAATTTAAGGAATTGTTGCATGTGAGTTTTGACTATTAAATAAAAGAGCGGGCTGTAAACGATGCAAATATCTACATTATTGATGGCGCGGTGGCACTCTTAATGTGAAAAGGGGATTATTAATAATTTAGACATATAATAAATATAGAGCTGACATTGAAAAAAAATAATAAAATAATATTTTTAGTGACAGAACTATTACTCATTTAAAGAAAACAATCTAACGTGACCACGCACGATGTACGCGAAACGTCGGAAAAATTAAAAATAATTTAATATATCTTCCAAAAATTGAGTCACTTGAATCCATGGATACAGTTTTTCCTTTAATATTACTAAAAGTCGAGTCAGAAAGGAAGGAATATTCGGGGGGAATATTCCTGTGGGAAAATTTAAAAACTATAGTAGCATTAGCATGCTGGTTCCTTTTATCGCGCCACAAATTTTGCCATTGTATTATTATGTATTTTATAATAGGCATTAAAAGTACCAATAAAAAGCATGACGTTTCAGAAACACAACGGTGGAAGACTTTTACAAATACTCAGAGAACAGTTCGACACCACTGGGCTACTACTATTTGAACAATTTCGAGAACATTCTCACGAGTGGTGTGACGTTGTTCGAGTTGACGGTTGTCAACAATTGGTTCATTTTGATGAATGCCTTCGCGAGTGTCGCAGGACAACTTAGCCGGTTGTACTTTATGGTATGTGAAAATATATAATGACGACCGGTGAGCCGCTTGTCTCCTCGGCCCTGCTAATCGAACGAAACTGAAAATTTTCAGGTATTCTACCTATTTACGATGGTCGTGCTCACAATAGTGGTAGCCAGCGTGCTGGAAGCGTTCCGGTTTAGGATACAGTACAAGCGGAGTACTACGAAGAGAGATGGTGTGTTTTTTAAGTATAGTTACTTCCATGTTAAAGATACCACTGTATATTATATTGGTTTTTGGAAAATTTAAATAATTTTACTGGTAATAAAAGTTCATTTATTAATAGGTATTTCAACACCATTCATATTCATTATTTCAAAATGTGATGTATTATTTTGTGGTATTATTAAACAGAAATAACTTCAAACATAACTGTTACAACTACAAGAGATGGGGTTTGCTTATCTATATTTGTTTCTGGATTGAGTTCAAGAACAACACGGTCTATCAACTAGAGACCTATGTTAAACAATTGTGTTATTTCCAGAGGAGAAACTCCTTCACGAGGAGGTTCATACAAGTTGGGAGGAAGCTCAACGACTCGGCGCTACGGGAGACCTGGCGGAACAACTGAGGACTTATCTACCACCGGGAGTAAATATCATTAATGAATAGTCTAATTATCCTTTTAACTGTTTATATCAAATTACATAATTGCATGGTGGAGCTCCTTACAATAAATTACATAGCGATTTAAAAATGTCGGAGAATTTCTTCTTGTCCGCTCTACGCTCTTGATTTGTGAAATGGATATTTAGAAAAATATTTTTTCTGTACAGTGCTACGGATGATTTTTTTACATTGCTTACATGATATTTTCAGATTGACGTGACGTTTATAGGCACGCGACCTCGTACGAAAGAGGTTTTACAGCGGAGGATGTACCAAGCGGAAATACAGAAGTGGCTCGCCGAGGAGGAAGAAAATGATGGTAAATACTGAACCATTTGTTAACTTATACATTCTGGATAAATAACTAGATTGATAATAGATCTATAGTCTATTTTCTTCTGTATCACATATTATGATAAATAATATGTGATATGCCTGTTATGAAAAATAAATATGTTTTCTTTACAATGTGACTGTGATGAAAACATACAAGTCGCATTGTTTGTATGTATTTTGTTGACTGCCAATGCATCCGCAAAGAGGGAAGTTGGAACTTATTATTATAGCGAGATGCTAAGCAGCTTAAAAAGCTTTATAAAAATTGTAATAAGAAAATTCTTTGAGCTTAAGACTTTTTTCCAATAAATTTCATTATTTATAGAGTTGCAGCCCTCAACAACAGTGACGTCAAGCGAGGATCCCCTTTCCCCGCCGTTGATCCAACAGCCTGATGGAGAAAACCATCACATACGCGGCGGATACCAATTGTAGAACATACTATTGGCGGCGCTCCACCACCAACTGGCCGAACTGTGGAACGCCCTGAGCAATTTCACTGAAGGGACATAGGATTACTCTTGTAGAAATTTTAGGCACTTTTAGGGAACGTAGTGGATTTTGATTTCCGAGCCAATTTTGGTGCCTTTAAGTGCCAGTGGTAACCAACTGACCGACATAGAACCAATATAGGGGACGGAAGTACGGAATAGGGCCATGGGTTGCGATGCGAAGTAGAGACGGCAAAGCCAAAATTGTTGATGCCATGCTGGTTTGTCTTCAGATTAAAGGACAATAGAGCACTTGTTGAACAGTGAAAGCTAATGGCAGATCAGCCTATTGTTACATTAATATATACTGAGGCGAAACAACCTTGATTCTAAGAAAGCAGAATTCAAACGTAAAACTAAAAATTTGCATGAAAACGTTATAAAATATTTAAAAAAATATTTGAAATGATAAAATAATCAGATATAAATAGTACATACTCATTTATTTTAAGTACACACGCGTGTACTGGATGTACATGTAACAGTAATGTCTATCTGCATTTGTCCTATAATCTGAGGGCTTTTATTAAACACTGCCTGAGATAATGTGGAAATCAATAACAAATTTACTCCAAATATTAAGTCCAAACCACGATTTTCAGTTGTTGGGCAATACGCCTATTAATTTTTTATTAAAATAACAATTTCGCGACAAATGTACAATACATATGCAAAGAATATAATAACTAAAGATTTTTTTCGTCGACTGAAATGTATGCTTCTTACAGGCTAGGTATAATGTGATTATTATTTCGAATAATTGGTATTAGTGAATATCTGTGATAGATTACTTCTTAATTTAATTTAAACTGTAATATGGCAGCTAAGATATACGATAATTTATAAAAGTTTTTGCATGTAATCAGAGCTATTAATGTAGGCGTTATTTGACGTCAATAAATATGGACGAATATTCTAAAACAGTTTGCTAACTATTATAGCTAATTTATATTTTACAATGGTTATATTCACGTTTACTTTTCGTATAGAATGCCTTTTGAAATTCTAGACTATAATTAGAATTGTAGTATATGAAATTTGCCTTCATTAGATGTAAGGAAGTCACAGGTATAGGTAGCTAGGTATGTTTATTGATAACCACGTCTTGAAGGCTATGCCTCGGTTTCACCAAATGAAATGAGGCGCCATATTTCGTTCCTTTTCACTTTTGACAGATTATCTTTCCCGATAAATTTTTGTCTCACTAGTTTGTGGTAAATTTTTAGTCTGTACACATACGAGAGTATAGAAGTTTGCGACCGCCATGTTTTGTGATATTTTTTGGGGTATATTCCAAAAATTAACATATTTGTCTTTGGGGTTCATAAACTCCACAAATTGCTTAGATAGGACTGGTCTGATTTTGTTTATACAAAATTTTCTTCCTGGTCCTTTCATAGGAATTTTTAGGTTTATTTTCAGTTTCTTATCTACCACATAAGCAATCTATTATTACGTAACGTTTACATCTGTAACGACCTTAACCAAATTAGTTTATACTATAGTAATGTACATTCGCTACTCATTATATACAGTCCAACCTGGATAAGTGAGAGTTATAGCCAGGAGTTTAAGCTCCCAAAACTTCTACTAAAGAGAAACAGAAACCTATGTAATGTCGTTTTTCCCTCATTATGTTTTAAAACCTTCGTAAGGAGACTGCTGCTTATCTATACCTCTATAAGCGACAATGAAATTATTCTTGACCTCTCGCTTATCCACTTTTGACTGTAATTATTTCGAAATAACTTTATTTAAACTTTATTCGTAAATCGTTATTAACTGGTTATTTATAACGCCATGATGATGTACCTAACAATTTACAAGTCATAATTTTATCAGAATTAATAATCTCGAAAATACAGTACAATATTATGTATGAATTTAGATAAGTTTTTATTTATTTTTTATTGTTAATGTAAAGTGATAATCCTTAACGTAATAAGAACAATGGAACATTAACCTTCAAATTGTAGTTGATTGAGTTATTAAAATCTGCCAAAGACAATTTAAAGAAATGTTTAATATAAGCTATATTTAAGAATTCAGCTAATTGGTTTTTAAAATTTGAACTATAATGCAATTAGTTTATATTTACTGTGACACAAGGCAAAATCGTTGGTAGTTGCAAAATATCGCTACTAAATTCAACTAAGTTCACTAAGATTTTGACTTCAGAATCGTTTATTATTTGGACCTTCCTATATATAGATGCTCGAGATTTTCCTTCCAGAACTGTTTTGCAAATAATTTATTTAACATGTATTAATTCCAGCCTTGTTATACTATTATTTAATTTACCAATTATAATTTATAAAAATGTAATTTTCAGTATTAATGTTCTCTAAGATTTTATTTGCAATAATTTATTTTAACGTAAGAATAAATAAAATGAATTTATTATGTATATGTTTAATTATTTCACTTTATTTCCATTAATAAGTTCTCCATACACCAATTCAATAATATTTCATCATCCCTTTTTATAGAAACGCCATTTTTATTATTTCTTGGAACGGAACTTTGAGACTATGCCACACACAACTTCAGAAAAAATAACAGATGTAAGCCAAAAATAATTTATTTGAAATCCATCATTGTACAAGACCACCACCAAATTTGGTATAAACATTTTAAATTTAGACACAATTTAACCCAATAATTATCTACACATGTCACGTGAGACTACATTCTCTTCCCAAGGGTGCGTTCCATTTCACGCTCGTGGTCGTTGAAATCACAAATCAATGACATCACGTTTAATTTGTGACAGTGAGTCCCAAATGGCACAGGACAAATGATAATCCCACAGATTAGAAGTGTACTCCATCCCCTCCAAGGGCAGTATCGATAACCTTAAATCCCTTGTCAGTCAATTCTTGAGTTAGACCGTGAATAACTTTTTGTTCTAATGTATGTGGAACTAAAACTATTGCATATCTAAAACAAAACATATTTTACATGTTAATGTCATCAATTTTTGGTTAGGGTCAATTTGCAGTAATGGATCACAAGGATTATCCTACGGCTGAGACCGCTTAAATTTCTCCTTGTCAAATTAATTAATAAAATCGGGCCTTACTTTGTGGTACTCCATGTTATACAATTGTAATAAGAAACAACGAATAATATAATACAAATCTACGCAAGAATTAATCAGTTCGAATTAAGAAAATACTGAAAACTAAAACGTCTGGCCTATAAAAATAGCGCTTGAATTAAAAAAATACTACAATTATTGTAATTTAAACTCTATTGCTACGTGTTAAAGTATATTCTGCAAAATTTTAATCACTCATGGTAAGGACAAACTATGTATACGTACCCCCCACCACCCGCGCCAGTAAGTTTACACGCGAGACCAAATTTCCCTGCACTTGCTCTGACACTCTCTAAAGCTGGATGCGATACACCGATGGACGCCAGCAAACAATGATTCATGTTCCACAGCTCCTGGAAGAGAAGAATGAGTTATTGGTCATAAAACTGAAGTTCTTATTGCAACTTTCAAATTTCCTGAAAATTGTTACATTTACTACAATTGGTGTCATCTCACAACGGATCAATAATATCTAAGCGGTTTCCACATAATCAGAATTTATAATATAGTTATTTAACACCATAATATGAATGACATGCTATTGATGATAAAAATTTTCTTTTTTTCTGCCACTAAACTCTATGCAGTAAGTATGTATAAAATATACGTACCGCCAAGTTCTCATATTGAGCATCAACATCGCCCTCGTAGTTACCGGATGACAGATTTTGTAAAAGCTATAAAAAAGGACATAGACCGATATTTATTGTTGTATTTGAAATTGATTTCATAGATAGTAAATTTTCGAGCATACAAAAGCAACAATAGAAGTCTAACGGTTAGGATTGACAAAAGGTAAAAAAAGTTTTGCTGACGTTTGAAATCTATTTGAGCTATATTTTAAATGGGATTTGAATATTATTTCGTTTAAGGTTTAAGGAATTTACTCACAATTTAACATATAAAATTTTAATTATTTGAAAAAGATAACTTTGATTAACAATGATATGTAGCTTAATTTATACCTTCAACGCATTTTTGGCTATATGATCAATGGCATTCATCACACACTCTACTGCCTCTGGGTTCCTCTTCATCAAACCGCGTACTCTCTGTGCCAATACTTGGGTTTGTCGACTGACTTGTGTGTCAACTAGCAGGATACGAAGATTCAGTTTTAAGTCAAGGAGATTCGGTTTCTCACCCTTACGAAACACTACTAGAGAACCGAATGTCGCTGTCGTGTTGTCTATGCCTGGAAATGTATTTTACAATTTACACCAAAATTGCCTTAGAACCCGTCTGGCGGGCGATAATCGGTAATATTATGAAATTAAACTTTCGTGTAGTTTGAAAATTAGTAACATGATAAATTGGACAATACCCTCAATATTATTTAATAAAAAAAACTGTATGACTACAATAGATAAATCTGATTCAGAATTTTTATATTTAGAAACGGGTTACAATTTAAACTATTTTTCAAAAACCAGCAACGCAAACAAGTAAGTATCACCTGATGTAGTGATACCTTCACCCAAGGGGACGGCCAGAAGGCTAGCAAATGCGTTGCCGGTTTTACAAGTGACACTTTATAAAAATAGTATCGTAACTTAAATATATATATAAGTACTTAGATAAATGTTTAAATTTTAAATATTCGTTGGTGAATAAGAGTAAATGTATTTACCCGATGGCGTCCCGTGCATTATTCTTTCGCAGTTATATGCCCAGTGAGAAATAAGCAGTTTCTCCTCATAACTTAGTATGCTTTCGTTAGATCCTTTTGCAAACCGCAACAAAGCCGTCGCTAAACATACGGCAAAAGAAGCTGAACTTCCTGTTCCAGCACCAACTGTCAAATCTGACACAAAGGTAATGTCAAACCCACGTATCTCTTTCCCGCCAAAAATACCAAAGATAACATAGAATATGCCAATCAACGCATTCTTCTGTTTCCCACTTAGATCACCAAAGTTCGGGATACAGTTCTTTACAAACACTTCTGTTTTTCTTAAATGTTCTTCGTGTGGTACTAATTCAGGGTTGTCTATATAGATTTTATAACTTAATATTTCTGTATTGATAAGTTGTAAGGGCACGGATTCTCTTATTTGTACAGATTGCAGATCCAAATTTACGACGGGGTTGGAAGTTTCCTAAAACATATTAAAACAACATGGCTTATGATGATATTAACATTAAATAAATAATATTATAGTTATAATTATAAACTTTGGGATGTAAGTACCGACCAAGTTTCTTTTATACATCGGGACAAACGGGCTTACGCGATGTTAAGTAATAGGTACTTCCGCCCAAGGACACTCACACTGTCGCATGTTCGGTGGCAGCCTTTCAAATAAGTTAAGTTTTTACGGAATACCAAACTTCGAACCCAGCATGCTTTAAGGTTAAGTATTAAGTTAATCTTCATTATATTCTTAAATACTAATAGAATTGAATCAACAGATTAGCTATAGTTAATGATCGGTTTCGTAATTGTCATTACACAAATTGCTCGTATCAAGGCCATTATTATAATACTTTTTTTTAAACTTCTTTATATTTATTTACCTTTAAATAAGCCGTTGTTCTCAATCCCAAACTAACTGCAATCGCCGTTTTTCCAAACACAACGGAATGTTCACCGTGAAGAATCACCTTCCCGGGGGCTGATACCGAAAAATTCATTCTAACCTACTTCAACTCTTTACATTCAATTATTATTTGCACCCGAACAAAACAAGCTATAAATAAAACGATTCAAGATGGTTTGATGCGATTGTATTTACATTGAAATCACTTTTTCCATTGTTCGACAGTTAACGTTTTCTGACTGAACGCGTGTATCGTCTTCAGCTCCTCTTGCAAAACTGAATTAACTAGCCTGCAATTAAATAAGTTATAAAGAATTAAAAGTCATCTAAGAAATTTCAAGTTCAAAATTTCAGTTTCGAATACCTCCATGCTAAATTAATTTGTTAGTAGGATTTAAGAAAAAATCGTCAGATATGAGTCGTCTACAAAATTACTATATAATATATGTCGTCTTCAATAGATATAAATAACGTAACTTACTTGTGCCTTGCGAGAAGTGGCTTTCCCTGGAACTTATCAGAGACGACTAGAACCGAAAATTTCGCACCACAACCGTCGCTGTCATCTACGACTTCCTAAAATAGAAGAATATTTTTGTTGAATTTTCTTTTAATCTTAAAATACTTGCCTCTGGAATTCTCCTCAATGCAAAAACTATATTTCAAAGGCGAGAGAACTTCTAATAATAACTATATTTTCAAGGTATAAACACAAAAATGTATAGTAGAGGTATGTACTATATATCAGTCTAAGTACATCTGTCAGTAAATACTGATGAATTTGTAACCAAGTTTTATTTTTTATCAAATTAAGATAGTCAAAAAATAAGTCAAACAAGTTTTTTAAATAAGATTTGCTTTTAAGTCTCAAGTTTCACCATATTCAGGGTAATAAAACCAGAAGGTCTACACAAGTAGTTTATTTTAAATATATAAGATTACAATCAATTATTTTTCTTTGGCTTTACCTTAATTGGCAGTACAGTTGGCAAAGATAGTTGTTCATGCATAAAGTAAACAAAGAAAAATATAAAATGAACACATGAAAACATTGATATAAGCAAAGGAAATATATCAGGATATTTAGCAGGTGGTTTAACGAATAGCACTCCTAATAACAACCAAAACATTCCTTGCAGTGATAAGAAAAATGCTGTTGACAGAAACTTTAAAAATACAGAATTGTAAGCAGCATTTGGATTGACCGATTTATAAACTTTATTAGCATTCAAAAATGTTGTAAACCCAGAATTTGGCAGAGTTAGCTTTAAGCAAATACTGTAAAAAGATATATACACTAAACCCGTTGCAATAAATGGAATGAGTAATTGATCTTTCAGCAACAATGGTAGCATGCTAAAAGTGGATATTAAGCCAAACCAAAAACACATGAATGGATCATCAGGTAAATGAACCAAAACAGGTATTGCAGCAAGAAGAATTGTCTTCTCATGCACTTGAAAAGAAAATAAAAAAAAAGCTAAAGATACATTAATTACTGATAAGATAAACTTTTTTCTATTTATCCTAAAAAACAAATCTAAACAAGATGGCAATGATGCCATTAAGGTTGAAAGAAAACACATTTTAACCATCTCTTCATTTGAATAGACATTCTTTAGTTTAATAAATACATTTACAGTGCACCAGAAATTAGATACCTTATCTTCAAAAACACCTCTTTTGAACGGAAATAATCTTTGTATTACAGGGAGCATATTGTCCCAAGATGTAATGAAAGGACACCATACTATAATAAAGCAAGATATAACAGCAATTGCTAGTTTATTAAACCTATTCAATACATGTAGCCCTTTGTTACGATTAGGTAAACCAATTAAACATTTTCTTAATAAATAAAAGAAAAAAGGAAACGCATGATATAATTCCATTTGCTTATAGTTCAAAGCCAGAACAAAAAATATTGTAGCTAATATATCATTTTCTATAGCAATAATGAAGAATACAGCCCATAAAAATAAACCCAATGATATACAGTTGTATTGAAAATGGCCATGATCAATTAGAATAATTCCAGGATATAACAAAAACAGTATTGTAGCTATATCAGCTCGTTTAAATACATTTTTATCATCTCTTTTTTTAATACGTTCACCATCAATGCATAAGCATAAGACAGCAGTAACATAAAAATAAATATCACTCAGAAACACAGTCCAACGCATAAAAGTCTTGTGGCTGTCATTTTCATATCCCCTTGATGCAAATAGACGTACTGATTCTGGATCTAACCAATCAGCAACCAGGCCCATCAGAAAACTATGATATGCTGTCAATGGGGGATAGTCCAATCCCCAATATTCTAAATCATTATGCGTCGTATTTCGGTACCAGTTCACAACCGGTGTTTGCACTGTTATTTCCTGCCAATGTCTCTGCGCTTCGTAATCACCATACATTGGAGGTTTTTTGTACCCTGAGTAAGGATAGGCGGCAACACACCATCTTATAACTAAAGCGAAAAACAAACCGGGAAGCAGCGCTTCCTTAGTCACTGTAAATTTATCGGGATCAGCACGTTTTGTCATAGTTGAAATACAATATATTAACTCATATCTGTTAACAAAGTATGCAAAACATCTAAAGGTACCAGAAAAATTAAGACGGGTAAGAGTTGTAATCAGCAGACGTGTTATGTGGTAATTTGACAGCTCGTACTTACAACATGAACTGCGTCAAGCTCTTTTGTTAACTTTTCTTTTATATATTTCTCCGTATACACCATATTCGATTCCTAACTGTAAATAATTAGTATTACGTAAATATGAGAAAGTAACGGTATTCTTAACCTATAACATACACATCAAACAAGTTTTGAACTTAAGTGCACATAAAGGTTTAAGATTTTTTTAAATGTTAATAACCTCACCGGTTAAAATCAAGTATCAATTATTTTCTTTCAAAATGTCATTTAAAAAGGTTAAATGACACATTAATGTCAAGTAAGGGATCGCGACATTTTCATAGATGTAACATGTACAGATATGACTTGTTTTTGTATCTTCTGACGCCGAAGAATGTTTCTATATAGTTGGTTCTACTACAATTTATATACAAGAAGGAAATTTGAATTATTTTTTATACATAACAAGCCATTAATGTTTTTTTCTGAGCAATAATGTTTGTTTTTTATGAAAACGTCCTGTTATTGTATTTGTTACAAGATTAGTACCATCTCTTCACATATTTCCGAACATTTATTAGTCGGACGAGGTTCTTTAAAGTATTTCTTTGAATCAGATCAAAATGTCTTTTTTTAATTAATATAAAAAATATTATTTTACATAACTTTATATTATCACTACCTATTCTTACATAAAATAATTAAAATCATTAAGGCGATTACTAGTAGAAATTCGACAAAATAAGTGTCATAATTTTTAAGTGGCATCCTCAGGACAGCATTCGAACAGCGCTCGATGAGAGACTCAGGGTTTTGTAGATATGTGTCAGTTTATTACCATTGCTTACATAATATAAGAGCATCATCAAACTTCAAATTTCACCATGATGTAGTGAGACTGGGCAGCTATGGCCTCTTACTTGTGTCATGATTTTGTGAGTAATAGTTAAAATTGTGGGAAGTTTCAAAAATCAACATAGAAACACCGGCAATGTGCTGCCTAGCTGACGTCACGCCCCACCATTTTCAGTGGGAGTTTAGTGGGTATTAGTCAAGGACCCGGCCGCGCCCGGGCGGGGAGATTCATTCTGGTGCGAGACGCGGATGAAGCTAGATACTAGCTAAGATCTATGACGGTTTGCTGTGTGATGCAATTAAAGTGTATTACCCAAGGTGTACTTACAAAAGTTTAATAAAGGTTTAATGATAAAGTGATGACTGTATCCTACCGTTTTCTTCATACTTTATTACTCGGATTATTTGATTTCTCATTCCTACACTTTGTTAGTCCTTTTCATAGTGAAAATATTCTAAACTAAGACCAAACCAAATGCTTAAAAGCATAATGATGGTGATGGTGCAAAGAGACACTGCATGCACAAAACTTACCATTAGTAGTATTTGTTTTGATTCTTAATACTTATTTTGTAATTTTCTTTACCAAGAGTGTAAAATCCACTCGTAGCGACGCGGATGCCAGGTAGTCCCGTATAATATTGAACAACAAGCAAACAGCACTCGCACAATATCTTTGCCAATAATATGTACCTAAAGGTTGTTATTATTGAGTGTGTGCGGTGATGCTAAGTTACATTAAAAACGCAATCAAGTGAGAATAAGTCTAATATCTAAAGAAAAACAATATTTGTCAAATAGTAGTCAAAAAGTAATTGCTAATTTAAAAAAGCTCATTAAATTTTTTGTTTATCATTTTTTTAAACGAATATCAAACTTTATAATAAAAATGGAGGGTGAATCAACAAAACTCATGAAAAATTTAACCGAATGGAGTTTTAGCCAGTATCCTAAATATATTTTATTACCAATTGATGAAAACAACGACCAAAACAAACCTAATACAAGTTTAAAAAATATTGTGTATTCAGAGGTAAAAACCAATATTTATATCATACTTTATATTAATATAAGTACGACTTGGTCATGTACAAGAATAACATCAGTTAGTTATACTTTTTATTTTTGTTTATAAAACAGGGGGCAAACGAGCAGGAGGCTCACCTGATGCTAAGCGACACCGCCGCCCATGGACACTCGCGAAGCCAGAGGGCTCACCAGTGCGTTGCCGGCCTCTAAGATGTTTATACGCTCTTTTTTTGAAGGTCCCTAAGTCGTAATTGTTCGGAAATACCTCTTTTGGCAGCTGGTTCCACATAGCGGTGGTGCGCGACAGAAAGTGCCTTCTGAAGCGCTCAGTTGTGGAACGGCGGACATCGAGGTCATAGGGATGAAATTTCGTATTCTGCCTCGATGTCCGATGATGGAATTCAGCTGCAGGTATCAATCCGAACAGCTCCTCCGAACACTCTCCGTGATATATGCGATAGAAGATGGAGAGAGACCCTACATCTCTACGCAGCGCCAAAGGGTCAAGCCGCTCAGAAAGTGAAACTAAAAAAAATTAAGATTTCCTTATTTTAGGTGACACCTCGTCCATTGGAACGAAACCTTCGGTTGGTTTGCGTGTCAGAAGATGCGCTGAACAATATTTTAAATATGAATATCGAAATTGCGAATCGTGATGAATTTATTGAATTCATAGCTGGAAAGAAATTACCGTACGGAGCTTTGCCAGTCGCTCATCGGTAATAAATTGGCTATTTGTTAAGTGTTATAACATTCTATGATATGATTGTTTTACTAATCTTTTGTTTAGCTATGGTGGTCACCAGTACGGACTCTGGGTCGGACAATTAGGAGATGGACGGGCACATATACTAGGCGAATTTGTAAATCGGTAATAGCGTTCCCTATATTTATCAATTGCTTATAAATAATTAATTATTTTAGAAATAATTTTCCAATTTTTTAAAAACAAGTTTTTGTACATATATCTTTATTAGTTAAATGACCTAAGCTATAAATGATTTCAAGAGCTGATATTATAGTTATATGCGTTTTTATAATTGGTAATAAACAAGGCTGATTTTGTTTATTTATCATAAAAATATATGTTTTAGCTCAAGTGAACGATGGCAGATACAATTAAAGGGATCAGGTCAAACTCCATACTCTCGCACTTATGATGGAAGAGCAGCCCTACGTGCAGGAATAAGAGAAATGATTGGAGCTGAAGCTTGTTACCACCTGGGTATACCTACCACTAGATCTGCAGGCTTAATTGGTATTTAATTTTCATACTGTATAACATTCGTTTTATTAAAATAATTTTAGGTCTCGTGTATATTAATATCCTTTTTGTTTTAAAGTTAAATTGAAATCTACAATAATATTATACTTATAGCTTAAGAGGTGGATGTATTTTTAACACAAAACTAGGGGTCTCAATTCGATCCGTTAAACTTCAGCTGACTATAATAGTATTACTGTATCTTTACATTAAAGTAAAAAAATAATTGAGATTGTAGAAAATTCATTTTGTTCGCTTGTAATTTTTCAATAACATAGCTTTCATTCAGTAAGTGACGAAACGATATCACGAGATGTGTACTACACTGGTAGTCCAACACGAGAGAAAACAGCTGTTTTACTCAGACTGTCTCCCAGTTGGTTCCGTTTTGGATCCCTAGAAATACTGTCGAAGAACGGCGAAATACCTGTTTTAAAGCAACTGCTTGACTTCGTGATCAAGGTACGATATTAGTATACTATTAGACTTCTCATTGTTAAAATCGATCTTACTACTACTTACGTACTATCACGTAATTAAGGATAATTGAATTATGTTTTAGGAGTATTTTCCTGATATACAAGTAACTGATGAAAACAGGTTTATACGATTATTTTCCGTAATCGCTCACAGAACCCTAGCTTTGGTCGCTAAATGGCAAAGTAAGTTTAAAACTGTTTCTAGATAAGATTAAAATAAAAAGACAGGGAATATGTGAACATTACTTAAAATTTTACATCGCCCGTATATTTTATCATATATTATGCATATTTAATTATGTTTTTCTTTAGAACGTGAGACTTGTATAAAAGAAATAACGTGTTGTATGTGTTCCTATATATTGCATAACGGTAGTAAGACTGCGCTCTTTAATATGTATCGTAATATCATTCAATTATAACAAGTCATACATTCAATCATCATAAAATCAAATTTGGACTTATTGAAATATCAGTAATTGCTCAAAATTTTCGGCGTTAGTTACGTATCTGTAATTTATCTATATCTAATCCGTTATATATCTATAAAATAATAGAGAAATCTCTTCAGGTTATGGTTTTACCCATGGCTTATTAAATACAGACAACATGAGCCTTTTAGGCCTGACGATGGACTATGGGCCATTCGGATTTGTGGACTCTTACGATGGCGGCTTCATAGCCAATTGTTCTGACAGAGAAGGGCGGTATGCACTATCTAAACAGCCTGATGTTAGTATTGTTTCGAAGCAAGGTCCATATTTGTTCTAATGAAATGTATCATACCTATTAACTAGGTTTGTCATGGAGTTCCTAAGTTATATACATAGACCATAGTGTATTATTTTTTATATAAAACACGTCTTGCATAGGTTGTCGTCTGGAATATCGGCCAACTAGCAAATGCAATCACACCACTGCTGTCGCCATCCCAGCAGATTCATATGACGCATATACTAAAAACGTTAGATACATACTGCAAGAACAATATATTGTAAGTAGCTGGATTCCCTCCGAATTCTCGAAAGTTACAACTTTTTGTTGTGTAATTCCTGAATATGATAATAATTAATTTCCCAACAAAAAAATTATAGGGAATTGTTTTTGATGAAAATTGGCTTACGCGAAGAAAGACGGGGTGATGAACAGCTGGTTGAGAAACTATTAGACATGATGCAGCAAACTGGTGCTGACTTTACGACTACCTTCAGACAATTAGCAGAGGTCAATAATTTTATTACATAAAATAAATAATTTTATTATAATAAATAATTTTATTATAATAAATAATTTTATTATTTATGCAGTTGGAGCCAAACGAAATGGTGAACGAGATAAAGTTGAACGAAAAATGGTCACTAAAAAGATTATCAATGCATGCTTCATGGGGCTGCTGGCTAGATCAGTATAGAGAGAGGTTGGAAAAAGAAGCAGGTTTATAAACAATATACATTTATTAAGTCAACCTTCACGATTCAGATACTCCCCAACAAGTACGAACTTATTCAAGCAGCTTCTTTTAAATATTTTGCTTGTAGGTGTTATAAATCTATTAACGACTACTAATTTTGATACATTAATACAAATATCAAAACATCGTTTCGATATAGTTATATACCCTTATAAGTATATTATATTTATTTCTGGGATAATGTTATGAATTATTTATAAGTAGGTAATAAATTTAAATTTTGTTTAGCGGAGGCAAGTTCTTTGGGTGTGTTTGAAAACGAGCGTAGACGAAGGATGTTAAGCGTGAACCCAGTATATATTCCAAGGAA